>CM060080.1:25209551-25618761 GCA_030533445.1 Cyprinodon diabolis
CCTCTCCAGATCCCAACAAATATGTTGTTACTGTACTTAAGTACACTTTTTAGGTATCTATACTTTACTCCATTACTTATTTTGCTTCCTACTTCTGGCTTCTACTCATTACATTTTCACACAAGTATCTGTACTTTACATTCCTTACATTTTTAAAACGAACTTTACTCGTGTTTATAAATATGTATTTCACCTCATGTGTGCAATACAATGCAGATCATTGGCGCCATTCACATCTATTGGAAACTAGTGTAATTGGATGAGTCATATAACGCAAACACTCGTTGGTTAGCTAAAGAAAATCATCAGAAGCAAGCAGGTGTTCTTGAAACTGCAAACTTTGTCTATGCCATGCTACAATGTATGATTCAGAAAAATATTTTGAAATTTCTGAAAGGTCGGACACAGGCGAGAGCGTATCAGGAGATGGAGACGGGGACCAAAGAGACCTCCCGCATCCTTGGCCCTTTGTTAAAAAATTTTCAAAATAGTCGAAAAATTGAGCTTTCAATTCATATAGTGGCATCTGGCTGTTTTTGTTTAAGTTACTTTATACTTTTATATTTTAATTAGTTGGCTTTTTCACTTTTACTTGGTAAAGAGGTCAAGTTGATACTTCAACTTTTACCAGAGTGTTTTTAAACTGCAGTATCTATACTTCTAATTAAGTAACAAATGTGTGTTCTTTTGACACCACTGCCTGGCCGTGTCCATGGGATGTTAGTCTGGGAAGGAGCGGGTAGCCTACTTTTAAGGCAGGACTGAGGGAGTTTATGGAAACTGATTAGAACCAAGGATGTGATGCTAAAATATCATTTTAAAAACCAAAAAGCTTTTACAGCAGCCAATTGATGAAATTTTTATGATATAAACAGCTCTTTCAGGACATAATAAAGAGCATCAATAAAACATTGCTCCGTTGCAGCCGCAGCATTGACTTTTATGATTACAGAAAAGCACTGGTGCATTATGGGCCCAACTCCCTCACTGTGATGGGTTTAGTATGTTTTAGACCAGAGGGTATTGAGCCTTACAGTAGTAGCCATTCAAAATTCCCGACTTTCCTTGATGGGCCTTCGGCTGGTGCCTTGGCTGGTCCCCTACAATTCCTTTTTAAACATCATTCTTTCTACTAAAATATTGTTTCTGTCATGATTTGTGGATCTAACAAGAAGCGCCATCTCCTGGTCAGACCCTGTAATTCAGTGAAAGGGTGGAGTCAGAGTAAAATATGCACGCCCAGGAGAAGGAGGGGGTCACTCCAGTCGCTGGAAGTTGAAGGGGATTTTCCTGGGACTTGCAGGGAAGTGGGCTGCCATTCAGCTGGCGTTTGACTGGAACGGGCCATTTTGAATGGCTGCTACTGTGCCAGACCGACATAGGACCGATTAAGTCAGACTCACCAGCCGGACTGTGTTGCTACCAGCTTTGCTCATCTACAGACATCAATTTGTCCCTTCTTTCCTTTTTTTCCCTCGTTTTATCCCTGGCAAACAGCTTTCTCTCAATCAAAATGAACAGAGAGTGTTTGATTATTAGTTTTCAAGTCTTGCCACAGATTTATTTGTGGAAAGGTAAAACTGTCCTAGTCTTAGATGACTTTTGAGCAGAGTCTTCATCCTTATGTAAAGAGGCATTACTTTAGTTTTCTAATGATACTGCCACCTGTGGTGAAAACACAGCACTGCAGGACTCTTCTTCTTGTTCTTGTAGCTTGTACTCAAACTTCAGAAAAAAAACATTTTCCAGTTATTTAATTTAATTTTTTTTTTGCTTTTTAGCCTTAGGTTAACTTGATTTAAAAAGTTGGTGTTGACACTAGTCGATTCGTACCAGAAACACGATCTGTACCATTATCTGGGTCGCCCTCAATGTTATTTATTTTGTAAAATAGACTTAAATTCCATTATAAGCTGCCTAGAAATAGTAAGCATAATAAAATATGATGTGTTAAAGATAAATATTGTATTTCCTGATAAAATAAATGTATTAAAATCCTTTCTGTTTTATAACTCGTCTGTTTTTGATCTGCACCGGAAATGGGAACCTATGCTACTTCCAGGAGCTAACTTTTTCAGCTTTGGATTTAAACATAAATCTAGTCTTTCTGAGTTTTATGTTTGTCTTTCGTGTTAACATTATGGAATATCTTGCATAATTTAAAGAAAGAAACAAGTAAAATGCAGATAAACATGGTTTAATTATATTTTGCTGGACTACTCTGAGTATGTCCAATGATGAAGTTAAAGAAGCAGTTTAACAGAGATAATGTAAAAAGTATCAAACAAAAAATTTGTAAAGACGTGTATTAGCATACTTTACTGAGTTAAGGATAAAAATAAGTAGTTTTAGTACCATAATTACATTATTCATGGCGATCTGTATGTATATCTGGTTGCGCATGCGCACAAGAGCTGATGGTACGGATTGTGCTTCCGGTATGGATCGAGGAGGGACAGTGCTGAAAATAAAAAGTATTGTAAAGTTCCACCTCCCATGCTGGGATTGGCCCGGCCAAATAGTTGGCAGCGCAGGAACTTCAGACCTAATCTAAATCCAAGAAAAATATTCTACAGGCTAATAGATGAATTGGCAATGAACTACTGAGGTATCAGTCTGCACATCAAACGCAGTTTTAGTCGTAAAGGGTAAAATGAAAAGCCTATTGTACATACAGTATATGTTCCAGTAAAAACCTAAAATATCTCTTTAAGAAACATCCCCACATTGACCATGGATTGATGCTTTCCCTGAGAGCTTTCCTCCACACATTGCAGGGTGCACACAATGTAATCTTTATCTTTTTTGACCAGAAAATCTTCTTGCCAAATTCTTCTTGGTTTTCTCCCTACATTGCTTATGTCAAACTACAAATGAGACTTTTTGTGTTTTCTTTTTTACTTTTCTTTTTGCTACTCTTCCATAAAGGTCAGTGTGTGACTAACAGTTCAGATTTTCCGCTCCAGAGCTGTGTATTTCTGCAGCTTCTCTTAGTCATCCAAGACCCTTTTTTGTGATTATTCACTCTGGACATTTTTAAACTAATCCTTATTTTAATTTATTTATAGCATAATCATAAGTTGTCTGTTGTGCTTCTTGGTCTTCATGGTGCACTAATTACTTCGGTGTGAATTTTCAATGTAATTACATAAAAAAAAAACCTGCTTTTACATGTTAAATACATTTTTAAGGGAATGCATGCAAACCAAGATGTTCCCTACCATTAACAGTAATAAAAACTAGTAATAATTCAATCCTCCTTTGCAAACAGCTACTTAGAAGTGTCATGCAACTTGAGCCTAATTCATTTAGATACTCCAATACAGCCACTTTTTTTGCTTTAGTTTGAAATTGGTCTTTGTTAGAAAAAAAATTAAGTAGAAAGGAATTGCCAAATGCTTTTAAGCTTTTAAAAATTATCAGAGCTAATGCAGATCCAGAGAGACGGCGGCGGGTAATGATGGAGCATTTTGGGCGGCACCAGCAGAGGAAGCTAAAAGAGTTCTTCCCACACTTTGGGGGTTCACATGGCATAAAGGGGGAAATAAAAATTCATGATTAAAGGGTTTGTTTTCCACACTGAGCGCATGTTGAATACTTCAGTGAATGAAGTAACAGTCAGCAGCTGTTGGTTTTGATGTGAACTTAATGTTCTGCTGAGAGCATCACTCATTACATGTCCTCCATTACACAGACAATCTCCATTAAGGGCTTTCACAGAAGAAGCCATGTTGTAGTATTTTAAGTGTTTCCTGACCATAAAGCAGATTGTCACCACTGACTACATGTTGGCTTTATATACCCTATAACACCCAACAAGCGATTATCCAATAGGCTTAATGCCTTATGTGCAGCAAATGACTTGTGAGATTTAACAGCTTACTATGGAGGATGACTGCATCTGAAACTTTTATATAACGACTAAAAGAGACAGATTAACATTCAATATTTCTGAAGAAATGCGTGAAAACGTTATTTTATTCCAAAACAGTATCACAATTATCACAATCTTCCTTACAGTACCCTACAATATGCACAGACTTATCACATTTGATGAGTTATTTTATTTCATGTACCGTGCAGTTAAGCTCTTTATTTATGTCTATCAGTCCTGCAGAAAACAGCAATTTGATTTTGTTCAGAGAATCAGTAAAAAGGGAAACATTTAAGAGTCATGCAAAAGTTCCTTTTAGATTTTAAGAATGAAAACATAACTACAGTTTAATAAAATCCTTGGAATATTTTTCTTCTTGGTTAGACCTCACCTCAAAGGATGTACATGCAAAGTAAAGTCTGTTAAGGTATTGCGTCCATTTATCTGTTGTCTATACTTGTTTATCAATGCAAAAGACTCAATCCTATCCTGTCCAGCGATCATTCAATAGGCTTGTTTGGAAGCAAATACCATACATTCTGGGATGGCTCCAGTTGGCTGGTAGCCTGGGTGCCATTCCAAACTTAGTCCCGCCCACAACGTTTGAGGTCGGGAAGTTCGGTCTGGCATTGCTCAATAGTAGCGAGAGTATGCTCGCACAACATCTGGCGGGCCAATCAAATTGTCAGGGCGGGCTTTATACGATGATGGACAGATGATCAACAGTAACGTAATCAACCACGTCACCAAAGCGCGCTTGGGGGACAGCTGGAGAGTTGAGGTGTATAGATTCTGCTAATAGGTCTGTTCTAGAAGATATCAACAGCAAACTAATTTTAAACGAGGAACAGAGAAACGCGATCAAGGCTCATCTTCTTATTCTAGGCGTGCAACTGCACGCTTTGATTTTTGTTGACAACAACTATGCGTCGCTTAACATTCGTCACGCACTCCGTTGCTCTTATTGGTTGTAGGTCTATCCAATTGAGTGCAGAGGCATTTTTTTTCCTGGTTCGTTCAAAACACGCCCCATAATCACAGCTCTATGGAGCAGTATCAGACTCATATTCTGACTAGAATTGAGTAGGACTACGTCAGGCTAGTTGGCTGGCCTGTTTGGGCTGTATATGTTATGTTTCTGGCCCTGCTGGTTGCTCCACTGGGTTGTCGATACTTGGACCTGGGGGTATAGAGTGTGTACAAAGAGAGCGAGTATATATTTTGCGTCCATTCTTGTGTGTCCTTATATTGGATATGCAGGGGTAAATATCTGTGTGTGAACGCATGAGGGTGGGAATGTCACTGCATGTGCCATTTTCTGTTTGTTGTTTTTTGGTTTAGTTTTGTCAGGTTCAGTCTTGGTGTGCCGCCTGCTGCATTCCCTGCTGGTAGCTGCTGCCCCTGCCAGCCAGTAGAGGTTAGAGATTCTTGGTATCGAGGGCAGAGGGCTTCTGTGTGTGCTGGCTCACCCTGGTTGACTGCTTGCTGGGGCCTGGACCCCTGGCTCTGTCTGGTTTCTTCTGGGGGTGGTGTGTGACACCAGGGCCTCTGGGTCCATGGCTGGATGACATGGAGCAATCTGTTTTGATTTCAGACCACAATTCTTTCTTCTATTCTGCCATACAGAACAGGTTTAGGGAAAGAAAAAACACAAACACATTTCTGGAAACTTTATTTTATGCAGGCTCCTAATATTTCAGCTGTTTGCCTCTAGTCTTCTTCTTTATACCATTAGAAACAATATATGTGAGCTCTTCTAGACAAGGAGTACCCTGAGCAGCTGCTGCTTTGGGGGAAATGATAAAACAGCTAGGTTGTCCTTGTAAATCAGGTGTGGATGAGCAAATTGACTTTGTAAGCGGCTGCTAAAATTACAGCCCGCTGTCACAGGCAGATAGCTTGTGGCTGAGTGGGAAAGTAAAAGACACTTAATTTTGAAATATATTGAAAGGATATTAGATCACAATGCAGGGCTATTTCCATTGCTAGTTCTAGAAAGTTATATCTATAATTTAAAGGAGTGTGATGGTTAGGCTGAAAATTCTAGCTCTGAAGACGTAATAAATGGTTCATACTTGGCTTCCCTGAGTGATAGCACCTCAGTATTTATGAGCCCATTTAGTTGCCTCCTACAAATGCATTAACTTTGCACAGAAGGGGTGGTCGGTTAGACTCAATATTATCATTTTTTACTGTAATGCTACATAATTAAGTGCGATTCTTGAATATCTCTTTCTATCTCCTGACACACAGAGATGCAGAACAAAACACTGCAAAAACTCCCATTAATACTACAGTATACCTCATTACAACCGTTAATAGCTAAAACAATATGGCTGTTTTGATGTTGAACCTTGTTCTTCAATAAAGATCCTATTTAATTGCAAAAAAAAAAATATATATATATATATATATATATATATACTGTTGGCTGTACTCATTTTATACATGTTAATCTAAGATGGGCCATAATGCCAAATTTATCAATTGTTTTAACAAACTGAATAACAGGGGTATTAATCTGAGAGTGTTTAAACAATCTCTTGAATATTTTATATTTTTACCTAATTAAAACCTACTGTACATGAGATCTTTAAGTTTCTTCAAAATGACAGCATATCCATGTAAGTTAGTATACACATCATATACCATCCCATACTTCCCACTGGACAGCTTAACTCTCCATTTTAGGAACCCTCACTAAACCCAACTCTTAAATATGTTTTAATATGAGTCAATTTCTGCCTTTGCTGCTATTCTCACAGCTAAACACCTCAGGCCCCATTTGCTAAAAGCTGATCGCATGCGTCTTAACCGGACAAGTGGTGTGAGGGCAGCGACAACAGCAGGAAGGCTGCAAACATCCCTTTGCGGGTCTCTGTCGGGAAAAGGGGTCATTGTCGCCTCCAGGACTGAGTGAAACAAAGCATATTACAAGTGTGCAGCGGTGCCTGCCGCCCCCTGGCACCAGGAGATGAGATTTTACCTCCATATGTGCGCCCAGCTGGCCAAATTTCCTTACCTGCACGTATGAGTTGGGAATAACAAGGCTTTATTGCCAGAGTTGCAAATCTGTCATCCAGTAAGAGACAGAGAGTCTTCATTGCTCATCAAATTAACTGAAAGGATGATCTTAAAAAACATCCTGATAAGAAAAATGCAGATTGCTTAAGTTTATGTGAATATCAAGTTTTTTGCATGGATCCACTTCGTGCTTTGTAGATCAGAATCAGGTACAGGTAATGGAACTGCAGGAACAGCTGTGTGTGTGGGTGCCAGTTGTACACCAAGCAGAGAAAGAGAGAAAGAGATGCTTAATAATACGCAGCAGAGCTGTAAAAATCCTCTTCCGCACCGGCAGCCATGACAGAAAATCTATGCATATTTAAAGGTCAAGGGCCTCTCTCACACACTGATTTTGTGTTAAGTGTGGAAGGAACGGAGCTTAGGAGAAACAGGACCGTTTGTGGCTGAGGTATAAAATGTTTCGTATTGCAACAAAGTCTGCTGCCAGAGGGGAGGAATTAGGAACAGATGGTGTTATGAATTCATGACATGAAAAGGAAGAAAAATAACATTTAGGTCAAAACATGTTTAATCTGATTAAAATGTGACACATCATTTGGCAGCAGAGAGCTGCTATTATACAAACATGCACACTCTACTGATGAACTAAAGAGGCCAAAGTCTATGATGAAGTACAGGTACAAAACTTTGCAAAAGTATTGATATATCTAGACTTTTTTTTTATAGAAAGCCAAGTTTTTATTATGATTTTATGGAACAGATCAGTAAAACCAGTAGATCATAATTGTGAAGTTGATTCAATATTAAAGAGTTTGACTTTCTCATTTAGCAATCCTTAGTTGCCAAATAAGAAAAAGGGTGGTCAATCCTGCACAAAATAAAAAAAAAAAGTCAATGATTTTTTTTGGAGAAGCTAAAACTTGGAGTGTAAAAATCTTGGAGAACTATTAGTCATACATTTTCACCAGAGGCTTTATTGAACAGTGGTGAGACGAAAGCCAGAATTGATAGAAAGACTGAAGTCCTTTTAGCTGTGGGAGATGTTGTTTATTTGTGAAGAGGTGTTTTTCGTTAAAATTTTTCTCCCAGGTGTAAAACTAACATTAATCATCATTCTGAATTACAGCTGGGCAATATGGCTCAAAAATATAACAAATTGTTATCTTTTTTTCTCTCTTCCCTTTGATTTTGTGATAAATAATAAATGCCAATAGATACTTTCAAAACAAAGATTTTATTTTAGACATACCCTCTCTGAGTTGACCTGCTTTACCAGTGCATCTAAATACAAGCTGTGAAACTTACTTGTAAAGCATGTTGGCAATTCTTGTCATTGAAAACAATGAAATATGACAGCCAATGTGTCTGGAGCTAGTGATATTCCAAAGTGAACTATTGTTTTCTTAAAAAAAAAAAAAAACTGATGTCACTCTGAAACACAGAATTAGCTCTTCCCAATCAGAAAATTTTACTGGAATCAGTTTATCACCCAGTCCTACCTTAAAAAACATGATAGTGATGCTATATGAATATGAAGTGGTATCACAATATATTTGAGGAAGACACTATGGTCTTTTAGGCAAAACTGTTTATAATGTTGACATAAACAGGTAATGCTACATTTATTATTGAATACTTAATATGTAGCCTGTAAATGCAAGCTTAACAGTAATTGGTTGTCATGTCAACAGATACTCATGTTTAAGAATGTTCTCATTAAGCCTTCTTCTAAATCCATATGAAAATCTTTGGTAAATGTTGAAAAACTAGTATCCCACACTTTAATCTTTAGGACGTGAATGTGGGGAATAGCATCATAACGAGGCTCTATATACTCCCAGCATTAAGCCGTTGCAGAGATAAAAAGACCCTTTAGTAAAAGACTGCTGCACCTGGGTGCACTAAGGAGCATTAATATCTACCCAAAAATTGCAAAAAAAATTTCGTTTTTGTTTTATTTATCGTCTGGTGTTTTTCTTTTCAAATACACAAATATTACATGCACATTTTATAAGTTTTGAAAATCATTCTGCTCAAACGTGCTTTCAATTTGATCTGAGCATGCTGTTTTTGATACCTGTACAGTACTTTTTTATTGTAACTTTTCCTTGCACACAGCTGATGCACCTGAATATCCCGACTGCTGGACAATAAAACATTGTTAAATAATTTTTATTTTTCATTGTTAATTTGTGAGCATTGAGTATGAAAACAGCTTACTTATCAGATTACTAATTTTTTTTAAAAGCAAAAGCTCATACAGTATCTTCTGCTTTCCACTCAACAGTTACTTACTAATTTCTGTTGGGCCATCACATAAAACACATAAAATATATCGCTGTTTGATTGCAATTTATGGAAACTTATTGCTGTCACTTGAGAAAATAAATGTTTTCTAATTATAAATGTACTTGGAGCGCCAACTTCTTCGTCTAAAATAAGTCTTGCAGTCACTACCGACTAAAAGCATATAAGCGCAACCTTCTGGAAAAAGTTATCACGTTTATACAATATAATTATCACTTTTATACAATATAATTATCACGTTTATACAATATACTACCACATTTATACAATATACTATCACGTGTATACATTATACTATGACGTTTATGCATTATACTATCATGTTTATACAATATAATTATCATGTTTATGCAATATAACATGTAAAAATTTATTTTCTCAGGTGACAGCAATACGCTTCCGTAGAAATTTAACATGATGCGAAAAAAGCTTTATACACTATATATGATTAAGTGGTTTTAGCTGTAGGAAACTCTAAATAAGCTGTATTGCCATTTTCTGAAATCTAATTCAATCATCAAGGCACCTCCTGTTATATTCTCAGTACTTCTCACCCGTAAATAGACTCTCCAGCAGGAGAGTTTGTCTCCTGAGCCTCAGATATCAAGAGCAGGCTTGTGAGTCCGGCAAGGGACGGGGCGAACCCTGGCTGGACGACACATCCGCTCTCCTCCTTTGCTGCAACCGAATTACCCCGAGACCTAGAGGAAAAAGGGTCGACGGGAGACGATGCTTACATCAAAGCTAGACAGATGGTCCTGAGGTTCCAGCACCTCAAACCAATTTCCTCAAAGCATTAGAACATGTTAGATTGTGCTGTGCCCTAGATATAAAGTCAAGGCGACGATGAATTGACCAAGGTACCAAAAAAAATAGAATTTATATTGGTAGCTCTGTAGAATGATACTCTCCTCCAGGTACTTCAGTATCTTACCTCAAAAGGTCTGATGCAACATATGCCTAATACCCTTTTTTGTTTAAGTTAAAACACCATTAGTTTGACAGATGAAAAAAAAATGTTTCTCTGGGGATGAATAAAGGACTACAGGTGGAGAAATAAAAGCTGTTGTGACCTAAAGCAAATTTCTACAAATTGTTTCTACTGCACCTTATAAAAGTGTATTTATCTTACTGGACTTCCTTCTGCCATACAGCCCAAATGTGCTAAGTTATTTTATAATTTCCTCATGTTACAACTACAAATTCTAGAGGAGTGTATTGAGATTATATTTGATCTACCATAACCAAAAAACAAATAATAATAATAAAAAAAATACATCGTTTTCAAAATGGTTTACATGTTAAATCGGAAATATATACAAATCATTTTATCCTCCCATATGCCTAGAAATTCTGGGTGAGGAGGAGTAGCAACAACCTTTCAGTCTGACTTATTGATTTGTCCAAAGCCAGTTAATAATTACAATTGTTTTAAGTTGCCCTGCGATGGACTGGCGACCTGTCCAGGATGTACCCCGCTTCTAGGCACCAGCACCCCTCAGGATGAAGCGTGTCAGAAAATGAATGGATGTTCTTAAGTCAATCCCTTGGTTTCCCTCATCCAAACTGCAAAGCAACAAAACCTCGTGTTTTGTAATTTTGTATCTGATTTATTGTTAAATACTGACAAGGTCATTATAGTCAGGGATTTTAACATCCATGCTGACATTGAAGGTTGTAGCTGAAATGCAGCCTTCAATGCTATCTTAGACTTGATTGGTTTTATTCAAAATGTTTGTTTTTGCTCATTGGCTTCCTGTTAAATCCAGAACTAATTTCTTATTTCTAGTGAGGACGTGTGCAGCAGTGTTTTGGATCAGCTGCATCTGTCTGATGGACTTTTTTAGGCAAACCTATGGAGACACTGTTGCAGTTATCAATTCTACTAAAGAAAAATGCATGAATTAGTTTTTCTTGATCTTGCTTTGACATGCTCTTGTATGCTCACTGTAAAGTGCCTTAAGATAAGATGTCTTTTGAATTTGGGGCTATATTAACTGAATTGAAACTGAAATATTTTCAATGTAGATTAACCACTTTTCACAACAACTACACCTGTATTTTTTTTTAATGTCTCTACCTGTGTTTCTCATGGAATGTTAATCTAAAGCCTTCCACCATAGTTCTAGCTGTACCTGTAGGATCAGGTTACCACTCAACTTTTGCAACCTCTACCATGTTTGCTTTGAAGATTATCCTCAGTTTAGACCCCGCTATTCCCTTGTTAAAGAAAACCATCCCCACAGCATGATGCCACCACTACCATGTTTCACAGTGCTCAGGTCCAATGTTTTCCGCCACACATGCAGCTACATCTTGAAATATGCCTTTCAGTGAGGTTCTTTAACTGATTAAATGTACCTAAATATGCTTTTCAATAAGCTTACAGCTTGTATTAAAATAGTTTTTTTCAGTAATAAAATATTGTGATCTTGAATACACTTCTAATTAGGTGTGAACAGACCCCCCCCCCCCCCATAATTCGTGCTCAGATTACAGAACTTTGACAATTTTGACATTTGTTCATTCTTTTTCTCTCTTTTGCACTTTGCTGGTATCAAACAATGTGCAAATAGCAATGTGCAAAAGAGAGCTTTTTTATTGTATTAAGTACATTTATATAAGTATATATACATATATAAATATTTACATATGTATATATTTATAATTTTAGTGTGGAAAGTTGTATTTCTTTGTGTTGTATTTTATATTTTTCGATGATGAATCAGTGCAATATGTTGTTTGTATACCTGGAGCGTGTAATGAAGATAATTTCCCCTTGGGGTCATTAAAGTATTTCTGATTCTGAAAATCATCTCAAATATAAAAAAAAAAAAAATAAAAAAAAAACAGGCTTAAAATCATCAGCCTTGTGTAATTCATTAGTGTAATGTTTTTGGGTAGATATACTTTTGCATAATATTCAATTTGTTTGAGTTGGAAAAAACTTTAGCCAAAAATAGAGAATTTGTTTTGATCTGGTCCCATCAGATAACTTTTTACTTGTTTGGAATATTAAGTAGATGATTTTGTCAAGCTGTAGTATGCAAGCCAGAATACTTATGACTAACCTGCAGTTGTCAGGTCCACTGATTAGACTGATTTTCTGAATTATACTCTTCCTGTTCTGCCTGTCACTTTATGTGAATGCCACTGATTTGGTAGATTTACCATTTTAGTTTTTTCTCCTGTCCCTTCTTGTGTATTTATTGATTTTTATGATGGTGTCATGTTTACAAATGCTTTCTAAAAAATTCTGTGGTCTGCAAAGAACCGCTGGATTTATATTTGGTTGAATTACTGACAAACTAATGTTATAAACCAATAAAGTCCCTCTTGAAGGCAGGTTGTAGTGAATGATCTAAGGATATGAGGTTAAAGGGGCTAAATGATACAGTATCAATACATTTTCATCCACCTTACAATTATGACCTCATTTTTATTAATTACATGCAAATCAAATAAAATGAACCGAAGTTTGAGGTTTTAATATAACAAAATATAGAAAGATGTAAGGTTTATAAACACGCTTTTTGTCTGATGGAGTTTTATATTTTATAACTTTTTTTCTACATCTTTCTACCCCATCCTATCCATCTATTTTCCTTGCTCTGCTTGTAAGTTGCTGTTTATTGATATTCTTCTCTACTAAAATATGAGTAAATATAGATACTGATCATGAAACCAATAATGGGGTCCAAGCTTTAACAGAGCTCTAAAAGCACTTAAAAGGCAGGTGGTGTGAGAGGTTTTGCCTCCCTGCATGTACATTCTGCCAGTAAGTGATCTCCCACAGAGTAAGAAACTGCAGGTAATGGAGAAAATGCACCAAGTTGTAGATTTCCACACAGCAGGGTGAAAACCAGCCTGTCCGACAGCCTGTCCAGTCTGAACCCTTCATTTTTTAAGAGCAGCCTCTGTTTCTGAGCGGGGCCCTCTCTTTTTGAGAGGGCTGTCTGTTCACAGGAGCGGCAGACTCACATTTTCGCCGGCACTAAAGCCCTTAGCAACCCGTGGAGTATCCAACAACAGACGTTTACAAGAGGAGAGGGGGATCTTTTTCTGTCCTCCTTGAGTCTCATCAACAAAAGGTGACCTGATGAGTCACTGTGGTTAGTGGGCAGGCTTTCACTCCCCTCAACACTGGTGGCTCAGCCTGGCACTGTTGTTGTTTTTTTGCTCACAAGAATTGTACCAACATCAAGCCTTTGTTTTACTAACTTTGATGCAGCGCATAAAATAAGATTTCAGTAAGATTTCAATCAGAACACTCAGTGGTCTGATTTCTTCCAATATAACTGAAGGTCAAGCATCAGAGAAAAAAATCTATCGGCGTATTAAGATGTCTCCTTCATCTGCATCCAAATTTATCAAGCTGTTTCCTAAAGTGGACGGTTAATGCAGTCCTGCTGATCTTCCTTTTAGACTTTTTTTGTGGATTTTCCAGATCAGTTAAGGATATTCAGAAACACATGGTGTGTTCCACATCTAAGAGAAAAAAATGCTTATTAATGCATGCAACACATCTATGCCCTGATTACTGAGACCAGAGTGTCTTGCTGCTTTGCTTCATCTCATTTAAACTTTTCGTTAGATTTCAACCAAAACTTATGTGTGTATTTTTTGCATTAGTAAAACACAAAAAGTATTTAACTGTAAAGGTGAAGAAAAGGGGTTAAAACAAGGTTTTATGAAGATCTATCTAAAAAATGAGGTTAACAATTATAATCACTCTTTTTTTAGTTTGAAGCATTTATATAAAATCATTTGAATCTGAATCCAGTATGAGTCAACTGGGCCTTAGAGAACCCAATATTACAGGCAGAAAGATAGTAAGAGTTAATAAAATATTTATTTGTGACATAACAGCAAAAAACAGCAAGGGTGTCTAAGACAGGAGCCTCTGCATGAGGAGAACACAGTTAAGTGACAAGGTCTGTTTGCCGAGGGATGATTACAAACTTGTGAGTCACTAACCTGGTCTTAAAGTTCAGTCCGAGCACAGAGGACAAGGTTGGTTTAGTCCCAGATACTGAAGTCCCAGAGGTTGCAGAACAGGCCGGAGATCAGCACCGAGCAGATGAAGAGAGGCAGGATAATCCAGAGGGCAAAGCCAAAGCTGGTGTCGAAGACGTGCTCAGGAGTCAGGATCCGAAGATCAGAGATTCCCATCAAAAGGACGGTGTCAGGAAGCAGTTCCAGGTTTGGTACACAGAAAAAATCCAGCAGAAGTCTGAGGACAGGTCAGACAGGCTCAGAGGCCCATAGACAGAACGGGTCGGGATCAGGCAATCAAAATAATCTAGATTATGAATATAAAATGTTGATTAATTAGTGTGACAACATTGAAAGTTCAGACCAGGGATTGAACCACCAACTCTACCGGATCTAACACCATTGTTGCTGCTAATGCTTTCTGGAATTTACAAATACAAGTGTTAAAACCACAGTTAAGGTCAACATTTGCATGCTGACATGTATAAAGCCCTGAAATAGTTTTTTAGGTCCACAACTCATTACACTTGACTACAGCCAAACAGTAAGAGCAGTAAACCATCACTTCCAATTTCTATTGGTTGTTTGGTTAACTAATTCAATTGGTTGATCAAAAACCAATAGCTAGGTCAGTTTCTGAGCAATATATTGGTTAATCTAACCAGAATGGGTTTCACCAACTAGATTGGTTGTTTTTCAAACCAATCCATTCTTAGATTGCAGGACGTGGGTCAGAGAGTTTCAGTACCCAGTCACCCACTTAAACTGACAGGCCAGACAAGGGGAATAAAAGTTAGAGAAGCCTCTGGGAGGAGAAACTACAGTTTTCGATTATTTGGAACTCATTATTGATCATTTATCATTGATAACAAAATAATTCCACAACAAAAAGATATTTTAGATTTCTGTGACTAATGGCTACCAGGCTTTAATGATTATAATTGACTATTTGGATCATCAAATAGCAATTATTGTTTTAATTCACCTGTTAATGTTGATATTTAAACCAGTTGTGAACCTAGGTTTAATTAACCACTAGTAAACGTTAACTATTTTATTAATAATTGCAATAAGGAAATAACCAAAGCACCAGATATGTCTCTATATAATTAAGTTATTAACTTACTGGTATAAAATAACCACAGACAATCACGATTTTATATAGCCTTAAAATGACCAAACAGATCATTCCATGTAACAAGGAATTATTCTGTAAAAAAAAAAAAACTACTAAGAGAAGAAATTAAAAACAAAGAAATCTGCAACAATAATGAATCTAGACAGCAGCAGTTCTTTAGGTTGCCAAACAACATATTATCCTCGGTTAATCTCTGCATTGAATAGTTATTGTTGGGATCCTGAGGCTTTGCCCACCAGAGGGTGCCGAGGATCCTCTTCTGTTTTATGTTTTCTGTTAGGGACTGGGGTTACTGTTGGGATCTGGAGATCTACCATCTGTCTCCAGCAGAGAGCGCTGTGGGTCTCCTGGGCTGGAGCCTCCAGCACACCTGAAGCTCATCAGCCCATCAGGAGACCTTCCTACATAAGCAGCAGTCAGACCTTCCTTCGACGCCGCAGTGTTGACCAAGTTTGGTTAGCAAAACCTAAGCCTCTGTTAATTTATAGAATCCTAGTAGACTCTAGAGAGAAACTAGATTCTAACCTGCCTCTGTCTTCTCTGCCTCATAGGAAACCTGATCAAAGTCTGAAGCTCTGGATGAGCTTGTCTGGAAACCTGCCTGCCTGCCCAAGGAAGCCAAACCCGGAGACATCAGTCTGGATTCCTCCAACAGCTCTCAAGTAAGAGCTAGGAAACCAAGTCAAGGTCTGAAACTCACGAGTCAGAAGCTAGACGCTGCTGCCGCTGAGCTCCCTGCTGAATCTACAGTCTCTGGACCCCCAATAGCTCTCAAGGAAGAGCTAGGAAACCAAGTCAAGGTCTGAAACTCCTTAGTCAGAAGCTAGACACTGCTGCCGCTGAGCTCCCTGCTGAATCTACTGTCTCTGGACCCAACCGGTTCCCCCTCTCTCAAAGGATCTGCTAGAACCTCATCTAGGTACATTCAGAAACTACCCACTCATCAATCCATCTAACTTCCTGGCTAACCAAACTCTCCATCTCTCCAGATATCAGTAATCCCAGATCCGGACCTGTACCAGAACCAGTCCATGTTTCTCTGTGTATCTCCCGTTAATAAACATTGTTAACTTTTCCTCTGTCTCCAGTCTGGTGTTCTGCATATGGGTTAATTCCTTTAGCCATTCATGACAGAACACTGCGGCCATTCACAAAACCCAGCAGATCACCTCCGGTGGAAGCTTGAGAAACAAGCTACCCAGATCCAAGGACTGGCACAAACCCTCCGTGAGTAAAATCCCAGTTTTTGAATTAAAGAAAACAAATCTTTCAAGATTCTACAGGCTTCATGAGAATCGCAAGATGGCGCCAGCCCAACTTCCTGTTCTGGAGTCAACTCCACCTCAAGGGGCGGAGCCAGTCTCGTCACTTCCGGATTTCCACCCGTCACTTCCGGTTTCAGTTCCAAGGTCAGAATCTGTTCCGTCACTTCCTTATTTCCGTCCCTCACTTCCTGAAAGGTATTCTGGCATTCCAAGCAGACTAAACGGATTCCTCCTTCAATGTAAACTGTTTTTTGAACTCTCCCCTTCCAGTTTTCCTAATGACAAGGAAAAAATAGCCCTCATTCAGTCCCGATTATCAGGAAAGGCCCGCAAATGGGCAAAGGCCAGTTACTCTTCTGAATCCCGTGTTTCTTGTTCATATGAAGACTTTCTGAAAGAATTATCTCTAGCTTTTTCTGTATCTGCCAAATCTCAGGGTCTCTGATTCTATGCTCAAAAATATTTTCTACCACGCCTTAAATGAAGACGTTAGGAATGAGATGGCTAAGATCACGGAACCAGAAACCTTGGATGAGCTCATTTGTGTAGCAAACCACCTGGATTACAAGTTACGAACCGGAGTAAGGCCCAGTCCAGTCCAGTCCAGCTCAATTCTGTCCGGTTCAGCCCGGTTCAACCCAGTTCTGTCCAGTCTAGTCCTGTCCAGTCCAGTCCAGACCAGTCCAGCTCAGTCCAGTCCAGTACAGCTCTGTACAGCCCTGTTTAGTCCATCTCTGCCCAGTTCAGTCTGTTTCAGCCACCACTTACTTGATCGCCAGCTAACTCCATCCATTAAGAAGCTTAAAATCAAACCTAAAGTCACAACACAAACAGTCAGAGCTCCTGTAATCCAGGAGTCAGATCTCTGGAACTTCTACTACGGGGATAGAGATGATCTGTCCCCCTTCTTGTCACCTCTTCATAAACCAACTAGACCCGCACCGGAACCCGCTAACACTCCTGTTAACCTTTTGCCTCAGTCAGCCTCTGAACCAATTAGTCCAGTTTCCATAGAACCCCGACGTAAGAAACGGCGTCGCCGTAAGCCAGCTCTGAGCCGTCTAGAGACCCCTGAACCAGCTCTGAGCTGTCTAGAGACCCCTGAGCCAGTTCTGAGCCGTTGAAAGACCCCTGAGCCAACCGTGAGCCGTTTTGAGTCAGTTCTGTGCCACTTCGAGACTCCTGAGTCAGCTCCGTGCCATTTTGAGACCCTTGAGTCACCTCCGTGCCATTTTAAAACCCTTGAGTCACCTCCATGCCGTTTAGAGACCCCTGAACCAGCTCCGAGCAGTCTAGAGACTTCCGAGCCGGCTCTGAGCCGTCTAAAGACTCCTGAATTAGCTCTGTGCCATTCTGAGACCCCTGAGTTAGCTCTGTTCCGTCCAGAGACCCCTGAGCAGAATTTAAAGGAGGTATGTGATTTTATGTCTCCCAGGACTTTTCTGCAGGCGCCCCTGACCGCCAAGAGTCCTCTGCGAGCATCACCAGCCTCTTCAGAGACCGAACCTTTGCCGCCACGAGCGGTTTCTCCATTGCTGGAGTTGGAGCCACAGTCGGTGGTCTCATCAGTTCATGATGTGGAACCACAGTCGGTGGTCACCTCTGTTCCTGAGGTGGGGCCACAGTCGGTGGTCTCCTCTGTTCCCGAGGTGGAGCCACAGTCGGTGGTCTCCTCTGTTCCCGAGGTGGAGCCACAGTCGGTGATCCCCTCTGTTCCCGGGGTGGAGCCACAGTCGCTGGTCCCCTCTGTTCCTGATCCGGAGCCGCAATCGGCGGGCTCTGTTCCTGATCCGGAGCCGCAATCGGCGGGCTCCTCTGTTCCTGATCCGGAGCCGCAATCGGCGGGCTCCTCTGTTCATGATCCGGAGCCGCAATCGGCGGGCTCCTCTGTTCCTGATCCGGAGCCGCAATCGGCGGGCTCCTCTGTTCCTGATCCGGAGCCGCAGTCGGCGGGCTCCTCTGTTCCTGATCCGGAGGCGCAGTCTGCGGGCTCCTCTGTTCCTGATCTGGAGCCGCAGTCGGCAGTCTCCTCTGTTCCAGTCCAGGAGCCGCAGTCGGCGGTCTCCTCTGTTCCAGTCCAGGAGCCGCAGTCGGCGGTCTCCTCTGTTCCAGTCCAGGAGCCGCAGTCGGCGGCCACCACAGAGCCTGTTTCAGAGCTGCAGTCGGTGGCCACCACAGAGCCTGTTTCAGAGCTGCAGTCGGCGGCCACCACAGAGCCTGTTTCAGAGCTGCAGTCGGCGGCCACCTCAGAGCCTGTTCCACAGCCGCAGTCGGCGGCCACCTCAGAGCCTTTTCCACAGCCGCAGTCGGAGGTCACCTCAGAGCCTGTTCCACAGCCGCAGTCGGCGGTCACCTCAGAGTCTGTTCCACAGCCGCAGTCGGCGGTCACCTCAGAGCCTGTTCCAGAGCCGCTGAAGAAGGGATGGGGTACCCCATGGGGCTACCTAGTAAAATTGCGGCGTCATCCTCCTAAGAAACTGCTTCGCTTCCGGCCCCGTGGCAGACCTCCAGAGCGTCAGCTTCGCCTCCGGCCCCGCGGTCGACCCCCAGAGCGTCAGGTTTGCCTCCGGCCCCGCGGTCGACCTCCAGAGCGTCAGTTTCGCCTCCGACCCCGCAGCCGGCCACCTAAGACTCTGCTCCGCTGCCGGACCCTCAGCCGGCCCCCAGAACCTCTGCCACATCTTCGGCCCCTCAGCCAGCCACCTAAGACTTTGCCTCACTGCCGGTCCCGCGGTCGGCCTCCAGAGCGTCTGCCTCGCTGCCGGTCCCACGGCCGGTCACCTGAGACTCTGCCTCGCTGCCGGTCCCACGGCCGGCCACCCGAGACTCTGTCTCATGAGTCATCAGAGACTTTCGTCACTGTCGTCCACCTTAAGTGGATTGTTTTCTGTTCTGGACTCAGTTTTTTTTTTTCTGCCCTCCTGGCCTGTTTCCCCCTCCGCCCACCCTGGGTGGGTTGTTTTTTGGACTCTATTTTTGTTGTTTCTGGCCCTCCTTGCCCTAGTGCCCCCTCCGCCCGCCCTGGATGGGTTGTTTTTTGTTTGCTTTTTTTTTCATGGACTGTTCTGAGGGCGTCTGGAATCCGCCCTTGAGGGGGGGGGGCTCTGCCCACCAGAGGGCGCCGAGGATCCTCTTCTGTTTTATGTTAGGGACTGGGGTTACTGTTGGGATCTGGAGATCTACCATCTGTCTCCAGCAGAGAGCGCTGTGGGTCTCCTGGGCTGGAGCCTCCAGCACACCTGAAGCTCATCAGCCCATCAGGAGACCTTCCTACATAAGCAACAGTCAGACCTTCCATCGACGCCGCAGTGTTGACCAAGTTTGGTTAGCAAAACCAAAGCCTCTGTTAATTTATAGAATCCTAGTAGACTCTAGAGAGAAACTAGATTCTAACCTGCCTCTGTCTTCTCTGCCTCATAGGAAACCTGATCAAAGTCTGAAGCTCTGGATGAGCTTGTCTGGAAACCTGCCTGCCTGCCCAAGGAAGCCAAACCCGGAGACATCAGTCTGGATTCCTCCAACAGCTCTCAAGGAAGAGCTAGGAAACCAAGTCAAGGTCTGAAACTCACGAGTCAGAAGCTAGACGCTGCTGCCACTGAGCTGCCTGCTGAATCTACAGTCTCTGGACCCCCAACAGCTCTCAAGGAAGAGCTAGGAAACCAAGTCAAGGTCTGAAACTCATTATACTCATTATACATTATAAACCAGCAAATAAATATTGAATTAAGACAGCATTGAAGTAAGGTTGGAAAATGGATAAAAGACCCCACATATGATGACAACACCTCCTCAGACAATGGCGGATATCACATGTTGGCACCACAGAAAGGAGGAGAAAGGGCCCCTGCTCAGATAATAGGCTAACAAAGCTAAAAGGCAAGTATAAGGGTGAGCTGTGATCAATGAACACAGAGGGTCCAAACATGAAAGAAGAACAAGGCAAATGGAGTGATCAAAAAAGAGTAAAGAAAGAGAGAGAAAGTATATAACTATAAGTATATAACTATCTAACTTATATATGATGTGTGATGTGGTCCATCAGAGAACTCGACAATAACAGTGTGCTCATCAATACACCCCTTCTAGAGCAAATATCCTTCTAGAGCAAATAACAGTTGAAAGTTGCAGATTCAAAAAAAGGGGTTTACTTGTCGCTTTTCATCCTAAAAGGAAACTAAAGGATCCTAACTAAATTAGCATCTCTCTTGGATAGTGTCTACCACCCCATGAATGAAGCTGTTGCTGAACTTGAGCGCCCCTTCAGTGACAGACTGCTGCACCCTAAATGCACCAGGGAGCGTTATCACAGATCCTTCCTCCCAGCAGCTCTAAGACTCTATAACCACCACTGTTCCCAACAACCTCAATAAGTTGTTACATTCATGCTGATTTTTGCACAGTTTCTGTCTTAGTCAGTTAAAGAACATGCTGCTGTCATTTCTTTTTTTTGTTGTTGCACATGCTGCTATGTTTCATATATCCATTACGATAAAAATGTCCAGGGCTGTTATTGATTTTTTTTATTCTCGTGATACAGAGTATTATATTGTAAAAACACTGTACACAGTATACAGTAGTACAACACTCTCTTTGTTTTATTTTCTTATCTGTTATTTTTATACATTTTTCTAAGGTGCACATTGTGTGACCACTTCTACTATAACCTTTGTTGCTGTAAACACCCCAATTTGGGACAATAAAAGGATTTTTCCATTCTCCTATTCTAAAAGCAGGTGTGGGGTCTTCGGCTGCAGCTTGTGGAGTAGCAGCAGGTTGCTAGTTGCTGTTGCTTCCCTCTGAAAGGCAGCTGTTTGGCTTGAGGCTACGGTTCTCAGTTCGGTTCACAGAGAGGACTCGGGTCGATGTTTGGCAGAGGCCTTTGTGGTTCTCATCCCACCCACAGCTCAGCAATTGCTGCTTAGAAAGGAAGAAAAAACAAACTGATGTGGTATTTGGCTCATTTGCTGGTTTCAGCTGTGTTTGTAGCAGCGCTTCTGGCTGGCTTGGTCTATAGCAAGAGAATAAGGTGGGTGCGGTCTGATTGCATGGCCAAAGCAAGTAGTTGCAGCGAGGTTAATTCGACTTTCTGAAAGACTGACTTGTCTTGATTCGTACCTCGTGGAGGCAATGAAGAAACTCTGCAGATTATCAGTTTTTGAATGTTCCAAGCTTAACACACTTCTTCCAAAATACACTGTTGGTAAATCCTAAGCAGCAGCTTCCACCGACGAGGCCACAGTACCATTTTTACCTCAATTTTCCAAACAACATGAAACTCAGCTTTATTAATAAAGACACAATAACAAACCCAAACCATCCAGTGAACAGAGAAATTATTATTATAAGAATGTTCTCTAGTTTGATGAAATCAGAACTAAACCTTTGCCACGCATGCACAATGCTGAGTGAAAAATGTCTTTTAATGCTCATCAATCACAACGTCCTCAGTGGAACATGATTAGAGCAGAAACATGACGAGCGGATACTGACATTAGGCTCTGCTCTGCTGCTAATATGGGAAGAATTACATTCCAGCAGGATAAGAAAAACAGCCAGAGTTAAAATGTATTGGTTTAGATCAAAGCATGTTCATGGGTTGGAATAGCAAAGCTAAAGGCCAGTGCTGATCTACAGTAGTTGAGAATCCTTGAGTAGATTTTAAAATACTCATACACAAATGCTCTCTATGCAGCCTGAATGGCTTTAATATTTTCAGTTTGAGCTAAATTAAGACTGGCAACATTTTATTCTATATAGATAGTTTGCAGAAACTTTGGCTTGACACAAATGCCCACCACCCTTTTACAGTAAATAAGTTTGCAACATACTTAATATACAAAAGCTCATGACAGGGAAAGGGAAAATAATTTCACTCAGGAGTATAAGGTGTTTTTTTCCAACCACATTACCTAAACGGAAAACAGTTTGTTGCGTGAAAGGAAACTTCTTTCCCTGTAGGGTGTTTCTGTGGAAGATACCAATTTACAGTTTATGTTTTGGTTCATTTTCAAAAACTCTGCTCACATGACTGCATGAATAGGTGTCGGTGTGCGAGGGAGTTTACGTACATGTGATTCACACGTCTCTAAGCAGTCCGAGCTCCCTAACCATCACACTTAGGAAGCTTAGCTTTTTCCAGTCAGTGTTGAGCTCTAGGAGGAGCAGTCAGTAGCTCTCCTCAGTGGGTCCGATCCAGCAGGGAAGCTCTCACAGCTCCCTCACCATGACTTGGCATGTTCCAGAGTTGTTTGGGGTTGGCAGTAGGGAGGAGAAATAAAAAGAACAGGAGAGGTGTCTTCTGTCTCCAGCAGGCTTTATTCTCACCTTAGTCCCCCAGGGCTTCACATACCAGCTGGATCTCACTTTATTATGCAGCCAGCATCGTGCAGAGGTCAAAGTGGCACTGAGGCGAGTACTGTGTGACATACTGTGTACTTTAGAGAAGTTACTTTGCAATATCTCACACAATAAGTAGCTAAAAACATTGATTTTATTCAAATAAAAATTTATATTCTGTGCAAGTATAAGAATGATGTGATACTTTATACAATCCTAACATGGCAATATTATTAGTAGCTATTGTTCTCATGTATTTAGTATTTGGAAAAATTTCTAAAGTCTGAACTGATACAGCCGTAAGACGGAAATTAGTTGAAGCCAGACCATATAAAATGATTAAAATGGAATGCAATTAAATCATCTTTGACTGAACTACATAGCTTACATTAATTTACAGAGAGAATGCAAAACAAGAACAACTGGCACACTGGAGGGCAACTGGCATCTCAGCAGTTACCGAACAGCAGTTTTAGTAGAATTATAAGCCATAAACATTTTAACACAATCAGGGATTTGAGTCGCCACAGAGTCGATCATAATGTCTTCACAGCACCTCGGAGCAGCTGGATCAGATGGTATCTCCTTTTAGGAAGTCTTTATACAAAAACACACATATTATTATTGGAAAACACTTAAGTGAATTTTACGCATTTACATAAAGCTAAATAAAAACTGTAATGGGCATGCTGCTGTTGAGTCATGCATGGCAGTGGACTTATGGGCAGTGATGCATAACCTGTGTCTTTCAATGCAACATCTGTATATAAGGTCAATAAAGTGCATTCCAGAAGTATACATATGCAAAAACCTGTTAAAATCACAAACTTTAAGGGTTATTTTTATTGAGATTTTAACTGACGTACCTCACATCCCCTGATGAAGAAAAGTATCCCCAAAGCATGATGCTGCCACTACCCTTTTTTACTTTGGTAATGGTGTGTTTTGTATGGTGGTCAAAAAGTTCAGACCATCTCCCACTTTCCACATGTTTATGGTGGTAACATCCTTTAAAAATTGATTAAATTCCACCCAAACTGATTCTTTTATACCAATTAAGTGTTGTCTGAGGGAATTTGAATGGGTTTTTATTTAGCAGTATCAAAATGATAGGGATTAAAATCTTAGGTTGCTACATAACAAAAGTGTTGAAAATTCATTGGATGTCGATACTTTTTGCAGGCCTTTGCAAATAACATGTTCTAACCCTTTTAAGCTGGGATCTGCAATGTGATGCTCCAGAGTCAAATATTGTTCTATGGCCCCTTCATTGTGTCTCTAGAAATAAAATAATATCTTAAAAATATCAGCAATATGAAGAGGTTTTTCTGTATGTTTCCATAAAATATCTGCAAATTGGTACCTGGCTTTCAGAAGTACTTTAATGTTTTTCAGCTTTACCTATGTGCTTTATATTTTTATATAGGCTATGTCATTCACTCAGCTTGATTCACTGTATAAATTCTTTTGTTTTACTTTGTTAAATCATATTTTATCTTCTGAATTCAAGAAAAAATAGGTGGTTTCAAACCATTGACTTGTAGTGCTTATGAAATTATTATTATAATTATTACTATGGCCCTTTATTAATTTAAATTTGCTACAGTGGTTGCAGAAGTGAATTGTAAAGGTTGCAGACCCCTGCATAAAAGGGTAATACTTAGTCAAACGTCTGCAAGCATAAAGTCCCAGTTCTAGAAATCTGCACATAAACTAAAAACCATAATGGCCTTTTATTATTTAAAGCTATTCCATTTCATATCATAGAGCATTAAAACCATATGTGGGTGAGAGTTTTTCTTGTAAAAAATCAGCAAGATGGACATACATTGTTCTGTTTTAATATCTATACAATTTATTCTGTGTTTAAAATAAGATGCCTTTTCGTTTTTTTTTTTTTTTTGCTTTACTCAAATTGTTAGAAACTTTAGATGCCTGGGAATGAGGTGAAAAGTTTCCATTATTCTCACTTCTTTATCTTCATTCATTGCTCTCTGACATGCCATAATGATCTCCAGGCTGGACGTCTCCCTCTGTTTCACTTATCACCTGGACATTTTTCATTTTCTCTAGAGCTCCAGAAATCAGCAGCTGAATGAGTCAGCTGAATCACTGATGGCACTATTACTGATAGATCCATCTTCAGTCTCAGTTTCGCAAAGACTGGACCTTTATTAATAGCTTCAGTACATTTTTCTGGGATAAATTGGCACTGTGCTTTAATTTTGAATTTGTCAGTGGTTATTTCTCTCACTGTTTTGCTTTGTTTAGGTTGATTGGTGTGAGGGATTGCTTTCAAGTCAATTAATCGATGCAATCATCTGGTTTTCTTTAGATAGATAACTTAGAACCAATCTGACTGTATGATCTGGTTAAATTGTCTCTGTAAAGTTCCTTGAGGTGAAATGTGTTGTGAATTGGCACTATATAAATAAACTGATTTTAATTTAATTCTCAAAACCTTCCTAATTATGAACTAAAAGAGATCATCAAAAGAGAAAATCATTTCAAAATTCAAACATCAAAAATGGGTACATTCAGAAAAAAAAAATCAAACTTTTTATTATTTTTAAATAATACTTTTGATAACCCTAGTTTGACAGCAATGCATGGTTGTAAAATACCTACAAAAAAAGGAATCTGTGAATATTTTCTTTGTTTAATCTGTTCACATACCCCAGACAGTTTTGGGTCTTCAGCTCATCCCACCTGTTTATTTTTTATATATATTTTAGGATTTCATAAGATATTTTGTTATTAGTTATTCAAACGTTTGGAAGTCCTGCTGTCCAGTCACAAAATACTAATACTAAGCTTTATGAGCGAGTCAACCAGATCTCCATTTTTTTTTTTCTCCCCATAGGTTCTAAGGGCCTCTGAAAGAGAAACAGGCCCACATCATTACGGGGCCTCCAACATACTTCACAATGAGCATTGAGTGTATTTCTCTTTATTCTTATATCATCAAAGCAACGTTGTGTTACTTTTGACCCAATTATTAGCTCAATTTGAGATTTTTTTTTTTCAGGGCTACCCTTCTAAAAACCCATCTATATAACTTGAGAGGGGCAGATCTACTGTAGATCCCTACATGAGTAACGAGAGTTAAAGCAATACTGTACAGCAGTCCCATTAATCACCACAGCTAACCCCAAAAAGTTGTTGTTAGGCAACAAAAGAGATATTAAACTTACCTGATTGAAAATATTTATGGTTCACTGATGTAGGATTTAAGTTAGGGGGGTGAATGAGGCCGTGTCTTTACAAGTTACTCCATGACCTCTTAAGCAGTTTGTCTAAAGTTGTCTGCTCCAAAAGCACACAGGGACACCATTTAATTTTGCACCAGTCTAGTGTTGCCAGTTGCTTTCAGGGATGCCAAACCTAAAAGGTACACAGTGCTGCTTTAAATCCTTAGTTAAATGTATTTTAATACCTAGGAGTTGATCCTGACTCTGTTTTTGACTCTGTTAAACCCTTTAGCCCAGTCATTCACAACTTAAGCTGACATTTTAAGTTAACTGGAAGAATAATCAGGAAAAAGCTTGACAGATGTGAAAAAAGAAAAAAAAAAAAAAAAAAAAGAACATGAAAGCAGCTCCACTGTTGTTGTAAGTGAACAGAAAGTGGGGAATAGTGGGGAAGTAGGACTTGGTGTCCTCATTTTTGGAACATCTCTGGCTATCCAGTCCACGTACAGCATATACAGTACACCAAAAAGCTAAAATTATACATAAAAAATGTATGAAAAAAGCTAATTTCCTATTTATCTACCTGAATCCATCCTCATCATTGGATAGAAAAGGGGGATACAGTTTCAGGTTTTTGAAAGGATCTGTCTACTGGGGACAGGTACCTAATCTCATCATAGCCTTTCACATTTTTTTCTCTTTGCTCTTTATATGGGATTTTTCAACCTACAGAATGTATTTAAATCAAACATGTGCTTAGAGCTGAGCAATAAAACAATATTAATCAATTCCACAACAGACAGCTGATCCATATCGATGGAAAATACATCCAATAAAACCTCCAATAATTTCAATGAAACCTGATCGGGAACCACATGTTATTCTGGAGATTGGAGGCAGATGAAAGAATTTAACCTTTTAACCTTTCACCTCCAAATTAAGCAAGGCTTATACTAGAGCTGACCAATTTTTAAAGATAAAGGTTGCATCGAAATATAATTCAGCTTACCATATAATGTCCTGTTTTTTTCATTTCTTTTATTTTCTAGTCCTCATTTCAAAAAGGAAAGTAACATGTAAAAAGGCTTATTTCTCAATATATTTTAAAGCCTTATTGCACAGCCCTAAATGGACCAGAATTTTAACTGCTAAAATGTGCTATGAAGTGGAAAAACATTTTCTGAAGCTCTGCTTCTTCACAATAAGAAAATGAGTTCAGTAGTACTTTGGACATGGTTGTTTTTTTTTCTTCATGAGAACAAGAATGTCGTTCTTTTAATTCTACTTATCAAGAGGGATTTAGCTTGTCCTTTAGATTAAACTGTACTAATTTTATTTATTTATTTTTTTTATTATATTGTTACTTTTAATCTAAAAAAGACAAAGTCACAATTTTTGTTTTGGTGTTGGCTCCTTAACACTATACAGTCATATACAATAAGTTAAAGTATTATCCATAAGTTTGGTTATGTGACTAAATTAATTGAGTGAAACAGGTTTCCAAGCCTTCATTCTTTCTAGTTATGATGAACTTTGTGGTTACAGCTAAAGACACAACATTTGCAATTTAAATATTACATCCCCCAATTAAAAAACATATTCAACGCATAAATTTGGGCTTCATATAAAACAAAAAGTCTAACATAAGCTTAACGAGCCTCATCATCATGCAGATTCCAATTTCTTGAATGCCAAAAACAGTTCCTCCTACTGTACAGCTCTTTTTCTGCTCCTTTCCTGAGGGATTTATCAGCAAAGCTAAAGCGGAGAGTCTTCACAGCGAATGCTCACAAATCCATTGCAATGCCTTTTGATAAGCTGAGATATTAGGAATTATTCAACCACAAAACTATTTTGATCCAGCTTGATGCTGTAAAATATGCAATAAAAATGTGTCTTGCTATTGATTTGGAGAGTACTTCTAAAAATAATCAACGTAAAGCTCTACAAGGAAAGAGGATGAGTTTTGACTGTATTTTATTTTTGAGCAAATAGGGTACAGCATACTTTAGTAAATGTTTTTTTCTGTTTGAAAATTGAAGCAGTGCACCATAACTAATTGATAATAATACATTTCTCATATTTTGAGAGTGTGAATAATTCTGTTGAGGAAAAAACACAGCAGTGTGACAAAGCAAGTTTTTTGAACAGTTCAACAGCTCATGCAATTATACCATGGGTAAAAACAATGGCCTAAATACAGATTTTTCTGATGACCAAAATGCTGGTAATATAGTAACTTAAATTACTAATTTGCTCCAAAGGCTGAATCAGCTTTGCTTTGATTATAATGAATTAAAACCAGATATTTACATACACATTCAAGAAAAAACCAGAACCCTTTTCACTCCCTGTCTGTCAGTGAATGTGTGTAAACCTTTCCTTTCTTAGGTCATCTGCCATACCATAATCATTTCTGCTATATTTGGTAAATGGCAGAACAATGGAAGAAGTGTTTAGATGCATTGTTTAATGAATTGAGCAATAAGCTTAGTTTGGAAAAGATGTCTTGGCTTTGCAGACATCTAAGGTTATGAAAATACTTGAGTCAAATGTAGCCCCGTTTATTTATGTATTTTAAGGTTCAAACAAGTTGTTGCCATTTGACTTTATAGAAAAATCTGAATGAATGAGCTAAAATAAAATGAATTCCATAGTTATTTCTTAATGAAAGTGGAAAACCCTATTTCTGCTTGATCCTTATCAGATGCCTTAAGATCCCAAGTTTACCTTTTCAGATTTAAGTTAGAAAACCATAAGATATTCAAGTTTTATATTGATCAGAAAGGAGATGGCTTCTGTGTCCCATAAAAGAACCGGTTTTCATCATCTTCCACTTATGCAGGACCAGGTCGCAAGGGGAGCAGTCTTAGCTAACACTCCCAGACTTCCCTCTCTCCACACACCTCCTCTAGAGGAGCTGAAGAGACGGAAGCCTGGGGTGCTCCCAGGCCGGCTGAGAGACATAGGTGTTCCAGGCACGTTGCCTGGAACACCTATGTCCGGCCGTCTCAGCTGACTCCTCTTGATGTGGAGGAGAAGCGGCTCTACTCTGAGCCTCTCCCGCATCACTAATCTCCTCACCCTATCTCTAAGGAAGTGCCCAGCCGCTCTGCGGAGACAGCCTTCAGCCGCTGGTGTCTGGGATTCATGATTGAGATCTGGAATGGGATCTATCTTGGTTGTGAAACGAGCAAATGAGCAATGGGAAAATACCTTGTGGTAGGAGAGCTTCATTGTCCACAGAGAGACTCCTGTACAAACATTCACTTCATCCAATCTGCAAGGATCAAACTATTTCTTTAAGTGAAACAAAAAGTCCCATTAGAGTAAAATGTCTCAAATATTGGTAAATAGTTAAGATTTCTAACTTGTGTAACTTTGGTAGGCAAATGGGAACAAGAAGAGACGTAATTAAAGTTTGTAATACGTGTTTTCTCAGAATAAAATATCTCTAGAGAACTTTATCATGATATTACCATAATACTCTGCAAAATATTTCAGTACAGGTGTAAGTGGAGAATGCATCTACAGCCAAATAAGGTTAGGGCTCACAGTGCAAACAAGCACTAACTGGTGTGCTCTTTGAAGCAGCTTAACTGCATTTTAAATCATCCTCTGCATGTAAGTTAAAGATTTTCCCTTACAGAGTTGTTTTCTTAAATGATGAATGAACTGCGGTGCAAGTGGCCAGAAGTGCATAGAAATGGCACAAACTGTAGAGCGCAGCGGGATGATGTGAGCCAGACTTCGTGACTTGACGTCAGCCTGAACTGTGGGGGGGTTGACATAAAAATAAATCTGTAAAAGGCTGTCTTAACATTCTGATTGCAGGGATCCCAAGAGTTCCTCGTAAACCGACCTACGCAAGCAGCCGTTTGTGTGTGAGTGCATGTGTGTATCTGACTGTGCTTACTCTTTGAGCGGACTTTGAGCGAGATATAAGATATTTATTACGCAACCCAACTACCTTGATGGAAAGTACTGCATTAAGCTGGCTGTAGGTACACAGCTCTGTGTAAATAACCATGGGATTTTTAATTGATTCTAGTCAGGCTCCATCAGACCGTCCTACCTGCCTCATAAATCATTTAAGATTTCACTTTAAAACTGCATATTAGTAAAGTGTAATAATAATAAATTATGACTCCTTATGAGGATGTATTATGTTTGTCCTTGAAAGACAGAATGTGTGCTTGCTTGCTGTGTAATTGTGGCTGCATAGCAAGTTGTGTCAGGATGTGCCTAATTTTAGGCAGCTGATGTGAGATGTATTTGAGGCTCTGGCTCGGCTGGAGGTGTGATGTTTATCTTCGCCTCTGAGATTAATAATGACAGCTTTTTTTCAGCTCTGGAAAACTTCTAAACAGTAGTTGTGGCCAAATAAATCACCTTAAATATTTCACCAGCATCCTGCACCTTAACACACAGTGTACGGTTGTGCTGTACATTGTCACACAAGCATTTTGTCTGAGATTCTAAGTTTTACAAAGCGTAACATCCTATAGGACAACCATTTATATTGCTGTCATGCAGAGACGCTTGCAAATTAAACAGCTTAGCTTCAAGCCATTTATCAAGGGTTGAATTGGATATGATGTGTCAGCTGCAGCATGTACTGTAGCCTGGACTCTGCATCTTACATAAATTAACAGTAAAACAACAAAACCTTAAATCTATAAACCCCAGATTTCAGACCTGCCTCCTTTGCTGATTGTAAAGACATACACAACAATACACCAATGCTAAAAGTTGAACAGGAGGTGATTTAAACAACAAATGCTTTCTTTTATGTTTTATTTTATATTTAATGTATTGTTTTATGTGTAATCCCTTCACCAAACTGCTAATCTACACTGAAAGATGGAGTAAATTATGATGCCCATTAAACTTTTGGGGAAACGTGAGAACATGAGCAACAAATGCTTCCTTTTATATTTTTCAGTATGCATATCTTTATTATGATGCATACGTGAGCACATTTACATATCAACCATTATATATATACAGTATATGTCAGGGTTTAGTGGAAGTTGCTTGAGGACCCAATTGCAGAGATGAGGTGGCACGGATGAGAATTAATCAAAATCCCAAAGGCTACAAAAGTAAGCCAAAAAACAAAAATACTAAAAACCAAAAACGAAGGAGACGTCATGGAAAACACACATGGGAGCAAGGAAATGATGCAACAAAACAACAAGAAATCAACAATGAGGAACTGCAGAGGTGGTGTATATATGGGAAACAGAACAATGAATGGAATAATGAGCTGATATGGAGCAGGTGTAAACAGAGCTAACTAGAAGGGAGCCAAAGGGAAAGGAAACAGGCACAGGTGGCAACAGAGAGCAACGGAAAAAACACAACGCTGCCACCAAACAATTACAAAGACTCAGAATTACAAAGAAACTAAAAACAAATATATAAATATATATGTTTGTGTACAAATTTTTCAGCTGATCAGGTACCTGAAGATCCCAACACACATATTAAACATAATGATTTTCTGCTTACACCAAATTAACATATATTTAGAATATTTAATCAACAAAAATATATATATAAGACGCATAGTTTGGCTCCAATTGTAAGGTTGTTATCTTGCAAAAGCATTAGTGAGTGGTTAAGCAAATCATTTATGCAAATATTAAGTAGGGCTGCAAGTCAGTCATGAAAATATGAGAATGTCGTTTCACTTTTGCTGAAGCCTAATCAAACTTTATCCTGATTCTTTTCCAAAAACAGGGAAAAACACTCAAATCACATTTGGATGTTAATAGACAGTATGATATCTAATACAGTATTTTATTTGTTTATTTTCATAACTTTGTCAGTTAATCTGTTAATTTTTTAACGTTTTTTTTAAGGTCCACATTGCGTGAACAATTCTGCTATAATCTTTGGCCGCTGTAACACCGCAGTTTCCCCATTGTGGGACAATAACAGGGATTTTTATTAAATGTATTGTTTTACATGTAATCCATTCACTGTATTGCAAATCTACACTGAAAGCTGGAGTAAATTGTGGTGCCCCTGAAACTTTTAGCCAAACGTTAGAACATGAGCAACTTTTATCTTTGTGCTTCACAGATGGAAGACATCGTTACACGAATACAAGATGAGAAAGCAGGAGGGGTTGCCATACGAACTGTTAAAAGCTTCCTCTCCAAGATCCCGAGTGTGGTATCAGGTTCGTATTTGTGTGAAAACCATAAATGTGCATGTGTGTGCGTGCTTTAACATTTACCAACCAATCAGCTGGTTGCTATCATGTTTTTTTTTCCAACGGTTTGACTATGCAAAAAATATGAGTCACAATAAATTATACATGTTTGACCTTTTGTGCTCATTTTCTCCTTCATAGAAGGAAGCAGTTATTGTCTTTGCAGGCCTGTTTGATCCTGTCCTTGCCAACAATGCAGAGAAAGCTCAGTCTCCTCTTTGTTTGCCTTTTTGTGTACGTGCTTCATTTCTTGATGTTTGTGCTACTCTGTTAAGGATGTGGAGGTTGCTCCATCTCTCTGTGAGGCTGCGTCTGAGTCAGTCCTTCACATGGTCTCCTCCAGGCTTTTCCAGCTGCCTCTGCTGAGCCCCAACAGGAGGGCCGAATGTTTTGCTGCCCAGGAGCAGATAGAGATGGCAGAGCAAACCTGTCAACAATATGCTATATTTAGACACCTATTCAACACTAAAAGATTTAAAGGCAGCCTATGTCTGAGCTGCTGCAGATTTGTAATTGTGTCATCCTCTCTGACCAATGCTGTTCTCTTGAAAACAGGGGTGGACATAGTTCAGTGGCTTATGAAAAACCTCTCCATCGAGGATCCAGGTAGGCCTGCTGAGAGACGTTGCAGTGCATGTACACACAAAGTGGTGCAAGATCATTTATTTCACCTGCTCTCCTCTCACTAGCTGAAGCCATCCACCTCGGTAGTCTGATTGCAGCTCATGGCTACATCTTTCCCATCTCTGACCATGTCCTGACTCTGAAGGATGATGGAACTCTTTACCGCTTTCAGGTACAGATAAGTTTGCTGCGGGCTGTCCTTGATGGGCTTTGGGAAGCCTTTGAGTGTAGAATAATAAGATGATGGTTGTTTATCTGAGGGATGTGTTTACTGTGCAAAGCTACTGAGAGCAATCCTTCCTAAGCCTATTACTCATCCACCAAGGTCGATAGTATACAGTGAACCCCTGCTGTATCAAAGCAGGAGGAGGGCAGCAAGGCAGAGCCTATGGGTCAGCTGTAAGGTGTTTATCTGCTCCGTCATACACAGTGCGATCCTTGACTGGCAAGCCTCAAGATGGGAAGCTGCGAAGTTTCCCTACCTTTCATCTACAGTCTGCCTCTGAAAGTATTTATCTGCCCTTCTATTGACTAAGATTAAAAGCTATTATGGTGTTTGTGCAAGAAAAGCAAAACTTGCACATTAAGCTGGGGCCAAAAATATTCCCTCTGATGCAACGGACTAAAACCTCTCCAAAGAATCCACAGCGCTTCTCGAACGTACTGGGAAATCTACACAGCAGCACTGCAAGAGACCGTGGAAGCCTTAAAATAGATACCACACGGGTAGAGGACCCAGATTTAATGGCGGCTGTCCTCCACTGTTTGTCACACTTTTATGCATTGTGTTACAGAATGGGCTGCTTTATTTTAAGCCGACAGCTCTGAGTGAGAGCGGGTTCTTACATTCCCACAGGTGCATTCATCAGCATCAAGCTCTCTCCTCAGGCTAATTATCTTCATGACAAATAGTGTAAATGAAATATGTGGTTCTAATTCTGTCCCATTATTAAGAATGCAGGACAAATTGAAGTCATCAATTATGAATAGACTCCGGAAGGAATTTTAAATCTGTATTTTAAGCTAGAATAGGGAGTTATAGACAAACCACGAGAATAGAAGTTACCATTGCTTCATGGGTAATTATAGTAGCCAAATGCATGTAAAGATCATGTTTGAACTATTTGCTTACCTTTTGATCACAATAAAGCTAAGGGAGTAAACTGTGTATTATAGGTCATAAGTCTACATACACTTACATGCATTAATGTTAATAAATCTGGAGATTTAACTATGAATCTGAACAAAGCAACCTTGACGTATTTTTTAAATAAAGAACTATATGCAGGACTCTGAATCTATTGGGATGGTTTTTCAATGCTCACAGGTACATATAGGCTCAAAAATATATTTATTCCATTGCTAATAGTTAAGGAAATATGTCTGTGTGTCATTTGTAATCTCAATATGTCAGTGGAAACTGTCCTCTTCATTTAAATAAAAGTTTTTATGAGTTTGGGCCTTTTCAGAAGCTTAAAGGCATGGCTAGTTTAATAATGTTGCACATTTCAGCAGTAAGACAATTTAAAATGCTGTAAATGGGGAAAAAAGAATGAGAAAAGTACTCTGCAGTGCTATAGAGGCATCATTAATAATTATATTGAATTCATAGTAAATACTTAAAGTTAAATGATTACATAAATATGTAAAGTAACTGAGTTAAAATGGAAAGTTGTACTAAAAATGTTATTAGTTAGCACAGTTAAAGCCCAATCTAAGAAAATAACTTTTTAATCTTGGTTTTAAGTAACAGGGTTTTAGTGCTTTTACAGTTTTTCGGGGAGTTTATTCCAGATAAGTGGAGCATGAGAATTAAGCTGCTTCTGTGTATTTTTCTGGTGGTAGGTATGCATAGTGGAAGACCAGAGGGGTCTGATATACTTGCAGATCTGTAAAGTGTTTTCGATCAAAATTAGCTCAGTGATTGATAGACCAAAAGATGTATTTTAAGGTTTATTCTCTAAAATATGGGGAACCAGTTTAACTTTTTTTTAGAACTGGAGTAATGTGCTCAACTTTCTTAGTTTTAGTGAGGATGCAGACAGCAGCATTCTGGATCAACTGCAGCCGTCTGATCAACATTTCAGGCAGACCTCACATGAATACTTTTTTTTAATGTCCTGCTGAGAGATTAGTCCTTTGATCCCTGCAATCTTTAGGTAACACAGGCCAACTTTATTTTCATCGTAATTTGCCGTTGGATGTTCAGGTCTTCCTCCTTCACTAAACCCAGATTTGGGCTTTTTTGGCATTGGTAGTTTCTAGCTGTATTAACTGAAGCTGTGTGGCAACTTTTGAACAATCTTCCTTTGGTCCAAAGTTTAAACACAGCTGTAGAAATCCATAAATTAAAGTCATTTGGGTTCATATTCACCTGGTGACATTGTAATGTACGGCTTTTTTATATTTGCATATTTATGGTAACTTATGCTGCTATTAAGATCTGAAATAGGGAGGGCATATGGTAATCTGGTGTCATTCAGTGCTGTTAGCCTATTTGGCCAACCAGCCCTGATGTATACTTCAGGTCACTGTGGTGTTGGGCCGGCCAGTCTCATGCGAAAATGTCCCTCCACTATGTTGGTCCACACTGCAAAACGTAGTGGAGGTACATTAATGGCTATTTTTTTGTGGTACTGTTACATTTCTTCTGCCTATACCCTTTCTATTGTTTTACGTCTTAGTCACGTGACTTTCAAGATTCCAGCTGGGAGAAGAAAAAATATATATATATGGCCGACATTCTCTCATTTTTTTGTGGAAAGATTAATAAATTGAGTTTGTTTTTGCATTAAAATGAGTTTTGATTACATTTCTAGTGAGAAATGTATAGTTTGTTGTCAGAATATTAATGGGTTAAGATCGGATGTGTTTTATTTGGAAATCTACCGGATCCTATGTGCATTTAACTTCCTGTTTGGTGCGATCTCATTGATGGGTTTTGACCAGGTTTTGACTCAGGGCTATCTACTTTAGAGATGAAAATTTGAAAAAAATATGAATGGAAGTCAAAGGGGAGAAAATAATTATCTTCTGGTCCCAGTCGTTCTCTGCCCTGGTTTCCAGATATTTTGAACGTGGATTTAAATGAAAAATTTTCATGCAAAGAAAAAAAAATGCTGCAAAGAACTTTGATTATTTCCAACCAGGTTTTACTTGAAGCCACTTTATTTGTTTTGTTTTGTTTTTTCCCCAAGTTTTGTTAACATTTGTCCAAAGAACAATTCACATATGCAAATACCGTATATAAAATCTAACATAAGACAAATATGAAATGACAAAATTGATAAACTCACATGAAGCTGCTTTGTGGACTACAGCTGTCACTGCGAGTGATGACGTTGCTCCCTGCGACTGGCAAGATCGAGACTGGCCATCATTCAGTCGGCGTGATGGAAAGACTCAACATTTCCTTATCCTGTCCATGCTATTTTCCTGTTTTTGAAAATAAAATAAAAATGCGGTGACGTGCCGGAGTAAAATCATAATTCTAGCGTACCCGGGACAGCTGGTGACGTATGTTGCTCGCGACGATAGCTGTAGTCCACACAGTGGCCTCAACTCTTGGAATAATCTGAACTCTTCGCGGTATTTATTTTTTTTCCTTTGCACTAAAAAAAACAAAACAAAAAAACAAAACAATTTAAATACACAACCAGCATATCTGGAATCAATGACAGAGAGCGACTGGGACCAGAAGTTTATTAATTTCTCCCCATTGATTTCCATTCAAAATGTTTTCGGTCCCACCGGGCTCACTGGAAGGGGCGTGCATACCGCCACCTACTGTTCATGAGTGTGTAGCGACATTGTTTTACATCTATCAAATTCTATTTTTTAATTTTGTATTCTGAAGATAAATAAATAATGCTTCCTTAATCTATAAATATCTTTTATATTTCCTTTATTTCCCAATAATCCTTTAAGACTCCATTCTTGGCCTGTCCTTTCAACTCTTTTCAATTTCTCCCTTTCAGGTTCATATGTTTTACAGTTCATCAATACGTGTTCTACATTTTCTATCTCTCCACATCCTTCACATTTATCATTATTTTTCCTCCATATTAAGTATAAATTGTCATTTAAATAAGTATGACCTACTCTTAATCTGATAATTATTATTTCTTCCCTTCGGTTTCTCTCATTAATATTTCTATTTAATACTGACTTTTGTACTTTATATAACCTTCTTCCTTTTTTATCTTCATTCCACCTTTTTGCCATTTTTCAGTTTCTTTCCTCTTAATAAATGATTTTCCTTCCCCTTTCCCTAAAGGAATTGTAATTGTTATTGCCTCCTCTAAAGCCCTTTTTGCTAATTTGTCTGCCTTTTCATTTCCTTTTACCCCTTCATGTGCTGGAACCCAACAAAACCAAACATCAATGCCATCCCTGTATAATCTAAATAAACAGTGCTGGATTTCTAATACTAAATCTTTCCTATTATTTCCTTCTCCCTGAATACTTTTTAAAACTGCTTTGGAATCCGTGCAGACCACCACCCTGTCTGCTCTGACCTCCTCAACCCATTGGAAAGTATAACTGCCACCATCTCTGCTGTGAAAACAGATAGTTGATCTGAAATTCTTTTAGAAATGTGTACTTTGAACTCTGGTACATATATTCCTATTCCCACACACCCTTTTAAATTCTTAGAACCATCAGAATATATTTTAAGGTAATTATAATTTGAGTTTCTTAAATATATATCAGTCTGTATCCCTATTTCGTTTAAATTCCAATCATTTTTCAATATGTCTGATGTCTACATTTATCTCAGGAAATAGCCAAGGAGGAATAACACTAATTGGATTAAACCTCCTCCTCCTTCCTCCTTCTCCCTCCTCCTCCTCTTCCTCCCCCTCCTTCCTCCTCCTCCTCCCCCTCCTTCCTCCTCCTCCTTGTTCCTCCTCCTCCTCCTACCTCCTCCTCCCTCCTCCTTCGTGGCAGCGTCAAAATGCATCCGAAGTCAAAACATTAAGATTTCTTTCTTTCTTTTTAATTTTTGCTGACAATCCAATAAAGAATAATTATTTGAAAAGCATAATAATAATAATAATAATAATAATAATAATATATATTTTTAAAGCAGTTAATGATTCCAACAAGCAAGCAAAAAGGAGTTCCTCTTTGGTCAAAACCCATCAATGAGATCGCACCAAACAGGAAGTTAAATGCACATAGGATCCGGTAGATTTCCAAATAAAACACATCCGATCTTAACCCATGATCATTTTGTCAACATTAGTTTCTCCCGTATGCCACGATGTAATGCATTGATCTGAAAATCAACCTCAGACGCAACGCACGCAGTGGCGAGGGTTTGATCCGTCAGATGGAGTTAAATCACAAATAATTCAATGTTGAATCGGGGCGGCAGCTAAATGCTAGGCGATGGGTAGCAGCCAAAATGTTGCAATTTCACATAATCCTGACGAGATCCGAAAAATCTTTGCAAGAAACGAACAAGCAAGTGAATATGTACATTCCCTAAGTAAATATTCTGACAACAAACTATACATTTCTCACTAGAAATGTAATCAAAACTCATTTTAATGCAAAAACAAACTCAAGTTATTAATCTTTCCACAAAAAAATGAGAGAATGTCGGCCATATATATATATTTTTTCTTCTCCCAGCTGGAATCTTGAAAGTCACGCGACTAAGACGTAAAACAATAGAAAGGGTATAGGCAGAAGAAATGTAACAGTACCACAAAAAAATAGCCATTAATGTACCTCCACTACGTTTTGCAGTGTGGACCAACATAGTGGAGGGACATTTTCCCATGAGACTGGGTTGTGTTGGGACACAGAGTAAGGACAACATTTGAAAGGGCTAGCTGATGATTTAAGGAGAAATTTATGAATCTGGAGGTAATCAACTTTATGCAATGCAATGCACAAGTAGTGAATCAGCCACCATCACCATGCTAGACAATTGGTATCGTGTTCTTGGGTTAATAAGCCTCACCCAGACAAATGGTTCAACCTTTGCCTCATCTGATTGGAAAACTTTCTGCAAAGGCCATTTTTACCGGTTGGCTGCAACAAATTTCACTTGAGCTTGAAGGTATCAATATTAGAGAAGGTTTTTCTTCTTTGGTCTGCATCTACTTAGTTCATGTTTATATTATACTTGCTTCTCATTGAACAGCAACGCTGGTTTTCCAGATTGTTTCCCTGCATCTTAATGGGCTTCGTTTATGGTGGTTCCTGACTTGCTCTAAAACATACAGCAATATCTGGCTATTTTTCAGTCAGGTTAACATTGGGATCAGATGATTGTAGCTTGATCTCAGCCTGTCGCTAAAGAAACAAATCAATGAAACAAATCAAAGATTTTCTAATAAAGATTAAGGCCTTAAATTAGCCACTGACCTCAAATGAGTTGAGAATTCATGAGCAATGTTTAAAATGTAGTCCTGTGTGAGGAGACAGGACATTTAAACAAACTCTACAAGTTTTACAAAAATAAGCCATAAAATATAGAGCCAAACGAGTCTTGATGATTGATTTAAAAAGTGTGTTGAAGGACTTGCTAACTGAAATCTGACCAAAAAAAAAACAAAACTTTATCTATGTGAAGCTCCACATGTATTTCATGTATATCATTTATACCCAACTGTTTTAAGAACTCATTATTTTATTTTTATTTACGTTTATTTTGCAAGTTGATTAATCTGTTGATTATTTTTTCAGTTAATAACTGTATAGCCAGATACTCCTTAAGGAGGGCTTTTCATGAAATTAAACCAGGTGAAGCTGAAACTTTTCCACTTGAGAAGCTCTAGATTGAACATATTGACAGATTTTTTTTTTAATCTTACATGCAAAATGTTTGTATATATTTTTGTTCACCATCATGGCATAATTACTACCTTAAGTGAGTTGCTCTGTCAGCTGCAGGCATGTTTTAGAGTTTCTATACTCCAGTTAACAATGTATCGATTACTTAATTAGTTGACGATTATTTCAGTAATCAATTAATCCAATTAATTTTATCTTTAAAGGTATAAACTAACATGACAGTCATATCTTTGATAAGTTCACGTTAACATCTGACATATATTGAAAGTGGTGAACAGAATAGAGATTGAGACATTTAGTTTGTAAACTTGAAAATAAACTTTTTTTTTCTGTTAAACTCTTTTCATATTCAGTCTCCTTACTTTTGGCCTTCAAACTGCTGGGAACCTGAGAACACAGATTACGGTGAGTCACACCTTGTCGATTTTCACCTCCTTCTCAAAACCTGCTGAGGTCTTCTTGATGCCTTCAGCATCTCCAAAGCTTAAACACAGCTCACACTGTAGCACTGCTGTTGACACTCACTACTTATTGATCCATGGGGCCATTCCCTGTAATGTATCTGGCCCTGAGGAATATCCACAAGAGAGAACCCTACGGGATAGGATGTGTGACAAATCAAGACGGAGGGACATGTTTGACCACATAACACTTAACAGCTTTGCAAAATTAAGTAAATTAAGTAGAATTAAGTAAATAATCCCTAGTTTTTGATTAAACCCCTAAGTTGTTGGTTGAAATAAAATGTATGTATTTGAAACAATCCTTTCTTATAAAATATCAGGTCTTTTAAAAATTTTCATTTTCCTTCTCCCCTCCAGCCATTTACCTGTGCAAGCGCACCATGCAGAATAAAGCCAGGCTCGAGCTTGCTGACTATGAAGCAGTAAGTAAAATGTTATTTTGGTATAAAAACCACTGGCAAGTTTACAGCAAACAAAAAAAAAATCAAATCATGTGTTCTGGAGCCTGGAGATGGCATCAAGCCTTTATCAAATGTCTGATTTACGCTCCAGGAGTTTCATTTAATGCCGGTAATTTCTTGGCCACGAAACATACCCTAAAATATCTGCAGGCTGACTTGGCATCAGCAGATCAATATGCCCCCAAGAGGGGTGTTACCGTACTGCTGAGCTTAGTGGCAATCTACTCCACTTAAACTGTACATACAATACAGTACACTTTGTTCCACTTCAATTCAGGACATTTTATGCCTCCAGGAATGATGGCCCTCACTGTTAACATGCGTGATCGTTGGAGATTTTCTTTTCGTGATGAGGTTCCTCATTTAGGTTAACTTGATGAATGCTTTTTGCAATATCAACAGAGACACGTGGATACAATCTAACAGCAAACTTTTGTTGTTTTACTAAATGTAAAACTGCTACTGAACGTCAGCGCATTGAACCCTGTTCAAAACAGACCTAAGAAATAAAATCTGCTCCAAGAGGGGTAGAGCTGATTATTGTGCCATGCAAATGCATTTATGTCTCTTTGAACTTAATGCATTTATAGTAAATGATAGGATATTTTATTTGAAAAAAAAACAATAAGTAAGGTACATTTGTGATGTGACAGGATACTTTTTTTTAATATTGATATAAAAAATTATAGAAATAAAAATATATCCATCAAAGTTAGCCATCAACACATTGATGTTACCAGGATTATGCTGTAGGGTCGGTAATCTTCATCTGGGTGAACGAAGCAGCTCAGAACTCCAGCTCAGAGCTGATGGAAAATAAAAATGAAGCACATACATGGCATTCCCAGAGCAAAACCTGTTAAAGGCTGGAGAAGACATAAGGCTGGAGCAAAGGTTGCCTTCCAGCAGGACGACTAGAAGTATACAACCAGAGCTACTATGAGAGTATTTAGATTAAAGCCCATTCTTTTATTAGAATAGCCAAGTCAAAACTTAGACCTAAAGCTAAGAGAGGTCACATGACCTCCATCAAATTCCACTCAAATTCAAGTTTGCTCAGGCAACTTAACAAAAACAAATGGAGACTAATTTTATTCATGATATGCACCATATATGGTAGGGACACACTTTCTTGGTGCTTAGTCTAATTATATTAAACTACATGTTTATGGTTGTAATGAAACAAAAAGTGGAATGGTTCAAAGGTATGAGGACCTCATAAAGCCAGAGTATATAGAGAAACATTTGAACGGTTGGAGTAAAAAGTTTTGTATTAATTCCCCAAAAAGCCGTTTCTAATTGTGTCCTGCAGGAGAACCTGGCTCGGCTGCAGAGGGCTTTTGCCCGGAAGTGGGAATTCATCTTCATGCAAGCTGAGGCTCAAGTCAAGTGAGTGCAAACGTCAATCCTATCTCGCTTCAACACATCAGTTTCTGTTATTCTAACAGTAATTCTCCTGTGGATTGAAACACATATGCCCTGGGTTGTTTTGTGAGGCTGCTATCTGGTGGTTGGCATGTGTAAGCACAAAAAAAGAATCACTGTCACATAGTCAGGACACTTTATCCTCTGCTGTCAGTGAAAATACAATAAAACAAATCACTACATCAATCATTTGCTCCTGTTTGACAGGAGTAAGGTCCATGTAGGAAATCATGAGTCTCCACATGTCAACATGAAGCGGAGGGCCGATCAGTAAATATCAGTTATGTAAGGGCTTGGTCTCTCCAGAGGCAACACCAGATAGATCAGGACCTAGACTCCTCAGTTTTCTTTTGTTCTTGAGGCTGCAGTCATTTAGTAAGGAGAGACAGAGAGACGCCTCCTTATATCTACGGTAGAAGCATGTTGAATTAATGCAGTTGGACCTCATGTTTCAGTTCTATATGCTGTATTAGTGAGCTGTTTTCTCTGTTTGTAGGATCGACAGAAAGAAAGACAAGGCAGAGAGGAAGATCCTTGACAGCCAAGAGAGGGCGTTCTGGGACGTTCATCGACCTGTGGTGAGATTAAAGGAAGCAAAGAAGGAAGAAAGTCAAAAAATTCATAAAAATTGAGAAAATAAAGAATCGGGTGTTGAGCTTCCACCTCTGAGTAAAAAAGCAGCATCATATTGTGTCAAAAACAATACGTGCTCATACAACAGTGACCCAAACCGTCATGTTTTGTGCTGTCTCTCACAGCCAGGCTGCGTCAACACCACCGAAATGGACATCCGGAAGTGTCGGAGAGAGAAGAACCCACACAGGGTGAAAAAGGTGATAGACGGAGGCAACACAGAACTGAACATCAAGTCTCACTGTCCCAGATCACTAGAACACTGTTTTCTCTGAAGTAGATCCTGAGATATAAGCTTACTTATATTTTATATGCACATATCTCCAAACTCTTTTTTCCCCCGTTTATTTTTTTGTTAAAGTGGTTTAATTATCATGTTACATGTTCTGGCCAAATCATCAAATAAAAACTTTGGATGGCTACACTTTCTTTTGATTAGAAAATACATTTGCGTGCCATATAAAAAAAAATCAAACTAAATAAAATGTTTGAAAATGTCCAGTTATCATACAGCCAAAAAAGGGCCACTCAGTGAGGAAGAGGCCAGCACTGTGCATGAGAAGTTAGATTACTGACCTTAATATCAAGGGTAATTGAAGAAATTAAAAACTGAGGGTTGATTGCCTGACATCAACATTTAAATGGTAAATTCAGTGTTGATATTTAAAATCATTTTGGTTTTGATAAATAACATTAACAGGAAAATGTAGAGTTTTTGAATAATTTCAGAAAGGAGGAGAAAAAGAAATCATGCAAATTACAGTTTTCTCTAGAAAGGAAATTATCAAATAAACAAAATATTTATTTATTATATGTTTTTTTGTCAGAAGTTTTCCATATGCAGTTTCTTGCCTGTCCAGGAAAGAAAAAACACATAAGGTTACACTAAGATTACGTAAAACATCAGCATATATCACAAACCAGTAGCCCTGATGTGTCTTCCCTTATTTATTCCAGTCAGTCTATGGGGTGCCAGACGACGGCCAGAGCCAACCAAGTCCAGTTCATATCAGCTCCCAGCCGAACAGGAAGCCCACCAAAGAGGATGTTCAGAAGGAGGCAAGTGTGACGTTATGTTCCATGCTTCATTACCACTGCTCTGCCTCTCATTCATCATAAAGACAATCCCAGACAGAGACCAATGAGCGCTTACCTTGTTAAGCTCCCTCTTGTCTCTCTCCTTCCGCCCTCAGATAACCTTTTTGAACATCCAGCTGGACAGACACTGTATGAAGGTTTCCAAAGTGGCCGACAGTCTGATGACGTACACGGAACAGTTTGTGGAATACGACCCCTTTGTGTCTGGTGCGGAACCCTCAAACCCCTGGATTAGTGACGACACCACCTTATGGGACCTGGAGGCAAGGTGAGGTTTGTTTCTGGGTTGGGTGGATATGGCCTGGTCCTATATGACTGATTATTTGGGTCGTGCAATTCTTTAAGTGCTGCACTAATATCCTGGTGGCTGCTCTCTCATCGTCTCCTCTTTGGTTTCGTTTTGCATTGAGCAGCAGGGATCCCAGTCAGCAGCGGGTGAAGAAGTGGGGCTTTTCCCTGGAGGAGGCTCTGAAGGACCCTGCGGGGCGTGACCAGTTCCTGAAGTTCCTGGAATCAGAGTTCAGCTCCGAGAATCTGCGGTGAGACTAACCCCAAACATTCTTGGAAAATATCTTCAATAGTTTTCATGTACCTAAAAAAAAAAAAAAAAAAAAATTCTGACTATATAATGACCGGATTAAACCCTGTTGTAGATTCTGGTTAGCTGTGCAGGATCTGAAGCGAAGGCCGCTCCAGGAGGTGTCCACCAGGGCTCAGGAGATCTGGCAGGAGTTTTTGGCCGAAGGAGCTCCAAGTTCCATCAACCTGGACTCTCACAGCTATGAGCGGACCAGCCAGAACCTCAAAGACCCTGGGCGATACAGCTATGAAGATGCTCAGGTTGACTGTGTGGTCTTCCTCATGAATGTGCATGACTTCATGTTGTAACGGTTGCACACAGGGAGATAAACAGCAGAAATATATACTAAGCTGAAACCAAGACTTATTTCACCATCTTATCCGCTTGACAAAGGGAATCTAAAACCTTTAACTGTAGAAACAAATGAGGGAGAGGGTGGAACAAATAGAAAGAGAGGGGATGATGGAGTGTGTTTGTGGCAGGGCCTAATGAGGCGAGTAACACCATGAATAGCTCCTTCACTCAGTTCACAGGGGATTGCGCTGGTCTTAATGTAAACAGGTCATGTGTCTTTCTAGCAACACTTCACCCTCTTCTGCTCTTAGCAACAAATATCTTCATTCATGCACCAGTTGGATCAATAAACAGAGCATTTCCAATGCACCTCACAGTGCACTACTTTCCTTTTGCTCCGTCACATCGAATCGTTATATAAGTTCATGCAAAGTTTTTTTGAGCACATGTGCGAGAGTCTGCATACAGTGTCTGCGATATTACCCTTATTTTTACACAAATAGCTTTCTTTTTGGGTTCAAACCAGACAAATATATATATATTTATATATTTTTTTTTTGTCTGCTGCAGGAGCACATATTCAAGCTGATGAAAAGTGACAGCTATGCACGCTTTTTGCGATCCAACATCTACCAAGACCTCCTCCTGGCCAGAAAGAAAGTGAGTTCTCTGCCGATCTCTGCTTCATGCTGAGCATGCAACTATTTATTATGATCTGCAGAAATAAATAGACTAAATTAAAGCAGTTGAACTATTTATGTTTTCAGATAATTATTTAAATTGTATTAATTAAACCAACTACCATAGGGAAATAATTAAACAATATCGAGCCATCTAAAGGCACTTATTCCATCCAGTACTAATGATTGCAAGTTACCCATAATGTCAGGACTAAAGAAAGAAAAGTAACTGGATATTTTATTCAAAATGACTTATAAACAAAAAAGCTTAAATTAGGTTTAAGAACTGAAAACCCAGAATAGATCTAATAAAATGTCTCTCAAAATAGTGTTAGATCAAAATGTCAACTGAAACTCAACAAGTAAAAACCAACCAAACATGATGACACACACAGCAGGCCTACATTTTAAAAGAAAAGTAGTAGATATATTTAATTTATCAGTCCATTTCAACTTAAACCTACTGTGCTTTTCCACCAAACAAAATATGCTTCTGGGTTCTTAATAAACATTTCCAAGACAAAATTAAAACCATATTACTCACCAGTGTGTGTCAGCTCTCTTCATTGCACTGACTGACTACAGTGCACACCTGGCTGAGGTAAACAAAAGGTTAAGGTTAAAACAGTGAGAGGTGCAGCTGAAATGCAGAAACTGTATTTTGGATCAACAGTATCTTATACTTTAGTACTGACAAATTAATAAATATATTGCTTTATACGCTAGCTGCACACTTCAGATATTCGCAGGAACCAATTTTGGTATACTATTATAGTCAAAATAATATTTACCTTTGGAAACAGTGATGCACTTCAGTTAATAATCTGAACTAAAGCAAACCTGATTGTGACCAGATTGCTTCTTCTATAGAATGTCACAGATAGCCAATTTCAGACGAGGGAAGGTCTGCATAAACTGTTGTTATTCAAAAGCCATATTTGATCATCCTCGGGCTGTGACCTTTACAGTAGTGTACTTTGAAATAGGTATGTTTATTTCTGTGATAAAAGTCAAGTAACGGCATCAGATGTAGACATTAACGCCTCGCAAATATAGATCTGATTTCTGTTGACAGTAACAGGTCACAGCCTCATGCTACTTGTCAATAGTCCATATATGCCTGTATGGTGCAGGTTCAAACTTAAAGAGAATTATTGCGACAAAAAATGATGCTTTAAAACAACCTGTGTAAAACTGTGGGTACTCCCACTAGTATGTTTCATTTATCCTTCAACTTCCTTTAGGTTTCTGGCTAAGACCCGTAAAAATGGGAGCAGCCGAAAGGACGTGCAGATCTAACTGAATGTAAAACTGTACATGCGGAATTAGATACAGAAAAATATACACTTCAATGTTTGTGTCAAAGTGTTTTTTTTCTGCAATTCTAATAACATTTAATGGCTATATGTGCAGAAATAATATTTGAATGATTTGTCAGTTTTTCCCGAACTGTATTGACTTTCATACTTTTAAATGCATTACATTTATATATGTGCATAATAAACCATATTAACAGTTCAAATGTTATTGGAAAGGTAAGTTTAAAAAAAAAATCTGCTTATTTTTGTACACTCAGTAACATGTTTATCAGGAAATTAATAAAATTTTTAGGGTGCTGTTTTTTAATACTTATAATTTCCAAGTATCATAATATAAAATACCCAGGGCTGAAAAAAGAAGCAAGAAGTCTGCTAAAAACAAATCGTAATAGAAAGACTTTATAGATGTATTAATGGCTGTCAAATGCAGCCTAATGTTTCAATTAGTTTAAAGCTGTTATGTGCATTTCCTGTAGAGTTTAAGCTCTAAAAAGCCAACCCTTTTAGCTTTTAAATTGTGTAATATGGAGCTTTTCATCAGATCACAGCTTCATCTGTTCATGCCAGCCTTTCTGCCCTCTCTTATTTGTACACTGCTCCTTCTGCTGGCCTTTCACTGATCCTACACTCTCTTCCTCAAATGCAACCTTCTCTGCTCTGCTTGCACTGGGCCCTCGCTTTCTGCAATGCTTGGCCTCCTCTTTTTTATTTTTATCCCCCTCTTTTACAACACCACTGCCACCCTCCGTCCCGTCAACACCCATACCTGACCCAAACACTCACCCTGCTTCCCCCCCCTCCCAAAACAGCAGCCAGCAGACACAGAGCAGGGCCGTCGCACCTCCTTGGAGAAGTTCACCCGCAGCGTGGTAAGTTATTTGGAGCTGGGGCTGTTCATATCACAGAAACCACACTGGCTGGCTCACAATCAGTGGCTTTTGCAGTTACAACCATATTACACTCTGTTGTTGCTTCCTCAAGGTGTGTATGCATGTCTTTATGTAAACAGTACATTAATGCAGTGATGTGAATAGTTGCACCAAAGTAGATCTCTGGGTCCTCAGATGTTAGATCAGCAAGAAGTTTCCTCCTTAAATTTTTGATTGAATTCTTTTTTTTACTTGGTAAAGGAGTTTTTTCATGAGTACATATGTTTAAGAAAAGTCCTGATACTAATTACAACTCACAACAAATAGTACTTCTGAATTTTCTATAATTAACTTTTTGATATAAGAGAACTTTGTGGGATAACATTGATCAAATGGTGCAACTTGTATGTAAAATATACCATCATAAAAAAACAACAACTTCCCAGCAGGCAAAAGATGTTAATTCAACATCAATAAAACATCAAACACTGATCTCAAGTCGTTGTCATAATTCTAGTCACACAAAGTAATTCAACTTGACATCAAATTGAAGTTTGTCGATTTTATTGATGTCACTTAAATATCAAACTTCTTTTATAAATTCCAATCAAATAATAATATTCATGTTTTTTTTTAACTATATTGTTCATTTTATAAGTAGCTAGACAGAAACTATGATTGGAGGGGGACGTGCAGCAAAGGCCGCCAAGCAGGGATATGAAGCATTAAGAGCCAAAGCCTCTGTTCATGGGTCCTGTGCTGCACTCCTGTACCACCACTCTGTTTCATAAGAATTGGCTTTTTTTTAATGTAGATCAAAAGTCTGCAACCAGCGGCTTCAGAGCTGCAAGTCGCTGTTTGCATCTTCCACAGTAGCTTTTAATAACTTTGGCTAAGAAATTATAAATAATTAATAAGCGTTTTTTTTTAGTACCACAGGTTTTAGCAAAATATCTCTCTTTTTTATATGAAATAATTAAATAATTGTTTAATTATGATTTTATATCATGAAAAGGAAATATGAAATGATTGTTTCTTTTTTTTGTCATTAGGTTGGAAACAATGTTATTTTCTACAGACATTAGCATCCAACCCAAATAAACGCATCCATCCAAATTTAGTTTTTACAAAAAATGTTGGTAGATAAGTAGATATTTATCTACATTCAGGTTGTTTTTTTCAACAAAATCATAACATTTGTTGCTCTACCTTTTATTTAGCTGGACTGAAGGTAAGAACTGCTCTGCATAGTAAAAGTTGCAGGCCCCTGACTTAGATGAATACGCAGTCTCACAGTATCTTTATCAGGATGAAAATCTGATGGTCCTGCAAGATGGAAATGCATGCAAGATGCCTTCTTACAGTGTTTGATATACATGACCTTTAAAATAGCAATTCCATAAAGCATAGTGTCTATAGATCTAGTACCGTAATATGTTTGACATCATCTACACCAAGTTGTGTTCTGTAATGGCAATATGGCTTCAATAATTTCCCCATAGCATTCTCTCCCAAAGACCAAACATACAGAAAAAGAAAAACAAAAAACATTTTAATTCTGGTGGTGGTACAGAGGTTAAGCCCCATGAAAATAGGCTATGATCTTTCACGCATCAGTCATAGGTTCGAGTCCTGGCCTGGTAACCCTTGCTGTATGTCTTCCCTTCTATCTAATCTCAGTTCCTGACAGATTAAAAAATAACAAAAGAGCACTAGAGTCTAAAAATAATCTTTAAAAAAGGAACAATTATTTTATTTGCAAAATCATGACATAATAAATGTGAAGAAAAAAAAATGTCAATATCGTTATTTGAGTGAATTTAAAATTATTTCATTCTTGAAGTAATTTCAAAATGGCATCAATAAAATCATTGATGTTAGGTTGATTTACGTTTTTGACTAGAATTATGACAACAATTTAAGATCAGTGTTGGATCTCATATTGATTTGTTTTAACTGTGCCCTCTATAATCAGAAAATTCAGGTTTACATTAAACTATAAACTACTTTTAAAAAGATTTAAATAAATTTATATGAAAAAATAACAGGTTACAGTAAAAAAATATTTTTGGGTTATGTATAATAAATAAAATAAAAAAAAAATAAAATATTTATTTTATCATGCCTACATGATGCATTTACTACATGTTATTTTCTTATTTTTTCATTAGAATACTTTGACAAAATATAAACATTTAACTTGGAAAAAAGGGAAAAAAATGAAAGCATAACACAATACTCCTGATACGTAGCAGCAACTACCTACCGTTTTAAAAAGTCATTAGCCGTTACATTACTTAAATCTTCATTTAAGCAGTAATTTCTCTAAGTCACAGAAACATTCTATAAATTTCAAATAATATGAATTTAAGATGTCTTTTTAGGCCCGAGCAGCTAAGCGCTGCGAAGGCCTATTGTATCTGTACTGTTTATTAGGCCCGAGCAGCTAAGCGCTGCGAAGGCCTATTGTATCTGTAATGTTTATTAGGCCCGAGCAGCTAAGCGCTGCGAAGGCCTATTGTATCTGTACTGTTTATTATTAGGCCCGAGCAGCAAAGCGCTGCGAAGGCCTATTGTATTTCGAAAGTTTCTTATTATTAGGCCCGAGCAGCTAAGCGCTGCGAAGGCCTATTGTATCTGTAATGTTTATTAGGCCCGAGCAGCGAAGGCTGCAAGAGCCTATTGTATTTCGAAAGTTTCTTATTATTATTATTATTAGGCCCGAGCAGCAAAGCGCTGCGAAGGCCTATTGTATTTCGAAAGTTTCTTATTATTATTATTATTATTATTATTATTATTATTTTTCTTTTCTCACTTCGAACGCATTTTACGGGGACTTCGCATATTCAAAAACTCAGGAAAATGTGGCAGAAAATTGTCCCCCGCGTGAAATAGCCGGTCTATAATGGAATCCAAAATGGCCGCACCCAAATTACGCCACAGCGCCCCCTAACGTGAGTTGGGGGAAACTGTAAGTCCCAGAGATCTGAAATTTGGCACACAGGTAGATCTCCTCAAATCATGAAAAAAAGTCTCTTGGAGGTATGCCCTAAAACCCACAGGAAGTCAGCCATTTTGGGTCAAAGTGCGATTTTTGGCCATTTTTCATTTTCGCTCATGTCGAACTTTAACAAACTCCTCCTAGGGATAATGAGCTATCGGCTTCAAACTCGGTCATTATGCAGTTAAGGCATTGGAGATTAAAAGTTATCAAAGGTTTTCGTTTTTGAGCATGTTTAAGGGGTCCCCAGGGGCCCCAAAGTTAGGCTACTTTTGAAGAATTTCAAAGTTGAATAACTTTTACAAAAAAAATTCAAATCAAACCAAGTTTGGCAGTAAGGAGCCCCTTTGGGTGCTTGACCATACTGGATGGTCAAATGGTGACATCATCTAAGCCCCGCCCCCTAAGGGAAGAAAGTTACTTTTTTCACTTGGGAGGGTCCCTTTCACTCATTCAAAACACCAGCACCTTGAAACTTTGTCAGATGATAGAAAACATGTTGGTCTAACTTCGTTTAAAGCACAGAGAGTCTGAGTTAAATGGTGTTGCCATGGTGCCATGGCGAAGTGAGGCGTTTTGCCATGAAAATACGATTGGCTCTCATTTCCTCATTATTAATCAGATCTGCACCAAAATCACAAGAGATGATCCTAGTCCAACTCCAAACAGGAATCCAGAGCAATATTTTGTGGGCGGGGCTTAATTACACTACAGCGCCCCCTAGAAATAACAAACTTCAAACCACCAGCCCCAAGCTGTTTTTAGTCCTAGAATATTGAAACTTTGAACACATTTGCATCTCATCAGGCCCTAACTAAAAGCCTCTTGAAGCCATGGTCTAAACCCCACCGGAAGTCGGCCATTTTGAATTACAATTTACTCTCTTGTGAAAGCACTGACCTTTTTTCAAAAAATTGTATAAAATCAGCCTTTTATCCAAATGAGCTAAAACTTTCAAAATACGTTCTTTACAAAGCCTGCTGTAAGCTGGTTACAATAGCAAAGCGCTTCTTTAAAGTCCGTCACTCTGATTTTTCAAAAGTTTGCGTTCTCGCCTAATAGTTGGTCAAGTGGACAGATAATGCCAGGAAATAATTCAGCCCCTAGCCATGCTCGTTCCTAGGATAATGAAACTTGGCACACATCTGTATGAGCTCTCCGCCTACAAAAAGTTTCATTGGAGCCATGGTCTAAACCTCTCATGAAGTCAGCCATTTTGAATCAAACGGCACCCTTATGAAAATAGAATCACTATGTTAAAATATTTCTAAAAAATCAGTCGTTTTCCCAAAAGAGCTAAGACTTTTGAAATATATTCCTCTAATCACTACTTGTTTGATGGTAAAAACAGCATAGCTCTTCTTAAAAGTCTGTCACTCTGATTTTTCAAAAGTTTGTGTTAACAAGAAATTGTTGTATATCAAAAAGTTTTATAGCAATCCTAGCCAAATTTGGAACAGTTATTTATCCTCTGATTATAGAAAAGACTGCCAAGTTTGGCGTGAATCTATGCATGTTTGAGCATCTTATGGGGTTTTCAACTGCCGCAGTATAAGGCATTCACGTTTAAAGATTTTTCTTTCTTTAAATTATTTAATAAATCATCTAAAAAAAATCTAGGACATGTAAGATGTGTTCCTTGACATTTGTGATTTTTTTCGGGATTTTATTGCAAACTATGGATTTTTAATGATTTTTTTTGTTTTGAGTAGAGTCGGCCATTTTGAATTACATTTCACCCTGTTGTGAAATCACTGACCTCTTTTCAAAAAATTGTATAAAATCAGCCTTTTATCCAAATGAGCTAATACTTTCAAAATACGTTCTTTACAAAGCCTGCTGTAAGCTGGTTACAATAGCAAAGCGCTTCTTTAAAGTCTGTCACTCTGATTTTTCAAAAGTTTGTGTTAACAGGAAATTGTTGTATCGCAAAAAGTTTTATAGCAATCCTAGCCAAATTTGGAACAGTTATTTATCCTTTGATTATAGAAAAGAGTGCCAAGTTTGGCGTGAATCTATGCATGTTTGAGCATCTTATGGGGTTTTCAACTGCCGCAGTATATGGCATTCAAGTTTAAAGATTTTTCTTTCTTTAAATTATTTAATAAATCATCTAAAAGAAATCTAGGATATGCAAGATGTGTTCCTTGACATTTGTGATTTTTTTCAGGATTTTATTGCAAACTATGGATTTTTAATGATTTTTTTTGTTTTGAGTAGAGTCGGCCATTTTGAATTACATTTTACCCTGTTGTAAAATCACGGACCTCTTTTCAAAAAATTGTATAAAATCAGCCTTTTATCCAAATGAGCTAAAACTTTCAAAATACGTTCTTTACAAAGCCTGCTGTAAGCTGGTTACAATAGGAAAGCGCTTCTTTAAAGTCCGTCACTCTGATTTGTCAAAAGTTTGTGTTAACAGGAAATTGTTGTATCTCAAAAAGTTTTATAGCAATCCTAGCCAAATTTGGAACAGTTATTTATCCTTTGATTATAGAAAAGACTGCCAAGTTTGGCGTGAATCTATGCATGTTTGAGCATCTTATGGGGTTTTCAACTGCCGCAGTATAAGGCATTCACGTTTAAAGATTTTTCTTTCTTTAAATTATTTAATAAATCATCTAAAAAAAATCTAGGACATGCGAGATGTGTTCCTTGACATTTCCGATTTTTTTCTGGATTTTATTTCAAAATATGGATTTTTTATGATTTTTTTTGTTTTGAGTAGAGTCGGCCATTTTGAATTACATTTCACCCTGTTGTGAAATCACGGACCTCTTTTCAAAAAATTGTATAAAATCAGCCTTTTATCCAAATGAGCTAATACTTTCAAAATACGTTCTTTACAAAGCCTGCTGTAAGCTGGTTACAATAGCAAAGCGCTTCTTTGAAGTCTGTCACTCTGATTTTTCAAAAGTTTGTGTTAACAGGAAATTGTTGTATCGCAAAAAGTTTTATAGCAATCCTAGCCAAATTTGGAGCAGTTATTTATCCTTTGATTATAGAAAAGACTGCCAAGTTTGGCGTAAATCTATGCATGTTTGAGCATCTTATGAGGTTTTCAACTGCCGCAGTATAAGGCATTCACGTTTAAAGATTTTTCTTTCTTTAAATTATTTAATAAATCATCTAAAAAAAATCTAGGACATGCGAGATGTGTTCCTTGACATTTGCGATTTTTTTCGGGATTTTATTGCAAACTATGGATTTTTAATGATTTTTTTGTTTTGAGTAGGGTGTATTACCGCTAACCGTGGATTTTGGCGGTGGTGTTTCTCCATCTTTTGAACATATACTTTTGACCCACCACCTGAGATGGCCGCAGCATCTATCTCACAGATGAGATTCATCCCAGATATTATATTTTATCCCTAGTTTAACCCTTCCTGACCAAAGCTGTGGTTGTCTCAGCAGGCCCAGAGGTAAAGCGTGGAACCCATTTTGCTGGGTCGGGAGGAGCAAGAAGGAGGCGGTCGCTTGGTTCCCGCGGTCGCAGCATACCAGGCGGTGCGAGCTGCGAGGGCCGCCCAATGCCACTTGTGGCTTTAATTAGGCCCGAGCAGCAAAGCGCTGCGAAGGCCTATTGTATTTCGAAAGTTTCTTATTATTATTATTATTATTATTATTATTATTATTTTTCTTTTCTCACTTCAAACGCATTTTACGGGGACTTCGCATATTCAAAAACTCAGGAAAACGTGGCAGTAAATTGTCCCCCGCGTGAAATAGCCGGTCTATAATGGAATCCAAAATGGCCGCCCCCAAATTACGCCACAGCGCCCCCTAACGTGAGTTGGGGGAAACTGTAAGTCCCAGAGATTTGAACTTTGGCACACAGGTAGATCACCTCAAATCATGAAAAAAAGTCTCTTGGAGGTATGCCCTAAAACCCACAGGAAGTCAGCCATTTTGGGTCAAAGTGCGATTTTTGGCCATTTTTCATTTTCGCTCATGTCGAACTTTAACGAACTCCTCCTAGGGATAATGAGCTATCGGCTTCAAACTCGGTCATTATGCAGTTAAGGCATTGGAGATTAAAAGTTATCAAAGGTTTTCGTTTTTGAGCATGTTTAAGGGGTCCCCAGGGGCCCCAAAGTTAGGGCACTTTTGAAGAATTTCAAAGTGGAATAACTTTTACAAAAAAAGTTCAAATCAAACCAAGTTTGGCAGTAAGGAGCCCCTTTGGGTGCTTGACCATACTGAATGGTCAAATGATGACATCATCTAAGCCCCGCCCCCTAAGGGAAGAAAGTCACTTTTTTCACTTGGGAGGGTCCCTTTCAGTCATATTAAACACCAGCACCTTGAAACTTTGTCAGATGATAGAAAACATGTTGGTCTAACTTCGTTTAAAGCACAAAGATTTTGAGTTAAATGGTGTTGCTATGGTGACCCGGCAAAGTCAGGTGTTTCGCTGTGATCATACTTTTGGCTCTCATCTCCTCATAGATCCTTCAATCTGCACCAAAGTCACTAGGATGGAACTTGGTCCAAGCCCACACAAGAATCTAGGCCAATAATCGATGGGCGTGGCTTACTTTCTATACAGCGCCCCCTAGAAAAACTAAAACGACCAGCCCCAAGCCATGCAATGACTTAGGATTATGAAAGTTGGCACACATGTTAAACACCCCAGGACCTACAAAAAAGCCTCTTGGACCCATGGTCTAAACCCCACAGGAAGTCGGCCATTTTTGATTGAAGTTCAAATTTTCACCGTAATTTTGCACTTTATAGCCTCTATATTTGAACGAACTCCTCCTACAGCTTTTGAGTCACAGGCTTCAAACTAACTCCAACTTGACTTGAGGCATTGGGGATCAAAAGTTATCAAAGGAATTTTTCTACATCAAAGCATGTGGGCGTGGCCAGGCGTCAAACTTGGTCATTAGGCAGGGAAACAAAGGGTAAGCCCCGTGCCATGTTATGACTGAGAGTTCTGAAACTTGGACCACTTATGTAACCCCTCAGGACCTACAAAAAAGTCTCTTGGGGCCATGGTCCAAATCACACAGGAAGTCGGCCATTTTGAATCAAAGAAATCCCTTTGCTTTCTTACCTTTGTGACCTATTTGAGCGAACTCCTCCTAGAGCTTTTGAGTTACACACTTTATATTCACCGTATAATGACTTGAGACATTGGGGATCAAAAGTTATCAAAGGAATTTTTCTAAATCAAAGCATGTGGGCGTGGCCAAGCGCCAAACTTGGTCATTAGGCAGGGAAACAAAGGGTAAGCCCTGTGCCATGTTATGACTGAGAGTTCTGAAACTTGGACCACTTATGTAACCCCTCAGGACCTACAAAAAAGTCTCTTGGGCCCATGGTCTAAACCTCTCATGAAGTCGGCCATTTTGAATCAAACGTCACCCTTATGAAAATAGAATCACTATGTTAAAATATTTCTAAAAAATCAGTCGTTTTCCCAAAAGAGCTAGGACTTTTGGAATATATTCCTCTAATAGCTACTTGTTTGACAGTAAACACAGCATAGCTCTTCTTAAAAGTCCGTCACTCTAATTTTTCAAAAGTTTGTGTTAACAGGAAATTGTTGTATCGCAAAAAGTTTTATAGCAATCCTAGCCAAATCTGGAACAGTTATTTATCCTTTGATTATAGAAAAGACTGCCAAGTTTGGCGTAAATCTATGCATGTTTGAGCATCTTATGAGGTTTTCAACTGCCGCAGTATAAGGCATTCACGTTTAAAGATTTTTCTTTCTTTAAATTATTTAATAAATCATCTAAAAAAAATCTAGGACATGCGAGATGTGTTCCTTGACATTTGCGATTTTTTTCGGGATTTTATTGCAAACTATGGATTTTTAATGATTTTTTTTGTTTTGAGTAGGGTGTATTACCGCTAACCGTGGATTTTGGCGGTGGTGTTTCTCCATCTTTTGAACATATACTTTTGACCCACCACCTGAGATGGCCGCAGCATCTATCTCACAGATGAGATTCATCCCAGATATTATATTTTATCCCTAGTTTAACCCTTCCTGACCAAAGCTGTGGTTGTCTCAGCAGGCCCAGAGGTAAAGCGTGGAACCCATTTTGCTGGGTCGGGAGGAGCAAGAAGGAGGCGGTCGCTTGGTTCCCGCGGTCGCAGCATACCAGGCGGTGCGAGCTGCGAGGGCCGCCCAATGCCACTTGTGGCTTTAATTATTATTATTATTTTTCTTTTCTCACTTCAAACGCATTTTACGGGGACTTCGCATATTCAAAAACTCAGGAAAACGTGGCAGTAAATTGTCCCCCGCGTGAAATAGCCGGTCTATAATGGAATCCAAAATGGCCGCCCCCAAATTACGCCACAGCGCCCCCTAACGTGAGTTGGGGGAAACTGTAAGTCCCAGAGATTTGAACTTTGGCACACAGGTAGATCACCTCAAATCATGAAAAAAAGTCTCTTGGAGGTATGCCCTAAAACCCACAGGAAGTCAGCCATTTTGGGTCAAAGTGCGATTTTTGGCCATTTTTCATTTTCGCTCATGTCGAACTTTAACGAACTCCTCCTAGGGATAATGAGCTATCGGCTTCAAACTCGGTCATTATGCAGTTAAGGCATTGGAGATTAAAAGTTATCAAAGGTTTTCGTTTTTGAGCATGTTTAAGGGGTCCCCAGGGGCCCCAAAGTTAGGGCACTTTTGAAGAATTTCAAAGTGGAATAACTTTTACAAAAAAAGTTCAAATCAAACCAAGTTTGGCAGTAAGGAGCCCCTTTGGGTGCTTGACCATACTGGATGGTCAAATGATGACATCATCTAAGCCCCGCCCCCTAAGGGAAGAAAGTCACTTTTTTCACTTGGGAGGGTCCCTTTCAGTCATATTAAACACCAGCACCTTGAAACTTTGTCAGATGATAGAAAACATGTTGGTCTAACTTCGTTTAAAGCACAAAGATTTTGAGTTAAATGGTGTTGCTATGGTGACCCGGCAAAGTCAGGTGTTTCGCCGTGATCATACTTTTGGCTCTCATCTCCTCATAGATCCTTCAATCTGCACCAAAGTCACTAGGATGGAACTTGGTCCAAGCCCACACAAGAATCTAGGCCAATAATCGATGGGCGTGGCTTACTTTCTATACAGCGCCCCCTAGAAAAACTAAAACGACCAGCCCCAAGCCATGCAATGACTTAGGATTATGAAAGTTGGCACACATGTTAAACACCCCAGGACCTACAAAAAAGCCTCTTGGACCCATGGTCTAAACCCCACAGGAAGTCGGCCATTTTTGATTGAAGTTCAAATTTTCACCGTAATTTTGCACTTTATAGCCTCTATATTTGAACGAACTCCTCCTACAGCTTTTGAGTCACAGGCTTCAAACTAACTCCAACTTGACTTGAGGCATTGGGGATCAAAAGTTATCAAAGGAATTTTTCTACATCAAAGCATGTGGGCGTGGCCAGGCGTCAAACTTGGTCATTAGGCAGGGAAACAAAGGGTAAGCCCCGTGCCATGTTATGACTGAGAGTTCTGAAACTTGGACCACTTATGTAACCCCTCAGGACCTACAAAAAAGTCTCTTGGGGCCATGGTCCAAATCACACAGGAAGTCGGCCATTTTGAATCAAAGAAATCCCTTTGCTTTCTTACCTTTGTGACCTATTTGAGCGAACTCCTCCTAGAGCTTTTGAGTTACACACTTTATATTCACCGTATAATGACTTGAGACATTGGGGATCAAAAGTTATCAAAGGAATTTTTCTAAATCAAAGCATGTGGGCGTGGCCAAGCGCCAAACTTGGTCATTAGGCAGGGAAACAAAGGGTAAGCCCCGTGCCATGTTATGACTGAGAGTTCTGAAACTTGGACCACTTATGTAACCCCTCAGGACCTACAAAAAAGTCTCTTGGGCCCATGGTCTAAACCTCTCATGAAGTCGGCCATTTTGAATCAAACGTCACCCTTATGAAAATAGAATCACTATGTTAAAATATTTCTAAAAAATCAGTCGTTTTCCCAAAAGAGCTAGGACTTTTGGAATATATTCCTCTAATAGCTACTTGTTTGACGGTAAACACAGCATAGCTCTTCTTAAAAGTCTGTCACTCTAATTTTTCAAAAGTTTGTGTTAACAGGAAATTGTTGTATTTCAAAAAGTTTTATAGCAATCGTAGCCAAATTTGGAATAGTTATTTATCCTTTGATTATAGAAAAGACTGCCAAGTTTGGCATGAATCTATGCATGTTTGAGCATCTTATGGGGTTTTCAACTGCCGCAGTATATGGCATTCAAGTTTAAAGATTTTTCTTTCTTTAAATCATTTCATAAATCATCTAAAAAAAAATCTAGGACATGCAAGATGTGTTCCTTGACATTTGCGATTATTTTCGGGATTTTATTGCAAACTATGGATTTTTAATGATTTTTTTTGTTTTGAGTAGAGTCGGCCATTTTGAATTACATTTTACCCTGTTGTAAAATCACGGACCTCTTTTCAAAAAATTGTATAAAATCAGCCTTTTATCCAAATGAGCTAAAACTTTCAAAATACGTTCTTTACAAAGCCTGCTGTAAGCTGGTTACAATAGGAAAGCGCTTCTTTAAAGTCCGTCACTCTGATTTCTCAAAAGTTTGTGTTAACAGGAAATTGTTGTATCTCAAAAAGTTTTATAGCAATCCTAGCCAAATTTGGAACATTTATTTATCCTTTGATTATAGAAAAGACTGCCAAGTTTGGCGTGAATCTATGCATGTTTGAGCATCTTATGGGGTTTTCAACTGCCGCAGTATAAGGCATTCACGTTTAAAGATTTTTCTTTCTTTAAATTACTTAATAAATCATCTAAAAAAAATCTAGGACATGCGAGATGTGTTCCTTGACATTTGCGATTTTTTTCTGGATTTTATTTCAAAATATGGATTTTTTATGATTTTTTTTGTTTTGAGTAGAGTCGGCCATTTTGAATTACATTTCACCCTGTTGTGAAATCACGGACCTCTTTTCAAAAAATTGTATAAAATCAGCCTTTTATCCAAATGAGCTAATACTTTCAAAATACGTTCTTTACAAAGCCTGCTGTAAGCTGGTTACAATAGCAAAGCGCTTCTTTGAAGTCTGTCACTCTGATTTTTCAAAAGTTTGTGTTAACAGGAAATTGTTGTATCGCAAAAAGTTTTATAGCAATCCTAGCCAAATTTGGAACAGTTATTTATCCTTTGATTATAGAAAAGACTGCCAAGTTTGGCGTAAATCTATGCATGTTTGAGCATCTTATGAGGTTTTCAACTGCCGCAGTATAACGCATTCACGTTTAAAGATTTTTCTTTCTTTAAATTATTTAATAAATCATCTAAAAAAAATCTAGGACATGCGAGATGTGTTCCTTGACATTTGCGATTTTTTTCGTGATTTTATTGCAAACTATGGATTTTTAATGATTTTTTTTGTTTTGAGTAGGGTGTATTACCGCTAACCGTGGATTTTGGCGGTGGTGTTTCTCCATCTTTTGAACATATACTTTTGACCCACCACCTGAGATGGCCGCAGCATCTATCTCACAGATGAGATTCATCCCAGATATTATATTTTATCCCTAGTTTAACCCTTCCTGACCAAAGCTGTGGTTGTCTCAGCAGGCCCAGAGGTAAAGCGTGGAACCCATTTTGCTGGGTTGGGAGGAGCAAGAAGGAGGCGGTCGCTTGGTTCCCGCGGTCGCAGCATACCAGGCGGTGCGAGCTGCGAGGGCCGCCCAATGCCACTTGTGGCTTTAATTATTAGGCCCGAGCAGCGAAGGCTGCAAGAGCCTATTGTATTTCGAAAGTTTCTTATTATTATTATTATTACGATTCTTGTAGCACTTTGAACGCATTTTACGGGGACTTCGCATATTCAAAAACTCAGGAAAACGTGGCAGTAAATTGTCCCCCGCGTGAAATAGCCGGTCTATAAAAGAATCAAAAATGGCCGCCCCCAAATTACGCCACAGCGCCCCCTAACGTGAGTTGGGGGAAACTGTAAGTCCCAGAGATCTGAATTTTGGCACACAGGTAGATCTCCTCAAATCATGAAAAAAAGTCTCTTGGAGGTATGCCCTAAAACCCACAGGAAGTCAGCCATTTTGGGTCAAAGTGCGATTTTTGGCCATTTTTCATTTTCGCTCATGTCGAACTTTAACGAACTCCTCCTAGGGATTATGAGCTATCGGCTTCAAACTCGGTCATTATGCAGTTAAGGCATTGGAGATTAAAAGTTATCAAAGGTTTTCGTTTTTGAGCATGTTTAAGGGGTCCCCAGGGGCCCCAAAGTTAGGCTACTTTTGAAGAATTTCAAAGTTGAATAACTTTTACAAAAAAAATTCAAATCAAACCAAGTTTGGCAGTAAGGAGCCCCTTTGGGTGCTTGACCATACTGGATGGTCAAATGATGACATCATCTAAGCCCCGCCCCCTAAGGGAAGAAAGTTACTTTTTTCACTTGGGAGGGTCCCTTTCACTCATTTTAAACACCAGCACCTTGAAACTTTGTCAGATGATAGAAAACATGTTGGTCTAACTTCGTTTAAAGCACAGAGAGTCTGAGTTAAATGGTGTTGCCGTGGCGCCATGGCGAAGTGAGGCGTTTCACCATGAAAATACGATTGGCTCTCATTTCCTCATTAATAATCAGATCTGCACCAAAATAACAAGAGATGATCCTAGTCCAACTCCCAACAGGAATCCAGAGCAATATTTTTTGGGCGGGGCTTAATTTCCCTACAGCGCCCCCTAGAAATAACAAATTTCAAACCATCAGCCCCAAGCCGTTTTTAGTCCAGGAATATTGAAACTTTGAACACATTTGCATCTCATCAGGCCCCAACTAAAAGCCTCTTGAAGACATGGTCTAAACCCCACCGGAAGTCGGCCATTTTGAATTACATTTTACCCTGTTGTGAAATCACAGACCTCTTTTCAAAAAATTGTATAAAATCAGCCTTTTATCCAAATGAGCTAAAACTTTCAAAATACGTTCTTTACAAAGCCTGCTATAAGCTGGTTACAATAGTAAAGCGCTTTTTTAAAGTCCGTCACTCTGATTTTTCAAGTTTGCGTTCTCGCCTAATAGTTGGTCAAGTGGACAGATAATGCCAGGAAATAATTCAGCCCCTAGCCATGCTCGTTCCTAGGATAATAAAACTGGGCACACATCTGTATGAGCTCTCCACCTACAAAAAGTTTCATTGGAGCCATGATCTAAACCTCTCATGAAGTCGGCCATTTTTAATCAAACGGCACCCTTATGAAAATAGAATCACTATGTTAAAATATTTCTAAAAAATCAATCGTTTTCCTAAAAGAGCTAGGACTTTTGGAATATATTCCTCTAATCGCTACTTGTTTGATGGTAAACACAGCATAGCTCTTCTTAAAAGTCCGTCACTCTGATTTTTCACAAGTTTGTGTTAACAGGAAATTGTTGTATCTCAAAAAGTTTTATAGCAATCGTAGCCAAATTTGGTACAGTTATTTATCCTTTGATTATAGAAAAGACTGCCAAGTTTGGCGTGAATCTATGCATGTTTGAGCATCTTATGGGGTTTTCAACTGCCGCAGTATATGAAATTTAAGTTTAAAGATTTTTCTTTCTTTGAATTATTTAATAAATCATCTAAAAAAAATCTAGGATATGCAAGATGTGTTCCTTGACATTTGTGATTTTTTTCGGGATTTTATTGCAAACTATGGATTTTTAATGATTTCTGTTGTTTTGAGTAGAGTCGGCCATTTTGAATTACATTTTACCCTGTTGTGAAATCACGGACCTCTTTTCAAAAAATTTTATAAAATCAGCCTTTTATCCAAATGAGCTAATACTTTCAAAATACGTTCTTTACAAAGCCTGCTGTAAGCTGGTTACAATAGCAAAGCGCTTCTTTAAAGTCTGTCACTCTGATTTTTCAAAAGTTTGTGTTAACAGGAAATTGTTGTATCGCAAAAAATTTTATAGCAATCCTAGCCAAATTTGGAACAGTTATTTATCCTTTGATTATAGAAAAGACTGCCAAGTTTGGCGTAAATCTATGCATGTTTGAGCATCTTATGAGGTTTTCAACTGCCGCAGTATAAGGCATTCACGTTTAAAGATTTTTCTTTCTTTAAATTATTTAATAAATCATCTAAAAAAAATCTAGGACATGCGAGATCTGTTCCTTGACATTTGCGATTTTTTTCGGGATTTTATTGCAAACTATGGATTTTTAATGATTATTTTTGTTTTGAGTAGAGTCGGCCATTTTGAATTACATTTCACCCTGTTGTGAAATCAGTGACCTCTTTTCAAAAAATTGTATAAAATCAGCCTTTTATCCAAATGAGCTAATACTTTCAAAATACGTTCTTTACAAAGCCTGCTGTAAGCTGGTTACAATAGCAAAGCGCTTCTTTAAAGTCTGTCACTCTGATTTTTCAAAAGTTTGTGTTAACAGGAAATTGTTGTATCGCAAAAATTTTTATAGCAATCCTAGCCAAATTTGGAACAGTTATTTATCCTTTGATTATAGAAAAGACTGCCAAGTTTGGCGTAAATCTATGCATGTTTGAGCATCTTATGAGGTTTTCAACTGCCGCAGTATAAGGCATTCACGTTTAAAGATTTTTCTTTCTTTAAATTATTTAATAAATCATCTAAAAAAAATCTAGGACATGCGAGATCTGTTCCTTGACATTTGCGATTTTTTTCGGGATTTTATTGCAAACTATGGATTTTTAATGATTTTTTTTGTTTTGAGTAGAGTCGGCCATTTTGAATTACATTTCACCCTGTTGTGAAATCAGTGACCTCTTTTCAAAAAATTGTATAAAATCAGCCTTTTATCCAAATGAGCTAATACTTTCAAAATACGTTCTTTACAAAGCCTGCTGTAAGCTGGTTACAATAGCAAAGCGCTTCTTTAAAGTCTGTCACTCTGATTTTTCAAAAGTTTGTGTTAACAGGAAATTGTTGTATCGCAAAAATTTTTATAGCAATCCTAGCCAAATTTGGAACATTTATTTATCCTTTGATTATAGAAAAGACTGCCAAGTGTGGCCTAAATCTATGCATGTTTGAGCATCTTATGAGGTTTTCAACTGCCGCAGTATAAGGCATTCACGTTTAAAGATTTTTCTTTCTTTAAATTATTGAATAAATCATCTAAAAAAAATCTAGGACATGCGAGATGTGTTCCTTGACATTTGCGATTTTTTTCGGGATTTTATTGCAAACTATGGATTTTTAATGATTTTTTTTGTTTTGAGTAGAGTCGGCCATTTTGAATTACATTTCACCCTGTTGTGAAATCACTGACCTCTTTTCAAAAAATTTTATAAAATCAGCCTTTTATCCAAATGAGCTAATACTTTCAAAATACGTTCTTTACAAAGCCTGCTGTAAGCTGGTTACAATAGCAAAGCGCTTCTTCAAAGTCTGTCACTCTGATTTTTCAAAAGTTTGTGTTAACAGGAAATTGTTGTATCGCAAAAAGTTTTATAGCAATCCTAGCCAAATTTGGAACAGTTATTTATCCTTTGATTATAGAAAAGACTGCCAAGTTTGGCGTAAATCTATGCATGTTTGAGCATCTTATGAGGTTTTCAACTGCCGCAGTATAAGGCATTCACGTTTAAAGATTTTTCTTTCTTTAAATTATTTAATAAATCATCTAAAAAAAATCTAGGACATGCGAGATGTGTTCCTTGACATTTGCGATTTTTTTCGTGATTTTATTGCAAACTATGGATTTTTAATGATTTTTTTTGTTTTGAGTAGGGTGTATTACCGCTAACCGTGGATTTTGGCGGTGGTGTTTCTCCATCTTTTGAACATATACTTTTGACCCACCACCTGAGATGGCCGCAGCATCTACACTATATTGCCAAAAGTATTTGCTCACCCATCCAAATTATTGGAATCAGGTGTTCCAATCACTTCCATGGCCACAGGTGTATAAATTCAAGCACCTAGGCATGCAGACTGTTTTTACAAACATTTGTGAAAGAATGGGTCGCTCTCAGGAGCTCAGTGAATTCCAGCGTGGAACTGTGATAGGATGCCACCTGTGCAACAAATCCAGTCGTGAAATTTCCTCGCTCCTAAATATTCCACAGTCAACTGTCATCTGTATTATAAGAAAATGGAAGTGTTTGGGAACGACAGCAACTCAGCCACGAAGTGGTAGGCCACGTAAACTGACGGAGCGGGGTCAGCGGATGCTGAAGCGCATAGTGCGAAGAGGTCGCCAACTTTCTGCAGAGTCAATCACTACAGACCTCCAAACTTCATGTGGCCTTCAGATTAGCTCAAGAACAGTGCGCAGAGAGCTTCATGGAATGGGTTTCCATGGTCGAGCAGCTGCATCCAAGCCATACATAACCAAGTGCAATGCAAAGCGTCGGATGCGGTGGTGTAAAGCACGCCGCCACTGGACTCTAGAGCAGTGGAGACGCGTTCTCTGGAGTGACGAATCGCGCTTCTCCATCTGGCAATCTGATGGACGGGTCTGGGTTTGGCGGTTGCCAGGAGAACGGTACTTGTCTGACTGCATTGTGCCAAGTGTAAAGTTTGGTGGAGGGGGGATTATGGTGTGGGGTTGTTTTTCAGGAGCTGGGCTTGGCCCCTTAGTTCCAGTGAAAGGAACTCTGAATGCTTCAGCATACCAAGACATTTTGGACAATTCCATGCTCCCAACTTTGTGGGAACAGTTTGGAGCTGGCCCCTTCCTCTTCCAACATGACTGTGCACCAGTGCACAAAGCAAGGTCCATAAAGACATGGATGACAGAGTCTGGTGTGGATGAACTTGACTGGCCTGCACAGAGTCCTGACCTCAACCCGATAGAACACCTTTGGGATGAATTAGAGCGGAGACTGAGAGCCAGGCCTTCTCGTCCAACATCAGTGTGCGACCTCACAAATGCGCTTCTGGAAGAATGGTCAAAAATTCCCATAAACACACTCCTAAACCTTGTGGACAGCCTTCCCAGAAGAGTTGAAGCTGTTCTAGCTGCAAAGGGTGGACCGACGTCATATTGAACCCTATGGATTAGGAACGGGATGTCACTTAAGCTCATATGTGAGTCAAGGCAGGTGAGCAAATACTTTTGGCAATATAGTGTATCTCACAGATGAGATTCATCCCAGATATTATATTTTATCCCTAGTTTAACCCTTCCTGACCAAAGCTGTGGTTGTCTCAGCAGGCCCAGAGGTAAAGCGTGGAACCCATTTTGCTGGGTCGGGAGGAGCAAGAAGGAGGCGGTCGCTTGGTTCCCGCGGTCGCAGCATACCAGGCGGTGCGAGCTGCGAGGGCCGCCCAATGCCACTTGTGGCTTTAATTATTATTATTTTTCTTTTCTCACTTCAAACGCATTTTACGGGGACTTCGCATATTCAAAAACTCAGGAAAACGTGGCAGTAAATTGTCCCCCGCGTGAAATAGCCGGTCTATAATGGAATCCAAAATGGCCGCCCCCAAATTACGCCACAGCGCCCCCTAACGTGAGTTGGGGGAAACTGTAAGTCCCAGAGATTTGAACTTTGGCACACAGGTAGATCACCTCAAATCATGAAAAAAAGTCTCTTGGAGGTATGCCCTAAAACCCACAGGAAGTCAGCCATTTTGGGTCAAAGTGCGATTTTTGGCCATTTTTCATTTTCGCTCATGTCGAACTTTAACGAACTCCTCCTAGGGATAATGAGCTATCGGCTTCAAACTCGGTCATTATGCAGTTAAGGCATTGGAGATTAAAATTTATCAAAGGTTTTCGTTTTTGAGCATGTTTAAGGGGTCCCCAGGGGCCCCAAAGTTAGGGCACTTTTGAAGAATTTCAAAGTGGAATAACTTTTACAAAAAAAGTTCAAATCAAACCAAGTTTGGCAGTAAGGAGCCCCTGTTGGTGCTTGACCATACTGGATGGTCAAATGATGACATCATCTAAGCCCCGCCCCCTAAGGGAAGAAAGTCACTTTTTTCACTTGGGAGGGTCCCTTTCAGTCATATTAAACACCAGCACCTTGAAACTTTGTCAGATGATAGAGAACATGTTGGTCTAACTTCGTTTAAAGCACAAAGATTTTGAGTTAAATGGTGTTGCTATGGTGACCCGGCAAAGTCAGGTGTTTCGCCGTGATCATACTTTTGGCTCTCATCTCCTCATAGATCCTTCAATCTGCACCAAAGTCACTAGGATGGAACTTGGTCCAAGCCCACACAAGAATCTAGGCCAATAATCGATGGGCGTGGCTTACTTTCTATACAGCGCCCCCTAGAAAAACTAAAACGACCAGCCCCAAGCCATGCAATGACTTAGGATTATGAAAGTTGGCACACATGTTAAACACCCCAGGACCTACAAAAAAGCCTCTTGGACCCATGGTCTAAACCCCACAGGAAGTCGGCCATTTTTGATTGAAGTTCAAATTTTCACCATAATTTTGCACTTTATAGCCTCTATATTTGAACGAACTCCTCCTACAGCTTTTGAGTCACAGGCTTCAAACTAACTCCAACTTGACTTGAGGCATTGGGGATCAAAAGTTATCAAAGGAATTTTTCTACATCAAAGCATGTGGGCGTGGCCAGGCGTCAAACTTGGTCATTAGGCAGGGAAACAAAGGGTAAGCCCCGTGCCATGTTATGACTGAGAGTTCTGAAACTTGGACCACTTATGTAACCCCTCAGGACCTACAAAAAAGTCTCTTGGGGCCATGGTCCAAATCACACAGGAAGTCGGCCATTTTGAATCAAAGAAATCCCTTTGCTTTCTTACCTTTGTGACCTATTTGAGCAAACTCCTCCTAGAGCTTTTGAGTTACACACTTTATATTCACCGTATAATGACTTGAGACATTGGGGATCAAAAGTTATCAAAGGAATTTTTCTAAATCAAAGCATGTGGGCGTGGCCAAGCGCCAAACTTGGTCATTAGGCAGGGAAACAAAGGGTAAGCCCCGTGCCATGTTATGACTGAGAGTTCTGAAACTTGGACCATTTATGTAACCCCTCAGGACCTACAAAAAATTCTCTTGGGGCCATGGTCTAAACCTCTCATGAAGTCGGCCATTTTGAATCAAACGTCACCCTTATGAAAATAGAATCACTATGTTAAAATATTTCTAAAAAATCAGTCGTTTTCCCAAAAGAGCTAGGACTTTTGGAATATATTCCTCTAATATCTACTTGTTTGACGGTAAACACAGCATAGCTCTTCTTAAAAGTCCGTCACTCTAATTTTTCAAAAGTTTGTGTTAACAGGAAATTGTTGTATCGCAAAAAGTTTTATAGCAATCCTAGCCAAATTTGGAACAGTTATTTATCCTTTGATTATAGAAAAGACTGCCAAGTTTGGCGTAAATCTATGCATGTTTGAGCATCTTATGAGGTTTTCAACTGCCGCAGTATAAGGCATTCACGTTTAAAGATTTTTCTTTCTTTAAATTATTTAATAAATCATCTAAAAAAAATCTAGGACATGCGAGATGTGTTCCTTGACATTTGCGATTTTTTTCGGGATTTTATTGCAAACTATGGATTTTTAATGATTTCTGTTGTTTTGAGTAGAGTCGGCCATTTTGAATTACATTTCACCCTGTTGTGAAATCACTGACCTCTTTTCCAAAATTTTTATAAAATCAGCCTTTTATCCAAATGAGCTAATACTTTCAAAATACGTTCTTTACAAAGCCTGCTGTAAGCTGGTTACAATAGCAAAGCGCTTCTTTAAAGTCTGTCACTCTGATTTTTCAAAAGTTTGTGTTAACAGGAAATTGTTGTATCGCTAAATTTTTTATAGCAATCCTAGCCAAATTTGGAACATTTATTTATCCTTTGATTATAGAAAAGACTGCCAAGTGTGGCCTAAATCTATGCATGTTTGAGCATCTTATGAGGTTTTCAACTGCCGCAGTATAAGGCATTCACGTTTAAAGATTTTTCTTTCTTTAAATTATTGAATAAATCATCTAAAAAAAATCTAGGACATGCGAGATGTGTTCCTTGACATTTGCGATTTTTTTCGGGATTTTATTGCAAACTATGGATTTTTAATGATTTTTTTTGTTTTGAGTAGAGTCGGCCATTTTGAATTACATTTCACCCTGTTGTGAAATCACTGACCTCTTTTCAAAAAATTTTATAAAATCAGCCTTTTATCCAAATGAGCTAATACTTTCAAAATACGTTCTTTACAAAGCCTGCTGTAAGCTGGTTACAATAGCAAAGCGCTTCTTTAAAGTCTGTCACTCTGATTTTTCAAAAGTTTGTGTTAACAGGAAATTGTTGTATCGCAAAAAGTTTTATAGCAATCCTAGCCAAATTTGGAACAGTTATTTATCCTTTGATTATAGAAAAGACTGCCAAGTTTGGCGTAAATCTATGCATGTTTGAGCATCTTATGAGGTTTTCAACTGCCGCAGTATAAGGCATTCACGTTTAAAGATTTTTCTTTCTTTAAATTATTTAATAAATCATCTAAAAAAAATCTAGGACATGCGAGATGTGTTCCTTGACATTTGCGATTTTTTTCGGGATTTTATTGCAAACTATGGATTTTTAATGATTTTTTTTGTTTTGAGTAGGGTGTATTACCGCTAACCGTGGATTTTGGCGGTGGTGTTTCTCCATCTTTTGAACATATACTTTTGACCCACCACCTGAGATGGCCGCAGCATCTATCTCACAGATGAGATTCATCCCAGATATTATATTTTATCCCTAGTTTAACCCTTCCTGACCAAAGCTGTGGTTGTCTCAGCAGGCCCAGAGGTAAAGCGTGGAACCCATTTTGCTGGGTCGGGAGGAGCAAGAAGGAGGCGGTCGCTTGGTTCCCGCGGTCGCAGCATACCAGGCGGTGCGAGCTGCGAGGGCCGCCCAATGCCACTTGTGGCTTTAATTATTATTATTTTTCTTTTCTCACTTCAAACGCATTTTACGGGGACTTCGCATATTCAAAAACTCAGGAAAACGTGGCAGTAAATTGTCCCCCGCGTGAAATAGCCGGTCTATAATGGAATCCAAAATGGCCGCCCCCAAATTACGCCACAGCGCCCCCTAACGTGAGTTGGGGGAAACTGTAAGTCCCAGAGATTTGAACTTTGGCACACAGGTAGATCACCTCAAATCATGAAAAAAAGTCTCTTGGAGGTATGCCCTAAAACCCACAGGAAGTCAGCCATTTTGGGTCAAAGTGCGATTTTTGGCCATTTTTCATTTTCGCTCATGTCGAACTTTAACGAACTCCTCCTAGGGATAATGAGCTATCGGCTTCAAACTCGGTCATTATGCAGTTAAGGCATTGGAGATTAAAATTTATCAAAGGTTTTCGTTTTTGAGCATGTTTAAGGGGTCCCCAGGGGCCCCAAAGTTAGGGCACTTTTGAAGAATTTCAAAGTGGAATAACTTTTACAAAAAAAGTTCAAATCAAACCAAGTTTGGCAGTAAGGAGCCCCTGTTGGTGCTTGACCATACTGGATGGTCAAATGATGACATCATCTAAGCCCCGCCCCCTAAGGGAAGAAAGTCACTTTTTTCACTTGGGAGGGTCCCTTTCAGTCATATTAAACACCAGCACCTTGAAACTTTGTCAGATGATAGAGAACATGTTGGTCTAACTTCGTTTAAAGCACAAAGATTTTGAGTTAAATGGTGTTGCTATGGTGACCCGGCAAAGTCAGGTGTTTCGCCGTGATCATACTTTTGGCTCTCATCTCCTCATAGATCCTTCAATCTGCACCAAAGTCACTAGGATGGAACTTGGTCCAAGCCCACACAAGAATCTAGGCCAATAATCGATGGGCGTGGCTTACTTTCTATACAGCGCCCCCTAGAAAAACTAAAACGACCAGCCCCAAGCCATGCAATGACTTAGGATTATGAAAGTTGGCACACATGTTAAACACCCCAGGACCTACAAAAAAGCCTCTTGGACCCATGGTCTAAACCCCACAGGAAGTCGGCCATTTTTGATTGAAGTTCAAATTTTCACCATAATTTTGCACTTTATAGCCTCTATATTTGAACGAACTCCTCCTACAGCTTTTGAGTCACAGGCTTCAAACTAACTCCAACTTGACTTGAGGCATTGGGGATCAAAAGTTATCAAAGGAATTTTTCTACATCAAAGCATGTGGGCGTGGCCAGGCGTCAAACTTGGTCATTAGGCAGGGAAACAAAGGGTAAGCCCCGTGCCATGTTATGACTGAGAGTTCTGAAACTTGGACCACTTATGTAACCCCTCAGGACCTACAAAAAAGTCTCTTGGGGCCATGGTCCAAATCACACAGGAAGTCGGCCATTTTGAATCAAAGAAATCCCTTTGCTTTCTTACCTTTGTGACCTATTTGAGCAAACTCCTCCTAGAGCTTTTGAGTTACACACTTTATATTCACCGTATAATGACTTGAGACATTGGGGATCAAAAGTTATCAAAGGAATTTTTCTAAATCAAAGCATGTGGGCGTGGCCAAGCGCCAAACTTGGTCATTAGGCAGGGAAACAAAGGGTAAGCCCCGTGCCATGTTATGACTGAGAGTTCTGAAACTTGGACCATTTATGTAACCCCTCAGGACCTACAAAAAATTCTCTTGGGGCCATGGTCTAAACCTCTCATGAAGTCGGCCATTTTGAATCAAACGTCACCCTTATGAAAATAGAATCACTATGTTAAAATATTTCTAAAAAATCAGTCGTTTTCCCAAAAGAGCTAGGACTTTTGGAATATATTCCTCTAATATCTACTTGTTTGACGGTAAACACAGCATAGCTCTTCTTAAAAGTCCGTCACTCTAATTTTTCAAAAGTTTGTGTTAACAGGAAATTGTTGTATTTCAAAAAGTTTTATAGCAATCGTAGCCAAATTTGGAACAGTTATTTATCCTTTGATTATAGAAAAGACTGCCAAGTTTGGCATGAATCTATGCATGTTTGAGCATCTTATGGGGTTTTCAACTGCCGCAGTATATGGCATTCAAGTTTAAAGATTTTTCTTTCTTTAAATTATTTCATAAATCATCAAAAAAAAATCTAGGACATGCAAGATGTGTTCCTTGACATTTGCGATTTTTTTCGGGATTTTATTGCAAACTAAGGATTTTTAATGATTTTTTTTGTTTTGAGTAGGGTGTAATACCGCTAACCGTGGATTTTGGCGGTGCTGTTTCTTCATCTTTTGAACATATACTTTTGACCCACCACCTGAGATGGCCGCAGCATCTATCTCACAGATGAGATTCATCCCAGATATTATATTTTATCCCTAGTTTAACCCTTCCTGACCAAAGCTGTGGTTGTCTCAGCAGGCCCAGAGGTAAAGCGTGGAACCCATTTTGCTGGGTTGGGAGGAGCAAGAAGGAGGCGGTCGCTTGGTTCCCGCGGTCGCAGCATACCAGGCGGTGCGAGCTGCGAGGGCCGCCCAATGCCACTTGTGGCTTTAATTATTATTATTCTTCTTATTTTTCTCCCCCTAAAACAAACGGCTTTTTGGCGGCTTTAACATGTTCAAAAAGTCACCAAACTTGGCAGTAAATTGTCCCCCTAGTGAAATTTACGTATTATAATGGAATTCAAAATGGGCGTGGCCAAATGGCTCTACAGCGCCCCCTGATGTGAGTTGGGGAAAACCGTAAGTCACAGAGATTTGAGATTTGGCAGGTACATAGATATCACCAAATCATGAAAAAAGTTACATTGTGGGTATGCTCTAAAACCTACAGAAAGTCGGCCATTTTGGGTCAAAGGCTGATTTTTGGCAATTTTTCAATTTTGTTGACGTCGAACTTTCGCGAACTCGTCCTAGGGACGGTGAGCCATCGGCTTCAAACTTGGCATGTATGCAGATAAGGCATGTGAGATCTAAACTTATTATTTTTTTGAGTTTTCCAGCATTTTAAAGGGGTGTGGCCACGCCTCGAAGTTGGCGTACTTGCCAACATTTTCAAAATGCAATTACTTTTTCATATGAAACTGAAATGACACCAACCTTGGTAGTATTAATCCTCTCTGGGTTCCCAACAAAACTGTATATTACAATTTTGGCATGATTGAAGCCACGCCCCCTGAGAACCGGAAGTCACGTTTTTTTCTTGGAATGGTCCCTCTCTGTCCTACTTGACCTCATCAACCTAAAACTTTGTCAGCAGACAGACAACATGTTGTCCTAACTTCGTTTAAGGCACAGAGAGCTTTAGTCAAATGGTGTTGCTGTGGCGCCATGGCGAAGTGAGGCGTTTCGCCATGAAAATACGATTGGCTCTCATTTCCTGATTTATAATCAGATCTGCACCAAAATCACAAGAGATGATCCTAGTCCAACTCCAAACAGGAATCCAGAGCAATATTTTGTGGGCGGGGCTTAATTTCATTACAGCGCCCCCTAGAAATAACAACCTTAAAACCACCAGCCCCAAGCCGTTTTTAGTCCAGGAATGTTGAAACTTTGAACACATTTGCATCTCATCAGGCCCTAACTAAAAGCCTCTTGAAGACATGGTCTAAACCCCACCGGAAGTCGGCCATTTTGAATTACATTTTACCCTGTTGTGAAATCACAGACCTCTTTTCAAAAAATTGTATAAAATCAGCCTTTTATCCAAATGAGCTAAAACTTTCAAAATACGTTCTTTACGAAGCCTGCTATAAGCTGGTTACAACAGTAAAGCGCTTCTTTAAAGTCCGTCACTCTGATTTTTCAAAAGTTTGCGTTCTCGCCTAATAGTTGGTCAAGTGGACAGATAATGCCAGGAAATAATTCAGCCCCTAGCCATGCTCGTCCCTAGGATAATAAAACTGGGCACACATCTGTATGAGCTCTCCACCTACAAAATGTTTCATTGGAGCCATGGTCTAAACCTCTCATGAAGTCGGCCATTTTGAATCAAACGGCACCCTTATGAAAATAGAATCACTATGTTAAAATATTTCTAAAAAATCAGTCGTTTTCCCAAAAGAGCTAGGACTTTTGGAATATATTCCTCTAATCGCTACTTGTTTGATGGTAAACACAGCATAGCTCTTCTTAAAAGTCCGTCACTCTGACTTTTCACAAGTTTGTGTTAACAGGAAATTGTTGTATCTCAAAAAGTTTTATAGCAATCCTAGCCAAATTTGGTACAGTTATTTATCCTTTGATTATAGAAAAGACTGCCAAGTTTGGCGTGAATCTATGCATGTTTGAGCATCTTATGGGGTTTTCAACTGCCGCAGTATATGGCATTCAAGTTTAAAGATTTTTCTTTCTTTAAATTATTTAATAAATCATCTAAAAAAAATCTAGGACATGCAAGATGTGTTCCTTGACATTTGCAATTTTTTTCGGGATTTTATTGCAAACTATGGATTTTTAATGATTTTTTTGTTTTGAGTAGAGTCGGCCATTTTGAATTACATTTCGACCTGTTGTGAAATCACTGACCTCTTTTCAAAAAATTTTATAAAATCAGCCTTTTATCCAAATGAGCTAATACTTTCAAAATACGTTCTTTACAAACCCTGCTGTAAGCTGGTTACAATAGCAAAGCGCTTCTTTAAAGTCTGTCACTCTGATTTTTCAAAAGTTTGTGTTAACAGGAAATTGTTGTATCGCAAAAAGTTTTATAGCAATCCTAGCCAAATTTGGAACAGTTATTTATCCTTTGATTATAGAAAAGACTGCCAAGTTTGGCGTAAATCTATGCATGTTTGAGCATCTTATGAGGTTTTCAACTGCCGCAGTATAAGGCATTCACGTTTAAAGATTTTTCTTTCTTTAAATTATTTAATAAAATCATCTAAAAAAAATCTAGGACATGCGAGATGTGTTCCTTGACATTTGCGATTTTTTTCGGGATTTTATTGCAAACTATGGATTTTTAATGATTTTTTTGTTTTGAGTAGAGTCGGCCATTTTGAATTACATTTCGACCTGTTGTGAAATCACTGACCTCTTTTCAAAAAATGTTATAAAATCAGCCTTTTATCCAAATGAGCTAATACTTTCAAAATACGTTCTTTACAAAGCCTGCTGTAAGCTGGTTACAATAGCAAAGCGCTTCTTTAAAGTCTGTCACTCTGATTTTTCAAAAGTTTGTGTTAACAGGAAATTGTTGTATCGCAAAAAGTTTTATAGCAATCCTAGCCAAATTTGGAACAGTTATTTATCCTTTGATTATAGAAAAGACTGCCAAGTTTGGCGTAAATCTATGCATGTTTGAGCATCTTATGAGGTTTTCAACTGCCGCAGTATAAGGCATTCACGTTTAAAGATTTTTCTTTCTTTAAATTATTTAATAAAATCATCTAAAAAAAATCTAGGACATGCGAGATGTGTTCCTTGACATTTGCGATTTTTTTCGGGATTTTATTGCAAACTATGGATTTTTAATGATTTTTTTTTTTGTTTTGAGTAGGGTGTAGTACCGCCTTGGATTTTGGCGGTGCTGTTACTCCATCTTTTGAATATATACTTTTGACACATTAACTGAGATGGCCACAGCATCTATCTGACAGATGAGATTCATCCCCAGATATTAACTTTTATCCCTAGTTTAACCCTTTCCTGACCAACGCTGTGGTTGTCTCCGGCTGGTCCAGAGGTGAAGCGTGAAGCTTTTTCCGCTGGCTGGGAAGGTGCAAGGGGGCGGCGGTCGCTTGGCTCCCGCGGTCGCAATAGGCCGAGCGGCGCTGAGCTGCGAGGGCCGTCAATACCGCTCGCGGTTTTAATTAGGCCCGAGCAGCAAAGTGCTGCGAAGGCCTATTGTATTTCGAAAGTTTCTTATTATTATTATTATTACGATTCTTGTAGCACTTTGAACGCATTTTACGGGGACTTCGCATATTCAAAAACTCAGGAAAACGTGGCAGTAAATTGTCCCCCGCGTGAAATAGCCGGTCTATAATAGAATCAAAAATGGCCGCCCCCAAATTACGCCACAGCGCCCCCTAACGTGAGTTGGGGGAAACTGTAAGTCCCAGAGATCTGAATTTTGGCACACAGGTAGATCTCCTCAAATCATGAAAAAAAGTCTCTTGGAGGTATGCCCTAAAACCCACAGGAAGTCAGCCATTTTGGGTCAAAGTGCGATTTTTGGCCATTTTTCATTTTCGCTCATGTCGAACTTTAACGAACTCCTCCTAGGGATTATGAGCTATCGGCTTCAAACTCGGTCATTATGCAGTTAAGGCATTGGAGATTAAAAGTTATCAAAGGTTTTCGTTTTTGAGCATGTTTAAGGGGTCCCCAGGGGCCCCAAAGTTAGGCTACTTTTGAAGAATTTCAAAGTTGAATAACTTTTACAAAAAAAATTCAAATCAAACCAAGTTTGGCAGTAAGGAGCCCCTTTGGGTGCTTGACCATACTGGATGGTCAAATGATGACATCATCTAAGCCCCGCCCCCTAAGGGAAGAAAGTTACTTTTTTCACTTGGGAGGGTCCCTTTCACTCATTTTAAACACCAGCACCTTGAAACTTTGTCAGATGATAGAAAACAGGTTGGTCTAACTTCGTTTAAAGCACAGAGAGTCTGAGTTAAATGGTGTTGCCGTGGCACCATGGCGAAGTGAGGCGTTTCGCCATGAAAATACGATTGGCTCTCATTTCCTCAATAATAATCAGATCTGCACCAAAATAACAAGAGATGATCCTAGTCCAACTCCCAACAGGAATCCAGAGCAATATTTTGTGGGCGGGGCTTAATTTCCCTACAGCGCCCCCTAGAAATAACAAACTTCAAACCATCAGCCCCAAGCCGTTTTTAGTCCAGGAATATTGAAACTTTGAACACATTTGCATCTCATCAGGCCCCAACTAAAAGCCTCTTGAAGACACGGTCTAAACCCCACCGGAAGTCGGCCATTTTGAATTACATTTTACCCTGTTGTGAAATCACAGACCTCTTTTCAAAAAATTGTATAAAATCAGCCTTTTATCCAAATGAGCTAAAACTTTCAAAATACGTTCTTTACAAAGCCTGCTATAAGCTGGTTACAATAGTAAAGCGCTTCTTTAAAGTCCGTCACTCTGATTTTTCAAAAGTTTGCGTTCTCGCCTAATAGTTGGTCAAGTGGACAGATAATGCCAGGAAATAATTCAGCCCCTAGCCATGCTCGTTCCTAGGATAATAAAACTGGGCACACATCTGTATGAGCTCTCCACCTACAAAAAGTTTCATTGGAGCCATGGTCTAAACCTCTCATGAAGTCGGCCATTTTTAATCAAACGGCACCCTTATGAAAATAGAATCACTATGTTAAAATATTTCTAAAAAATCAGTCGTTTTCCTAAAAGAGCTAGGACTTTTGGAATATATTCCTCTAATCGCTACTGGTTTGATGGTAAACACAGCATAGCTCTTCTTAAAAGTCCGTCACTCTGATTTTTCACAATTTTTTGTTAACAGGAAATTGTTGTATCTCAAAAAGTTTTATAGCAATCGTAGCCAAATTTGGTACAGTTATTTATCCTTTGATTATAGAAAAGACTGCCAAGTTTGGCGTGAATCTATGCATGTTTGAGCATCTTATGGGGTTTTCAACTGCCGCAGTATATGGCATTCAAGTTTAAAGATTTTTCTTTCTTTAAATTATTTAATAAATCATCTAAAAAAAATCTAGGATATGCAAGATGTGTTCCTTGACATTTGTGATTTTTTTCGGGATTTTATTGCAAACTATGGATTTTTAATGATTTTTTTTGTTTTGAGTAGAGTCGGCCATTTTGAATTACATTTTACCCTGTTGTGAAATCACGGACCTCTTTTCAAAAAATTGTATAAAATCAGCCTTTTATCCAAATGAGCTAATACTTTCAAAATACGTTCTTTACAAAGCCTGCTGTAAGCTGGTTACAATAGCAAAGCGCTTCTTTAAAGTCTGTCACTCTGATTTTTCACAAGTTTGTGTTAACAGGAAATTGTTGTATCGCAAAAAGTTTTATAGCAATCCTAGCCAAATTTGGAACAGTTATTTATCCTTTGATTATAGAAAAGACTGCCAAGTTTGGCGTAAATCTATGCATGTTTGAGCATCTTATGAGGTTTTCAACTGCCGCAGTATAAGGCATTCACGTTTAAAGATTTTTCTTTCTTTAAATTATTTAATAAATCATCTAAAAAAAATCTAGGACATGTGAGATGTGTTCCTTGACATTTGCGATTTTTTTCGGGATTTTATTGCAAACTATGGATTTTTAATGATTTCTGTTGTTTTGAGTAGAGTCGGCCATTTTGAATTACATTTCACCCTGTTGTGAAATCACTGACCTCTTTTCCAAAATTTTTATAAAATCAGCCTTTTATCCAAATGAGCTAATACTTTCAAAATACGTTCTTTACAAAGCCTGCTGTAAGCTGGTTACAATAGCAAAGCGCTTCTTTAAAGTCTGTCACTCTGATTTTTCAAAAGTTTGTGTTAACAGGAAATTGTTGTATCGCTAAATTTTTTATAGCAATCCTAGCCAAATTTGGAACATTTATTTATCCTTTGATTATAGAAAAGACTGCCAAGTGTGGCCTAAATCTATGCATGTTTGAGCATCTTATGAGGTTTTCAACTGCCGCAGTATAAGGCATTCACGTTTAAAGATTTTTCTTTCTTTAAATTATTGAATAAATCATCTAAAAAAAATCTAGGACATGCGAGATGTGTTCCTTGACATTTGCGATTTTTTTCGGGATTTTATTGCAAACTATGGATTTTTAATGATTTTTTTTGTTTTGAGTAGAGTCGGCCATTTTGAATTACATTTCACCCTGTTGTGAAATCACTGACCTCTTTTCAAAAAATTTTATAAAATCAGCCTTTTATCCAAATGAGCTAATACTTTCAAAATACGTTCTTTACAAAGCCTGCTGTAAGCTGGTTACAATAGCAAAGCGCTTCTTTAAAGTCTGTCACTCTGATTTTTCAAAAGTTTGTGTTAACAGGAAATTGTTGTATCGCAAAAAGTTTTATAGCAATCCTAGCCAAATTTGGAACAGTTATTTATCCTTTGATTATAGAAAAGACTGCCAAGTTTGGCGTAAATCTATGCATGTTTGAGCATCTTATGAGGTTTTCAACTGCCGCAGTATAAGGCATTCACGTTTAAAGATTTTTCTTTCTTTAAATTATTTAATAAATCATCTAAAAAAAATCTAGGACATGCGAGATGTGTTCCTTGACATTTGCGATTTTTTTCGGGATTTTATTGCAAACTATGGATTTTTAATGATTTTTTTTGTTTTGAGTAGGGTGTATTACCGCTAACCGTGGATTTTGGCGGTGGTGTTTCTCCATCTTTTGAACATATACTTTTGACCCACCACCTGAGATGGCCGCAGCATCTATCTCACAGATGAGATTCATCCCAGATATTATATTTTATCCCTAGTTTAACCCTTCCTGACCAAAGCTGTGGTTGTTTCAGCAGGCCCAGAGGTAAAGCGTGGAACCCATTTTGCTGGGTCGGGAGGAGCAAGAAGGAGGCGGTCGCTTGGTTCCCGCGGTCGCAGCATACCAGGCGGTGCGAGCTGCGAGGGCCGCCCAATGCCACTTGTGGCTTTAATTATTATTGCGGTTCTTTTGGCATTTCGAACGCATTTTACGGGGACTTCGCATATTCAAAAACTCAGGAAAACGTGGCAGTAAATTGTCCCCCGCGTGAAATAGCCGGTCTATAATGGAATCCAAAATGGCCGCGCCCAAATTACGCCACAGCGCCCCCTAACGTGAGTTGGGGGAAACTGTAAGTCCCAGAGATTTGAACTTTGGCACACAGGTAGATCACCTCAAATCATGAAAAAAAGTCTCTTGGAGGTATGCCCTAAAACCCACAGGAAGTCAGCCATTTTGGGTCAAAGTGCGATTTTTGGCCATTTTTCATTTTCGCTCATGTCGAACTTTAACGAACTCCTCCTAGGGATAATGAGCTATCGGCTTCAAACTCGGTCATTATGCAGTTAAGGCATTGGAGATTAAAAGTTATCAAAGGTTTTCGTTTTTGAGCATGTTTAAGGGGTCCCCAGGGGCCCCAAAGTTAGGGCACTTTTGAAGAATTTCAAAGTGGAATAACTTTTACAAAAAAAGTTCAAATCAAACCAAGTTTGGCAGTAAGGAGCCCCTTTGGGTGCTTGACCATACTGGATGGTCAAATGATGACATCATCTAAGCCCCGCCCCCTAAGGGAAGAAAGTCACTTTTTTCACTTGGGAGGGTCCCTTTCAGTCATATTAAACACCAGCACCTTGAAACTTTGTCAGATGATAGAAAACATGTTGGTCTAACTTCGTTTAAAGCACAAAGATTTTGAGTTAAATGGTGTTGCTATGGTGACCCGGCAAAGTCAGGTGTTTCGCCGTGATCATACTTTTGGCTCTCATCTCCTCATAGATCCTTCAATCTGCACCAAAGTCACTAGGATGGAACTTGGTCCAAGCCCACACAAGAATCTAGGCCAATAATCGATGGGCGTGGCTTACTTTCTATACAGCACCCCCTAGAAAAACTAAAACGACCAGCCCCAAGCCATGCAATGACTTAGGATTATGAAAGTTGGCACACATGTTAAACACCCCAGGACCTACAAAAAAGCCTCTTGGACCCATGGTCTAAACCCCACAGGAAGTCGGCCATTTTTGATTGAAGTTCAAATTTTCACCGTAATTTTGCACTTTATAGCCTCTATATTTGAACGAACTCCTCCTACAGCTTTTGAGTCACAGGCTTCAAACTAACTCCAACTTGACTTGAGGCATTGGGGATCAAAAGTTATCAAAGGAATTTTTCTACATCAAAGCATGTGGGCGTGGCCAGGCATCAAACTTGGTCATTAGGCAGGGAAACAAAGGGTAAGCCCCGTGCCATGTTATGACTGAGAGTTCTGAAACTTGGACCACTTATGTAACCCCTCAGGACCTACAAAAAAGTCTCTTGGGGCCATGGTCCAAATCACACAGGAAGTCGGCCATTTTGAATCAAAGAAATCCCTTTGCTTTCTTACCTTTGTGACCTATTTGAGCGAACTCCTCCTAGAGCTTTTGAGTTACACACTTTATATTCACCGTATAATGACTTGAGACATTGGGGATCAAAAGTTATCAAAGGAATTTTTCTAAATCAAAGCATGTGGGCGTGGCCAAGCGCCAAACTTGGTCATTAGGCAGGGAAACAAAGGGTAAGCCCCGTGCCATGTTATGACTGAGAGTTCTGAAACTTGGACCACTTATGTAACCCCTCAGGACCTACAAAAAAGTCTCTTGGGCCCATGGTCTAAACCTCTCATGAAGTCGGCCATTTTGAATCAAATGGCACCCTTATGAAAATAGAATCACTCTGTTAAAATATTTCTAAAAAATCAGTCGTTTTCTCAAAAGAGCTAGGACTTTTGGAATATATTCCTCTAATCGCTACTTGTTTGATGGTAAACACAGCATAGCTCTTCTTAAAAGTCCGTCACTCTGATTTTTCAAAAGTTTGTGTTAACAGGAAATTGTTGTATCTCAAAAAGTTTTATAGCAATCCTAGCCAAATTTGGAACATTTATTTATCCTTTGATTATAGAAAAGACGGCCAAGTTTGGCGTGAATCTATGCATGTTTGAGCATCTTATGGGGTTTTCAACTGCCGCAGTATATGGCATTCAAGTTTAAAGATTTTTCTTTCTTTAAATTATTTAATAAATCATCTAAAAAAAAATCTAGGACATGCAAGATGTGTTCCTTGACATTTGTGATTTTTTTCGTGATTTTATTGCAAACTATGGATTTTTAATGATTTTTTTTGTTTTGAGTAGAGTCGGCCATTTTGAATTACATTTTACCCTGTTGTAAAATCACGGACCTCTTTTCAAAAAATTGTATAAAATCAGCCTTTTATCCAAATGAGCTAAAACTTTCAAAATACGTTCTTTACAAAGCCTGCTGTAAGCTGGTTACAATAGGAAAGCGCTTCTTTAAAGTCCGTCACTCTGATTTCTCAAAGGTTTGTGTTAACAGGAAATTGTTGTATCTCAAAAAGTTTTATAGCAATCCTAGCCAAATTTGGAACATTTATTTATACTTTGATTATAGAAAAGACTGCCAAGTTTGGCGTGAATCTATGCATGTTTGAGCATCTTATGGGGTTTTCAACTGCCGCAGTATAAGGCATTCACGTTTAAAGATTTTTCTTTCTTTAAATTATTTAATAAATCATCTAAAAAAAATCTAGGACATGCGAGATGTGTTCCTTGACATTTGCGATTTTTTTCTGGATTTTATTTCAAAATATGGATTTTTTATGATTTTTTTTGTTTTGAGTAGAGTCGGCCATTTTGAATTACATTTCACCCTGTTGTAAAATCACGGACCTCTTTTCAAAAAATTGTATAAAATCAGCCTTTTATCCAAATGAGCTAAAACTTTCAAAATACGTTCTTTACAAAGCCTGCTGTAAGCTGGTTACAATAGGAAAGCGCTTCTTTAAAGTCCGTCACTCTGATTTCTCAAAAGTTTGTGTTAACAGGAAATTGTTGTATCTCAAAAAGTTTTATAGCAATCCTAGCCAAATTTGGAACATTTATTTATCCTTTGATTATAGAAAAGACTGCCAAGTTTAGCGTGAATCTATGCATGTTTGAGCATCTTATGGGGTTTTCAACTGCCGCAGTATAAGGCATTCACGTTTAAAGATTTTTCTTTCTTTAAATTATTTAATAAATCATCTAAAAAAAATCTAGGACATGCGAGATGTGTTCCTTGACATTTGCGATTTTTTTCTGGATTTTATTTCAAAATATGGATTTTTTATGATTTTTTTTTGTTTTGAGTAGAGTCGGCCATTTTGAATTACATTTCACCCTGTTGTGAAATCACTGACCTCTTTTCAAAAAATTGTATAAAATCAGCCTTTTATCCAAATGAGCTAATACTTTCAAAATACGTTCTTTACAAAGCCTGCTGTAAGCTGGTTACAATAGCAAAGCGCTTCTTTAAAGTCTGTCACTCTGATTTTTCAAAAGTTTGTGTTAACAGGAAATTATTGTATCGCAAAAAGTTTTATAGCAATCCTAGCCGAATTTGGAACATTTATTTATCCTTTGATTATAGAAAAGACTGCCAAGTTTGGCGTAAATCTATGCATGTTTGAGCATCTTATGAGGTTTTCAACTGCCGCAGTATAAGGCATTCACGTTTAAAGATTTTTCTTTCTTTAAATTATTTAATAAAATCATCTAAAAAAAATCTAGGACATGCGAGATGTGTTCCTTGACATTTGCGATTTTTTTCGGGATTTTATTGCAAACTATGGATTTTTAATGATTTTTTTGTTTTGAGTAGAGTCGGCCATTTTGAATTACATTTCGACCTGTTGTGAAATCACTGACCTCTTTTCAAAAAATGTTATAAAATCAGCCTTTTATCCAAATGAGCTAATACTTTCAAAATACGTTCTTTACAAAGCCTGCTGTAAGCTGGTTACAATAGCAAAGCGCTTCTTTAAAGTCTGTCACTCTGATTTTTCAAAAGTTTGTGTACAGGAAATTGTTGTATCGCAAAAAGTTTTATAGCAATCCTAGCCAAATTTGGAACAGTTATTTATCCTTTGATTATAGAAAAGACTGCCAAGTTTGGCGTAAATCTATGCATGTTTGAGCATCTTATGAGGTTTTCAACTGCCGCAGTATAAGGCATTCACGTTTAAAGATTTTTCTTTCTTTAAATTATTTAATAAAATCATCTAAAAAAAATCTAGGACATGCGAGATGTGTTCCTTGACATTTGCGATTTTTTTCGGGATTTTATTGCAAACTATGGATTTTTAATGATTTTTTTTTTTGTTTTGAGTAGGGTGTAGTACCGCCTTGGATTTTGGCGGTGCTGTTACTCCATCTTTTGAATATATACTTTTGACACATTAACTGAGATGGCCACAGCATCTATCTGACAGATGAGATTCATCCCCAGATATTAACTTTTATCCCTAGTTTAACCCTTTCCTGACCAACGCTGTGGTTGTCTCCGGCTGGTCCAGAGGTGAAGCGTGAAGCTTTTTCCGCTGGCTGGGAAGGTGCAAGGGGGCGGCGGTCGCTTGGCTCCCGCGGTCGCAATAGGCCGAGCGGCGCTGAGCTGCGAGGGCCGTCAATACCGCTCGCGGTTTTAATTAGGCCCGAGCAGCGAAGGCTGCAAGAGCCTATTGTATTTCGAAAGTTTCTTATTAGGCCCGAGCAGCAAAGTGCTGCGAAGGCCTATTGTATTTCGAAAGTTTCTTATTAGGCCCGAGCAGCGAAGGCTGCAAGAGCCTATTGTATTTCGAAAGTTTCTTATTATTATTATTATTACGATTCTTGTAGCACTTTGAACGCATTTTACGGGGACTTCGCATATTCAAAAACTCAGGAAAACGTGGCAGTAAATTGTCCCCCGCGTGAAATAGCCGGTCTATAAAAGAATCAAAAATGGCCGCCCCCAAATTACGCCACAGCGCCCCCTAACGTGAGTTGGGGGAAACTGTAAGTCCCAGAGATCTGAATTTTGGCACACAGGTAGATCTCCTCAAATCATGAAAAAAAGTCTCTTGGAGGTATGCCCTAAAACCCACAGGAAGTCAGCCATTTTGGGTCAAAGTGCGATTTTTGGCCATTTTTCATTTTCGCTCATGTCGAACTTTAACGAACTCCTCCTAGGGATTATGAGCTATCGGCTTCAAACTCGGTCATTATGCAGTTAAGGCATTGGAGATTAAAAGTTATCAAAGGTTTTCGTTTTTGAGCATGTTTAAGGGGTCCCCAGGGGCCCCAAAGTTAGGCTACTTTTGAAGAATTTCAAAGTTGAATAACTTTTACAAAAAAAATTCAAATCAAACCAAGTTTGGCAGTAAGGAGCCCCTTTGGGTGCTTGACCATACTGGATGGTCAAATGATGACATCATCTAAGCCCCGCCCCCTAAGGGAAGAAAGTTACTTTTTTCACTTGGGAGGGTCCCTTTCACTCATTTTAAACACCAGCACCTTGAAACTTTGTCAGATGATAGAAAACATGTTGGTCTAACTTCGTTTAAAGCACAGAGAGTCTGAGTTAAATGGTGTTGCCGTGGCGCCATGGCGAAGTGAGGCGTTTCACCATGAAAATACGATTGGCTCTCATTTCCTCATTAATAATCAGATCTGCACCAAAATAACAAGAGATGATCCTAGTCCAACTCCCAACAGGAATCCAGAGCAATATTTTTTGGGCGGGGCTTAATTTCCCTACAGCGCCCCCTAGAAATAACAAATTTCAAACCATCAGCCCCAAGCCGTTTTTAGTCCAGGAATATTGAAACTTTGAACACATTTGCATCTCATCAGGCCCCAACTAAAAGCCTCTTGAAGACATGGTCTAAACCCCACCGGAAGTCGGCCATTTTGAATTACATTTTACCCTGTTGTGAAATCACAGACCTCTTTTCAAAAAATTGTATAAAATCAGCCTTTTATCCAAATGAGCTAAAACTTTCAAAATACGTTCTTTACAAAGCCTGCTATAAGCTGGTTACAATAGTAAAGCGCTTTTTTAAAGTCCGTCACTCTGATTTTTCAAGTTTGCGTTCTCGCCTAATAGTTGGTCAAGTGGACAGATAATGCCAGGAAATAATTCAGCCCCTAGCCATGCTCGTTCCTAGGATAATAAAACTGGGCACACATCTGTATGAGCTCTCCACCTACAAAAAGTTTCATTGGAGCCATGATCTAAACCTCTCATGAAGTCGGCCATTTTTAATCAAACGGCACCCTTATGAAAATAGAATCACTATGTTAAAATATTTCTAAAAAATCAATCGTTTTCCTAAAAGAGCTAGGACTTTTGGAATATATTCCTCTAATCGCTACTTGTTTGATGGTAAACACAGCATAGCTCTTCTTAAAAGTCCGTCACTCTGATTTTTCACAAGTTTGTGTTAACAGGAAATTGTTGTATCTCAAAAAGTTTTATAGCAATCGTAGCCAAATTTGGTACAGTTATTTATCCTTTGATTATAGAAAAGACTGCCAAGTTTGGCGTGAATCTATGCATGTTTGAGCATCTTATGGGGTTTTCAACTGCCGCAGTATATGAAATTTAAGTTTAAAGATTTTTCTTTCTTTGAATTATTTAATAAATCATCTAAAAAAAATCTAGGATATGCAAGATGTGTTCCTTGACATTTGTGATTTTTTTCGGGATTTTATTGCAAACTATGGATTTTTAATGATTTCTGTTGTTTTGAGTAGAGTCGGCCATTTTGAATTACATTTTACCCTGTTGTGAAATCACGGACCTCTTTTCAAAAAATTTTATAAAATCAGCCTTTTATCCAAATGAGCTAATACTTTCAAAATACGTTCTTTACAAAGCCTGCTGTAAGCTGGTTACAATAGCAAAGCGCTTCTTTAAAGTCTGTCACTCTGATTTTTCAAAAGTTTGTGTTAACAGGAAATTGTTGTATCGCAAAAAATTTTATAGCAATCCTAGCCAAATTTGGAACAGTTATTTATCCTTTGATTATAGAAAAGACTGCCAAGTTTGGCGTAAATCTATGCATGTTTGAGCATCTTATGAGGTTTTCAACTGCCGCAGTATAAGGCATTCACGTTTAAAGATTTTTCTTTCTTTAAATTATTTAATAAATCATCTAAAAAAAATCTAGGACATGCGAGATCTGTTCCTTGACATTTGCGATTTTTTTCGGGATTTTATTGCAAACTATGGATTTTTAATGATTATTTTTGTTTTGAGTAGAGTCGGCCATTTTGAATTACATTTCACCCTGTTGTGAAATCAGTGACCTCTTTTCAAAAAATTGTATAAAATCAGCCTTTTATCCAAATGAGCTAATACTTTCAAAATACGTTCTTTACAAAGCCTGCTGTAAGCTGGTTACAATAGCAAAGCGCTTCTTTAAAGTCTGTCACTCTGATTTTTCAAAAGTTTGTGTTAACAGGAAATTGTTGTATCGCAAAAATTTTTATAGCAATCCTAGCCAAATTTGGAACAGTTATTTATCCTTTGATTATAGAAAAGACTGCCAAGTTTGGCGTAAATCTATGCATGTTTGAGCATCTTATGAGGTTTTCAACTGCCGCAGTATAAGGCATTCACGTTTAAAGATTTTTCTTTCTTTAAATTATTTAATAAATCATCTAAAAAAAATCTAGGACATGCGAGATCTGTTCCTTGACATTTGCGATTTTTTTCGGGATTTTATTGCAAACTATGGATTTTTAATGATTTTTTTTGTTTTGAGTAGAGTCGGCCATTTTGAATTACATTTCACCCTGTTGTGAAATCAGTGACCTCTTTTCAAAAAATTGTATAAAATCAGCCTTTTATCCAAATGAGCTAATACTTTCAAAATACGTTCTTTACAAAGCCTGCTGTAAGCTGGTTACAATAGCAAAGCGCTTCTTTAAAGTCTGTCACTCTGATTTTTCAAAAGTTTGTGTTAACAGGAAATTGTTGTATCGCAAAAATTTTTATAGCAATCCTAGCCAAATTTGGAACATTTATTTATCCTTTGATTATAGAAAAGACTGCCAAGTGTGGCCTAAATCTATGCATGTTTGAGCATCTTATGAGGTTTTCAACTGCCGCAGTATAAGGCATTCACGTTTAAAGATTTTTCTTTCTTTAAATTATTGAATAAATCATCTAAAAAAAATCTAGGACATGCGAGATGTGTTCCTTGACATTTGCGATTTTTTTCGGGATTTTATTGCAAACTATGGATTTTTAATGATTTTTTTTGTTTTGAGTAGAGTCGGCCATTTTGAATTACATTTCACCCTGTTGTGAAATCACTGACCTCTTTTCAAAAAATTTTATAAAATCAGCCTTTTATCCAAATGAGCTAATACTTTCAAAATACGTTCTTTACAAAGCCTGCTGTAAGCTGGTTACAATAGCAAAGCGCTTCTTCAAAGTCTGTCACTCTGATTTTTCAAAAGTTTGTGTTAACAGGAAATTGTTGTATCGCAAAAAGTTTTATAGCAATCCTAGCCAAATTTGGAACAGTTATTTATCCTTTGATTATAGAAAAGACTGCCAAGTTTGGCGTAAATCTATGTATGTTTGAGCATCTTATGAGGTTTTCAACTGCCGCAGTATAAGGCATTCACGTTTAAAGATTTTTCTTTCTTTAAATTATTTAATAAATCATCTAAAAAAAATCTAGGACATGCGAGATGTGTTCCTTGACATTTGCGATTTTTTTCGTGATTTTATTGCAAACTATGGATTTTTAATGATTTTTTTTGTTTTGAGTAGGGTGTATTACCGCTAACCGTGGATTTTGGCGGTGCTGTTTCTCCATCTTTTGAACATATACTTTTGACCCACCACCTGAGATGGCCGCAGCATCTATCTCACAGATGAGATTCATCCCAGATATTATATTTTATCCCTAGTTTAACCCTTCCTGACCAAAGCATTGGTTGTCTCAGCAGGCCCAGAGGTAAAGCGTGGAACCCATTTTGCTGGGTTGGGAGGAGCAAGAAGGAGGCGGTCGCTTGGTTCCCGCGGTCGCAGCATACCAGGCGGTGCGAGCTGCGAGGGCCGCCCAATGCCACTTGTGGCTTTAATTATTATTATTATTACGATTCTTGTAGCACTTTGAACGCATTTTACGGGGACTTCGCATATTCAAAAACTCAGGAAAACGTGGCAGTAAATTGTCCCCCGCGTGAAATAGCCGGTCTATAATAGAATCAAAAATGGCCGCCCCCAAATTACGCCACAGCGCCCCCTAACGTGAGTTGGGGGAAACTGTAAGTCCCAGAGATCTGAATTTTGGCACACAGGTAGATCTCCTCAAATCATGAAAAAAAGTCTCTTGGAGGTATGCCCTAAAACCCACAGGAAGTCAGCCATTTTGGGTCAAAGTGCGATTTTTGGCCATTTTTCATTTTCGCTCATGTCGAACTTTAACGAACTCCTCCTAGGGATTATGAGCTATCGGCTTCAAACTCGGTCATTATGCAGTTAAGGCATTGGAGATTAAAAGTTATCAAAGGTTTTCGTTTTTGAGCATGTTTAAGGGGTCCCCAGGGGCCCCAAAGTTAGGCTACTTTTGAAGAATTTCAAAGTTGAATAACTTTTACAAAAAAAATTCAAATCAAACCAAGTTTGGCAGTAAGGAGCCCCTTTGGGTGCTTGACCATACTGGATGGTCAAATGATGACATCATCTAAGCCCCGCCCCCTAAGGGAAGAAAGTTACTTTTTTCACTTGGGAGGGTCCCTTTCACTCATTTTAAACACCAGCACCTTGAAACTTTGTCAGATGATAGAAAACAGGTTGGTCTAACTTCGTTTAAAGCACAGAGAGTCTGAGTTAAATGGTGTTGCCGTGGCACCATGGCGAAGTGAGGCGTTTCGCCATGAAAATACGATTGTCTCTCATTTCCTCAATAATAATCAGATCTGCACCAAAATAACAAGAGATGATCCTAGTCCAACTCCCAACAGGAATCCAGAGCAATATTTTGTGGGCGGGGCTTAATTTCCCTACAGCGCCCCCTAGAAATAACAAACTTCAAACCATCAGCCCCAAGCCGTTTTTAGTCCAGGAATATTGAAACTTTGAACACATTTGCATCTCATCAGGCCCCAACTAAAAGCCTCTTGAAGACACGGTCTAAACCCCACCGGAAGTCGGCCATTTTGAATTACATTTTACCCTGTTGTGAAATCACAGACCTCTTTTCAAAAAATTGTATAAAATCAGCCTTTTATCCAAATGAGCTAAAACTTTCAAAATACGTTCTTTACAAAGCCTGCTATAAGCTGGTTACAATAGTAAAGCGCTTCTTTAAAGTCCGTCACTCTGATTTTTCAAAAGTTTGCGTTCTCGCCTAATAGTTGGTCAAGTGGACAGATAATGCCAGGAAATAATTCAGCCCCTAGCCATGCTCGTTCCTAGGATAATAAAACTGGGCACACATCTGTATGAGCTCTCCACCTACAAAAAGTTTCATTGGAGCCATGGTCTAAACCTCTCATGAAGTCGGCCATTTTTAATCAAACGGCACCCTTATGAAAATAGAATCACTATGTTAAAATATTTCTAAAAAATCAGTCGTTTTCCTAAAAGAGCTAGGACTTTTGGAATATATTCCTCTAATCGCTACTGGTTTGATGGTAAACACAGCATAGCTCTTCTTAAAAGTCCGTCACTCTGATTTTTCACAATTTTTTGTTAACAGGAAATTGTTGTATCTCAAAAAGTTTTATAGCAATCGTAGCCAAATTTGGTACAGTTATTTATCCTTTGATTATAGAAAAGACTGCCAAGTTTGGCGTGAATCTATGCATGTTTGAGCATCTTATGGGGTTTTCAACTGCCGCAGTATATGGCATTCAAGTTTAAAGATTTTTCTTTCTTTAAATTATTTAATAAATCATCTAAAAAAAATCTAGGATATGCATGATGTGTTCCTTGACATTTGTGATTTTTTTCGGGATTTTATTGCAAACTATGGATTTTTAATGATTTTTTTTGTTTTGAGTAGAGTCGGCCATTTTGAATTACATTTTACCCTGTTGTGAAATCACGGACCTCTTTTCAAAAAATTGTATAAAATCAGCCTTTTATCCAAATGAGCTAATACTTTCAAAATACGTTCTTTACAAAGCCTGCTGTAAGCTGGTTACAATAGCAAAGCGCTTCTTTAAAGTCTGTCACTCTGATTTTTCAAAAGTTTGTGTTAACCCCTTATCAAAAAGTAGTATACTTTAAGTAAATTCTATTAAGTATACTTAAGTATAAGTATACGTTTAGAAAGTATACTCGAGCTATGTACTTTTAGTGCACTTGAAGTATACTATTTTAATACTTCTTCGAACTAAATTGGGACATTTTTAAGTTTACAAAAGTATACTGATAGTATACTGTTCCAAGATCATTTTAAGTTTACCAAAGTATACATTAAATTATTAAGCAAGTACACTAATCTATATACTAGAAGTTTACAAAGTATACTTGTGGTTCACATTTTAGTTTGTTGAAGTATATTTAAAATATACCACCAGTATACTCTTCAATATCCTGCCAATATAATAGTTATATACTGCTAGTCCATATTTTACACATTCAAGATTTACTGAAACTAAAATACTATTTTTGCTATTTTAATTTGTATAAGTATACTTAAGTTCACTCACCATATTGTAGCACATCAGAATATCATATCCTTAGTTACCCCATAATGTAGTTATAATGCAATATGTTTATACAATTACAAGACAGTATCTTGATAACTTTGGTTTATTTATATAACATATAGGGTTTTTTTCTAAATGCCATCTTAAACTATTACAGACTGCATTTCAAAATAAAAAAGCTTCTCTTAAATCAAACCGTTCTTAGGTTTCAATATTAAAATTAAAATGTAAACACATTTACATATGAAAATGTAAAAACAATGAAGTCATTCTTGGTCAAAAATTAAAAACTGCAATTGACATCAAAAATCTAAACAAAAGTGTGTTGCAGATAAGGACTGAATAAGAACTGAGAACTGAAGTCCTTGGTTTTCAAAAGAAGGTTAGAAAAGTGCACATTTTTGGAACAAAATATCTTCAAAGAAACAATATTTTTATGACTTTTCATCTAGTTGCTTTGAATAGCTTAAATTGTTGCATTTCTTTCTAATGATCCTCCTGACATCTTGCATGGCGGTGTCGGGGAACTTCGCCTGGGCATAGGCTGTGAGTACAAAAACAAAAATATACAAACAAAACATTACTTATTGGTAAATTTCTTTACTATCCACATCTAACACACATGTCAAATAGCCATAAAATAATGTTTTGTCACGTATATGTTTGGAACTTAAATATAATCTATAATATACAGAAACTGCAAAGAAGAAAGATGTTGTTAACAAAGTTCAATTCAGCTTATTTATATAGCGCCAATTCAAAAGCGAAGTTATCTCAAGGCACTTTACAAAGACAATTTAATCATATCATACAGACAAATTGTTAAATATTTTTTATCCCCTGATAGCATTCAGTGATGGACTTTGTAGTATTCACTCCTCCAGAAAGTCCAGAATACCATTTTTCACAGATTATGAAACTAGTGCCTCTCAAGTGCAGACTCAGGGTCAATCAGAATATCTGAAATTGGTAAGGCCCTATAGTCACACAATATTATAGGTAAGTCAAAATGGTTTAGCACTTGTTGACATAAATACTGTCAAAAACGTTTCTTCCTTTTTAATAGTAGCAGGTTTCCTTTCATGCTTGCTCAGTATGAGGGATTGCTGCAAAGCCATGGACAATGCAGACGACTCCCTGTGGCTCTACGCTTCTTCAGGAGTGATGCTGCTTGGAGAGACTTTGATGCAATCAACTGGTTCCCTTATTTAGGATTTTTTTTTACCAATCTGTATAATCTGACCCAATCTGTATAATCTGATTGATTTTTTAAAAGTACCTTGAGATGACATGTTTCATGAATTGCCGCTATATAAATAAATTTGAATTGAATTGAGTGTGATGTGCTTTGATCCCTCAAAAAGTCTCCATCAAAAATGGCCCTTGTTTGGTTTAAAATATGGCGCACACACTTTCTCGATTGTAGCATCAGTAAATAACTGATATGCCTCATGGCCTCTTAAAGAAAGAAAAATGTGCATTTACCTGAAATACTTAAGCTTTGTAAAACAGAAAAGGCCAGGATGGAATGAACACACTGTGAAACAGCCTACTGTAACTCTACTGGCATTAAAACTAATATTAACTGAATTAATATATCATCTCCAATGTTACAGAACACCAAACATTACAGTCATTTGCTCATAAAAGAAGGAGAAAACAGCACGTATGAATTTATTTTAAGGACGGTTTTTGTCCTAAATTACACGCACTTACCAAGTATAGCGTCAAGTTTTGTGTTGTCCAGTTGTGGCTTCGACTCCACATTTTTGTGAGCTCCTGACTGCCTCCCAGTCAAACTTGAGTTGGCCAGTGTTTCTCGACCATAGACGAGCACCGCCAGATCCCCAATGTAAAGCGCTTCTTTAAAGTCTGTCACTCTGATTTTTCACAAGTTTGTGTTAACAGGAAATTGTTGTATCGCAAAAAGTTTTATAGCAATCCTAGCCAAATTTGGAACAGTTATTTATCCTTTGATTATAGAAAAGACTGCCAAGTTTGGCGTAAATCTATGCATGTTTGAGCATCTTATGAGGTTTTCAACTGCCGCAGTATAAGGCATTCACGTTTAAAGATTTTTCTTTCTTTAAATTATTTAATAAATCATCTAAAAAAAATCTAGGACATGCGAGATGTGTTCCTTGACATTTGCGATTTTTTTCGGGATTTTATTGCAAACTATGGATTTTTAATGATTTCTGTTGTTTTGAGTAGAGTCGGCCATTTTGAATTACATTTCACCCTGTTGTGAAATCACTGACCTCTTTTCCAAAATTTTTATAAAATCAGCCTTTTATCCAAATGAGCTAATACTTTCAAAATACGTTCTTTACAAAGCCTGCTGTAAGCTGGTTACAATAGCAAAGCGCTTCTTTAAAGTCTGTCACTCTGATTTTTCAAAAGTTTGTGTTAACAGGAAATTGTTGTATCGCTAAATTTTTTATAGCAATCCTAGCCAAATTTGGAACATTTATTTATCCTTTGATTATAGAAAAGACTGCCAAGTGTGGCCTAAATCTATGCATGTTTGAGCATCTTATGAGGTTTTCAACTGCCGCAGTATAAGGCATTCACGTTTAAAGATTTTTCTTTCTTTAAATTATTGAATAAATCATCTAAAAAAAATCTAGGACATGCGAGATGTGTTCCTTGACATTTGCGATTTTTTTCGGGATTTTATTGCAAACTATGGATTTTTAATGATTTTTTTTGTTTTGAGTAGAGTCGGCCATTTTGAATTACATTTCACCCTGTTGTGAAATCACTGACCTCTTTTCAAAAAATTTTATAAAATCAGCCTTTTATCCAAATGAGCTAATACTTTCAAAATACGTTCTTTACAAAGCCTGCTGTAAGCTGGTTACAATAGCAAAGCGCTTCTTTAAAGTCTGTCACTCTGATTTTTCAAAAGTTTGTGTTAACAGGAAATTGTTGTATCGCAAAAAGTTTTATAGCAATCCTAGCCAAATTTGGAACAGTTATTTATCCTTTGATTATAGAAAAGACTGCCAAGTTTGGCGTAAATCTATGCATGTTTGAGCATCTTATGAGGTTTTCAACTGCCGCAGTATAAGGCATTCACGTTTAAAGATTTTTCTTTCTTTAAATTATTTAATAAATCATCTAAAAAAAATCTAGGACATGCGAGATGTGTTCCTTGACATTTGCGATTTTTTTCGGGATTTTATTGCAAACTATGGATTTTTAATGATTTTTTTTGTTTTGAGTAGGGTGTATTACCGCTAACCGTGGATTTTGGCGGTGGTGTTTCTCCATCTTTTGAACATATACTTTTGACCCACCACCTGAGATGGCCGCAGCATCTATCTCACAGATGAGATTCATCCCAGATATTATATTTTATCCCTAGTTTAACCCTTCCTGACCAAAGCTGTGGTTGTCTCAGCAGGCCCAGAGGTAAAGCGTGGAACCCATTTTGCTGGGTCGGGAGGAGCAAGAAGGAGGCGGTCGCTTGGTTCCCGCGGTCGCAGCATACCAGGCGGTGCGAGCTGCGAGGGCCGCCCAATGCCACTTGTGGCTTTAATTATTATTATTCTTTTGGCACTTCGGACGCATTTTACGGGGACTTCGCATATTCAAAAACTCAGGAAAACGTGGCAGTAAATTGTCCCCCGCGTGAAATAGCCGGACTGTAATGGAATCCAAAATGGCCGCCCCCAAATTACGCCACAGCGCCCCCTAACGTGAGTTGGGGGAAACTGTAAGTCACAGAGATTTGAACTTTGGCACACAGGTAGATCTCATCAAATCATGAAAAAAAGTCTCTTGGAGGTATGCCCTAAAACCCACAGGAAGTCAGCCATTTTGGGTCAAAGTGCGATTTTTGGCCATTTTTCATTTTCGCTCATGTCGAACTTTAACGAACTCCTCCTAGGGATAATGAGCTATCGGCTTCAAACTCGGTCATTATGCAGTTAAGGCATTGGAGATTAAAAGTTATCAAAGGTTTTCGTTTTTGAGCATGTTTAAGGGGTCCCCAGGGGCCCCAAAGTTAGGGTACTTTTCAAGAATTTCAAAGTGGAATAACTTTTACAAAAAAAATTCAAATCAAACCAAGTTTGGCAATAAGGAGCCCCTTTGGGTGCTTGACCATACTGGATGGTCAAATGATGACATCATCTAAGCCCCGCCCCCTAAGGGAAGAAAGTTACTTTTTTCACTTGGGAGGGTCCCATTCACTCATTTTAAACACCAGCACCTTGAAACTTTGTCAGATGATAGAAAACATGTTGGTCTAACTTCGTTTAAAGCACAAAGATTTTGAGTTAAATGGTGTTGCCATGGTGACCTGGCAAAGTCAGGCGTTTCGCCGTGACCATACTTTTGGCTCTCATCTCCTCATAGATCCTTCAATCTGCACCAAAGTCACTAGGATGGAACTTGGTCAAAGCCCACACAAGAATCTAGGCCAATAATCGATGGGCGTGGCTTACTTTCTATACAGCGCCCCCTAGAAAAACTAAAACGACCAGCCCCAAGCCATGCAAAGACTTAGGATTATTAAAGTTGGCACACATGTTAAACACCCCAGGACCTACAAAAAAGCCTCTTGGACCCATGGTCTAAACCCCACAGGAAGTCGGCCATTTTGGATTGAAGTTGAAATTTTCACCGTAATTTTGCACTTTATAGCCTCTCTATTTGAACGAACTCCTCCTACAGCTTTTGAGTCACAGGCTTCAAACTAACTCCAACTTGACTTGAGGCATTGGGGATCAAAAGTTATCAAAGGAATTTTTCTACATCGAAGCATGTGGGCGTGGCCAGGCGTCAAACTTGGTCATTAGGCAGGGAAACAAAGGGTAAGCCCCGTGCCATGTTATGACTGAGAGTTCTGAAACTTGGACCACTTATAAAACCCCTCAGGACCTACAAAAAAGCCTCTTGGGGCCATGGTCCAAACCCCACAGGAAGTCAGCCATTTTGAATCAAAACAATCACTTTGCTTTTTTACCTTTGTGACCTATTTGAGCGAACTCCTCCTAGAGCTTTTGAGTTACAGACTTTATATTCACTGTATAATGACTTGACACATTGGGGATCAAAAGTTATCAAAGGAATTTTTCTACATCAAAGCATGTGGGCGTGGCCAAGCTCCAAACTTGGTCATCAGGCAGGGAAACAAAGGGTAAGCCCCATGCCATGTTATGACTGAGAGATGTGAAACTTGGACCACTTATGTAACCCCTCAGGACCTACAAAAAAGCCTCTTGGGGCCATGGTCAAAACCCCACAGGAAGTCGGCCATTTTGAATCAAAACAATCACTTTGCTTTTTTACCTTCATGACATATTTGAGCGAACTCCTCCTACAGCTTTTGAGTCACAGGCTTCAAACTAACTCCAACTTGACTTGAGGCATTGGGGATCAAAAGTTATCAAAGGAATTTTTCTACATCGAAGCATGTGGGCGTGGCCAGGTGTCAAACTTGGTCATTAGGCAGGGAATCAAAGGGTGAGCCCCGTGCCATGTTATGACTGAGAGTTCTGAAACTTGGACCACTTATGTAACCCCTCAGGACCTACAAAAAAGTCTCTTGGGGCCATGGTCTAAACCTCTCATGAGGTCGGCCATTTTGAATCAAACGGCACCCTTATGAAAATAGAATCACTATGTTAAAATATTTCTAAAAAATCAGTCGTTTTCCCAAAAGAGCTAGGACTTTTGGAATATATTCCTCTAATAGCTACTTGTTTGATGGTAAACACAGCATAGCTCTTCTTAAAAGTCTGTCACTCTGATTTTTCAAAAGTTTGTGTTAACAGGAAATTGTTGTATTTCAAAAAGTTTTATAGCAATCGTAGCCAAATTTGGAACAGTTATTTATCCTTTGATTATAGAAAAGACTGCCAAGTTTGGCATGAATCTATGCATGTTTGAGCATCTTATGGGGTTTTTAACTGCCGCAGTATATGGCATTCAAGTTTAAAGATTTTACTTTCTTTAAATTATTTAATAAATCATCTAAAAAAAAATCTAGGACATGCAAGATGTGTTCCTTGACATTTGTGATTTTCTTCGGGATTTTATTGCAAACTATGGATTTTTAATGATTTTTTTTGTTTTGAGTAGGGTGTAATACCGCTAACCGTGGATTTTGGCGGTGCTGTTTCTTCATCTTTTGAACATACACTTTTGACCCACCACCTGAGATGGCCGCAGCATCTATCTCACAGATGAGATTCATCCCAGATATTATATTTTATCCCTAGTTTAACCCTTCCTGACCAAAGCTGTGGTTGTCTCAGCAGGCCCAGAGGTAAAGCGTGGAACCCATTTTGCTGGGTTGGGAGGAGCAAGAAGGAGGCGGTCGCTTGGTTCCCGCGGTCGCAGCATACCAGGCGGTGCGAGCTGCGAGGGCCGCCCAATGCCACTTGTGGCTTTAATTAGGCCCGAGCAGCAAAGTGCTGCGAAGGCCTATTGTATTTCGAAAGTTTCTTATTATTATTATTATTACGATTCTTGTAGCACTTTGAACGCATTTTACGGGGACTTCGCATATTCAAAAACTCAGGAAAACGTGGCAGTAAATTGTCCCCCGCGTGAAATAGCCGGTCTATAATAGAATCAAAAATGGCCGCCCCCAAATTACGCCACAGCGCCCCCTAACGTGAGTTGGGGGAAACTGTAAGTCCCAGAGATCTGAATTTTGGCACACAGGTAGATCTCCTCAAATCATGAAAAAAAGTCTCTTGGAGGTATGCCCTAAAACCTACAGGAAGTCAGCCATTTTGGGTCAAAGTGCGATTTTTGGCCATTTTTCATTTTCGCTCATGTCGAACTTTAACGAACTCCTCCTAGGGATTATGAGCTATCGGCTTCAAACTCGGTCATTATGCAGTTAAGGCATTGGAGATTAAAAGTTATCAAAGGTTTTCGTTTTTGAGCATGTTTAAGGGGTCCCCAGGGGCCCCAAAGTTAGGCTACTTTTGAAGAATTTCAAAGTTGAATAACTTTTACAAAAAAAATTCAAATCAAACCAAGTTTGGCAGTAAGGAGCCCCTTTGGGTGCTTGACCATACTGGATGGTCAAATGATGACATCATCTAAGCCCCGCCCCCTAAGGGAAGAAAGTTACTTTTTTCACTTGGGAGGGTCCCTTTCACTCATTTTAAACACCAGCACCTTGAAACTTTGTCAGATGATAGAAAACAGGTTGGTCTAACTTCGTTTAAAGCACAGAGAGTCTGAGTTAAATGGTGTTGCCGTGGCACCATGGCGAAGTGAGGCGTTTCGCCATGAAAATACGATTGGCTCTCATTTCCTCAATAATAATCAGATCTGCACCAAAATAACAAGAGATGATCCTAGTCCAACTCCCAACAGGAATCCAGAGCAATATTTTGTGGGCGGGGCTTAATTTCCCTACAGCGCCCCCTAGAAATAACAAACTTCAAACCATCAGCCCCAAGCCGTTTTTAGTCCAGGAATATTGAAACTTTGAACACATTTGCATCTCATCAGGCCCCAACTAAAAGCCTCTTGAAGACACGGTCTAAACCCCACCGGAAGTCGGCCATTTTGAATTACATTTTACCCTGTTGTGAAATCACAGACCTCTTTTCAAAAAATTGTATAAAATCAGCCTTTTATCCAAATGAGCTAAAACTTTCAAAATACGTTCTTTACAAAGCCTGCTATAAGCTGGTTACAATAGTAAAGCGCTTCTTTAAAGTCCGTCACTCTGATTTTTCAAAAGTTTGCGTTCTCGCCTAATAGTTGGTCAAGTGGACAGATAATGCCAGGAAATAATTCAGCCCCTAGCCATGCTCGTTCCTAGGATAATAAAACTGGGCACACATCTGTATGAGCTCTCCACCTACAAAAAGTTTCATTGGAGCCATGGTCTAAACCTCTCATGAAGTCGGCCATTTTTAATCAAACGGCACCCTTATGAAAATAGAATCACTATGTTAAAATATTTCTAAAAAATCAGTCGTTTTCCTAAAAGAGCTAGGACTTTTGGAATATATTCCTCTAATCGCTACTGGTTTGATGGTAAACACAGCATAGCTCTTCTTAAAAGTCCGTCACTCTGATTTTTCACAATTTTTTGTTAACAGGAAATTGTTGTATCTCAAAAAGTTTTATAGCAATCGTAGCCAAATTTGGTACAGTTATTTATCCTTTGATTATAGAAAAGACTGCCAAGTTTGGCGTGAATCTATGCATGTTTGAGCATCTTATGGGGTTTTCAACTGCCGCAGTATATGGCATTCAAGTTTAAAGATTTTTCTTTCTTTAAATTATTTAATAAATCATCTAAAAAAAATCTAGGATATGCAAGATGTGTTCCTTGACATTTGTGATTTTTTTCGGGATTTTATTGCAAACTATGGATTTTTAATGATTTTTTTTGTTTTGAGTAGAGTCGGCCATTTTGAATTACATTTTACCCTGTTGTGAAATCACGGACCTCTTTTCAAAAAATTGTATAAAATCAGCCTTTTATCCAAATGAGCTAATACTTTCAAAATACGTTCTTTACAAAGCCTGCTGTAAGCTGGTTACAATAGCAAAGCGCTTCTTTAAAGTCTGTCACTCTGATTTTTCACAAGTTTGTGTTAACAGGAAATTGTTGTATCGCAAAAAGTTTTATAGCAATCCTAGCCAAATTTGGAACAGTTATTTATCCTTTGATTATAGAAAAGACTGCCAAGTTTGGCGTAAATCTATGCATGTTTGAGCATCTTATGAGGTTTTCAACTGCCGCAGTATAAGGCATTCACGTTTAAAGATTTTTCTTTCTTTAAATTATTTAATAAATCATCTAAAAAAAATCTAGGACATGCGAGATGTGTTCCTTGACATTTGCGATTTTTTTCGGGATTTTATTGCAAACTATGGATTTTTAATGATTTCTGTTGTTTTGAGTAGAGTCGGCCATTTTGAATTACATTTCACCCTGTTGTGAAATCACTGACCTCTTTTCCAAAATTTTTATAAAATCAGCCTTTTATCCAAATGAGCTAATACTTTCAAAATACGTTCTTTACAAAGCCTGCTGTAAGCTGGTTACAATAGCAAAGCGCTTCTTTAAAGTCTGTCACTCTGATTTTTCAAAAGTTTGTGTTAACAGGAAATTGTTGTATCGCTAAATTTTTTATAGCAATCCTAGCCAAATTTGGAACATTTATTTATCCTTTGATTATAGAAAAGACTGCCAAGTGTGGCCTAAATCTATGCATGTTTGAGCATCTTATGAGGTTTTCAACTGCCGCAGTATAAGGCATTCACGTTTAAAGATTTTTCTTTCTTTAAATTATTGAATAAATCATCTAAAAAAAATCTAGGACATGCGAGATGTGTTCCTTGACATTTGCGATTTTTTTCGGGATTTTATTGCAAACTATGGATTTTTAATGATTTTTTTTGTTTTGAGTAGAGTCGGCCATTTTGAATTACATTTCACCCTGTTGTGAAATCACTGACCTCTTTTCAAAACATTTTATAAAATCAGCCTTTTATCCAAATGAGCTAATACTTTCAAAATACGTTCTTTACAAAGCCTGCTGTAAGCTGGTTACAATAGCAAAGCGCTTCTTTAAAGTCTGTCACTCTGATTTTTCAAAAGTTTGTGTTAACAGGAAATTGTTGTATCGCAAAAAGTTTTATAGCAATCCTAGCCAAATTTGGAACAGTTATTTATCCTTTGATTATAGAAAAGACTGCCAAGTTTGGCGTAAATCTATGCATGTTTGAGCATCTTATGAGGTTTTCAACTGCCGCAGTATAAGGCATTCACGTTTAAAGATTTTTCTTTCTTTAAATTATTTAATAAATCATCTAAAAAAAATCTAGGACATGCGAGATGTGTTCCTTGACATTTGCGATTTTTTTCGGGATTTTATTGCAAACTATGGATTTTTAATGATTTTTTTTGTTTTGAGTAGGGTGTATTACCGCTAACCGTGGATTTTGGCGGTGGTGTTTCTCCATCTTTTGAACATATACTTTTGACCCACCACCTGAGATGGCCGCAGCATCTATCTCACAGATGAGATTCATCCCAGATATTATATTTTATCCCTAGTTTAACCCTTCCTGACCAAAGCTGTGGTTGTCTCAGCAGGCCCAGAGGTAAAGCGTGGAACCCATTTTGCTGGGTCGGGAGGAGCAAGAAGGAGGCGGTCGCTTGGTTCCCGCGGTCGCAGCATACCAGGCGGTGCGAGCTGCGAGGGCCGCCCAATGCCACTTGTGGCTTTAATTATTATTGCGGTTCTTTTGGCATTTCGAACGCATTTTACGGGGACTTCGCATATTCAAAAACTCAGGAAAACGTGGCAGTAAATTGTCCCCCGCGTGAAATAGCCGGTCTATAATGGAATCCAAAATGGCCGCCCCCAAATTACGCCACAGCGCCCCCTAACGTGAGTTGGGGGAAACTGTAAGTCCCAGAGATTTGAACTTTGGCACACAGGTAGATCACCTCAAATCATGAAAAAAAGTCTCTTGGAGGTATGCCCTAAAACCCACAGGAAGTCAGCCATTTTGGGTCAAAGTGCGATTTTTGGCCATTTTTCATTTTCGCTCATGTCGAACTTTAACGAACTCCTCCTAGGGATAATGAGCTATCGGCTTCAAACTCGGTCATTATGCAGTTAAGGCATTGGAGATTAAAAGTTATCAAAGGTTTTCGTTTTTGAGCATGTTTAAGGGGTCCCCAGGGGCCCCAAAGTTAGGGCACTTTTGAAGAATTTCAAAGTGGAATAACTTTTACAAAAAAAGTTCAAATCAAACCAAGTTTGGCAGTAAGGAGCCCCTTTGGGTGCTTGACCATACTGGATGGTCAAATGATGACATCATCTAAGCCCCGCCCCCTAAGGGAAGAAAGTCACTTTTTTCACTTGGGAGGGTCCCTTTCAGTCATATTAAACACCAGCACCTTGAAACTTTGTCAGATGATAGAAAACATGTTGGTCTAACTTCGTTTAAAGCACAAAGATTTTGAGTTAAATGGTGTTGCTATGGTGACCCGGCAAAGTCAGGTGTTTCGCCGTGATCATACTTTTGGCTCTCATCTCCTCATAGATCCTTCAATCTGCACCAAAGTCACTAGGATGGAACTTGGTCCAAGCCCACACAAGAATCTAGGCCAATAATCGATGGGCGTGGCTTACTTTCTATACAGCACCCCCTAGAAAAACTAAAACGACCAGCCCCAAGCCATGCAATGACTTAGGATTATGAAAGTTGGCACACATGTTAAACACCCCAGGACCTACAAAAAAGCCTCTTGGACCCATGGTCTAAACCCCACAGGAAGTCGGCCATTTTTGATTGAAGTTCAAATTTTCACCGTAATTTTGCACTTTATAGCCTCTATATTTGAACGAACTCCTCCTACAGCTTTTGAGTCACAGGCTTCAAACTAACTCCAACTTGACTTGAGGCATTGGGGATCAAAAGTTATCAAAGGAATTTTTCTACATCAAAGCATGTGGGCGTGGCCAGGCGTCAAACTTGGTCATTAGGCAGGGAAACAAAGGGTAAGCCCCGTGCCATGTTATGACTGAGAGTTCTGAAACTTGGACCACTTATGTAACCCCTCAGGACCTACAAAAAAGTCTCTTGGGGCCATGGTCCAAATCACACAGGAAGTCGGCCATTTTGAATCAAAGAAATCCCTTTGCTTTCTTACCTTTGTGACCTATTTGAGCGAACTCCTCCTAGAGCTTTTGAGTTACACACTTTATATTCACCGTATAATGACTTGAGACATTGGGGATCAAAAGTTATCAAAGGAATTTTTCTAAATCAAAGCATGTGGGCGTGGCCAAGCGCCAAACTTGGTCATTAGGCAGGGAAACAAAGGGTAAGCCCCGTGCCATGTTATGACTGAGAGTTCTGAAACTTGGACCACTTATGTAACCCCTCAGGACCTACAAAAAAGTCTCTTGGGCCCATGGTCTAAACCTCTCATGAAGTCGGCCATTTTGAATCAAATGGCACCCTTATGAAAATAGAATCACTCTGTTAAAATATTTCTAAAAAATCAGTCGTTTTCTCAAAAGAGCTAGGACTTTTGGAATATATTCCTCTAATCGCTACTTGTTTGATGGTAAACACAGCATAGCTCTTCTTAAAAGTCCGTCACTCTGATTTTTCAAAAGTTTGTGTTAACAGGAAATTGTTGTATCTCAAAAAGTTTTATAGCAATCCTAGCCAAATTTGGAACATTTATTTATCCTTTGATTATAGAAAAGACGGCCAAGTTTGGCGTGAATCTATGCATGTTTGAGCATCTTATGGGGTTTTCAACTGCCGCAGTATATGGCATTCAAGTTTAAAGATTTTTCTTTCTTTAAATTATTTAATAAATCATCTAAAAAAAAATCTAGGACATGCAAGATGTGTTCCTTGACATTTGTGATTTTTTTCGTGATTTTATTGCAAACTATGGATTTTTAATGATTTTTTTTGTTTTGAGTAGAGTCGGCCATTTTGAATTACATTTTACCCTGTTGTAAAATCACGGACCTCTTTTCAAAAAATTGTATAAAATCAGCCTTTTATCCAAATGAGCTAAAACTTTCAAAATACGTTCTTTACAAAGCCTGCTGTAAGCTGGTTACAATAGGAAAGCGCTTCTTTAAAGTCCGTCACTCTGATTTCTCAAAGGTTTGTGTTAACAGGAAATTGTTGTATCTCAAAAAGTTTTATAGCAATCCTAGCCAAATTTGGAACATTTATTTATACTTTGATTATAGAAAAGACTGCCAAGTTTGGCGTGAATCTATGCATGTTTGAGCATCTTATGGGGTTTTCAACTGCCGCAGTATAAGGCATTCACGTTTAAAGATTTTTCTTTCTTTAAATTATTTAATAAATCATCTAAAAAAAATCTAGGACATGCGAGATGTGTTCCTTGACATTTGCGATTTTTTTCTGGATTTTATTTCAAAATATGGATTTTTTATGATTTTTTTTGTTTTGAGTAGAGTCGGCCATTTTGAATTACATTTCACCCTGTTGTAAAATCACGGACCTCTTTTCAAAAAATTGTATAAAATCAGCCTTTTATCCAAATGAGCTAAAACTTTCAAAATACGTTCTTTACAAAGCCTGCTGTAAGCTGGTTACAATAGGAAAGCGCTTCTTTAAAGTCCGTCACTCTGATTTCTCAAAAGTTTGTGTTAACAGGAAATTGTTGTATCTCAAAAAGTTTTATAGCAATCCTAGCCAAATTTGGAACATTTATTTATCCTTTGATTATAGAAAAGACTGCCAAGTTTAGCGTGAATCTATGCATGTTTGAGCATCTTATGGGGTTTTCAACTGCCGCAGTATAAGGCATTCACGTTTAAAGATTTTTCTTTCTTTAAATTATTTAATAAATCATCTAAAAAAAATCTAGGACATGCGAGATGTGTTCCTTGACATTTGCGATTTTTTTCTGGATTTTATTTCAAAATATGGATTTTTTATGATTTTTTTTGTTTTGAGTAGAGTCGGCCATTTTGAATTACATTTCACCCTGTTGTGAAATCACTGACCTCTTTTCAAAAAATTGTATAAAATCAGCCTTTTATCCAAATGAGCTAATACTTTCAAAATACGTTCTTTACAAAGCCTGCTGTAAGCTGGTTACAATAGCAAAGCGCTTCTTTAAAGTCTGTCACTCTGATTTTTCAAAAGTTTGTGTTAACAGGAAATTATTGTATCGCAAAAAGTTTTATAGCAATCCTAGCCGAATTTGGAACATTTATTTATCCTTTGATTATAGAAAAGACTGCCAAGTTTGGCGTAAATCTATGTATGTTTGAGCATCTTATGAGGTTTTCAACTGCCGCAGTATAAGGCATTCACGTTTAAAGATTTTTCTTTCTTTAAATTATTTAATAAATCATCTAAAAAAAATCTAGGACATGTAAGATGTGTTCCTTGACATTTGTGATTTTTTTCGGGATTTTATTGCAAACTATGGATTTTTAATGATTTTTTTTGTTTTGAGTAGAGTCGGCCATTTTGAATTACATTTCACCCTGTTGTGAAATCACTGACCTCTTTTCAAAAAATTGTATAAAATCAGCCTTTTATCCAAATGAGCTAATACTTTCAAAATACGTTCTTTACAAAGCCTGCTGTAAGCTGGTTACAATAGCAAAGCGCTTCTTTAAAGTCTGTCACTCTGATTTTTCAAAAGTTTGTGTTAACAGGAAATTGTTGTATCGCAAAAAGTTTTATAGCAATCCTAGCCAAATTTGGAACAGTTATTTATCCTTTGATTATAGAAAAGAGTGCCAAGTTTGGCGTGAATCTATGCATGTTTGAGCATCTTATGGGGTTTTCAACTGCCGCAGTATAAGGCATTCAAGTTTAAAGATTTATCTTTCTTTAAATTATTTAATAAATCATCTAAAAAAAATCTAGGACATGCGAGATGTGTTCCTTGACATTTGCGATTTTTTTCTGGATTTTATTTCAAAATATGGATTTTTTATGATTTTTTTTGTTTTGAGTAGAGTCGGCCATTTTGAATTACATTTCACCCTGTTGTGAAATCACGGACCTCTTTTCAAAAAATTGTATAAAATCAGCCTTTTATCCAAATGAGCTAATACTTTCAAAATACGTTCTTTACAAAGCCTGCTGTAAGCTGGTTACAATAGCAAAGCGCTTCTTTGAAGTCTGTCACTCTGATTTTTCAAAAGTTTGTGTTAACAGGAAATTGTTGTATCGCAAAAAGTTTTATAGCAATCCTAGCCAAATTTGGAACAGTTATTTATCCTTTGATTATAGAAAAGACTGCCAAGTTTGGCGTAAATCTATGCATGTTTGAGCATCTTATGAGGTTTTCAACTGCCGCAGTATAAGGCATTCACGTTTTAAGATTTTTCTTTCTTTAAATTATTTAATAAATCATCTAAAAAAAATCTAGAACATGCGAGATGTGTTCCTTGACATTTGCGATTTTTTTCGGGATTTTATTGCAAACTATGGATTTTTAATGATTTTTTTTGTTTTGAGTAGGGTGTATTACCGCTAACCGTGGATTTTGGCGGTGGTGTTTCTCCATCTTTTGAACATATACTTTTGACCCACCACCTGAGATGGCCGCAGCATCTATCTCACAGATGAGATTCATCCCAGATATTATATTTTATCCCTAGTTTAACCCTTCCTGACCAAAGCTGTGGTTGTCTCAGCAGGCCCAGAGGTAAAGCGTGGAACCCATTTTGCTGGGTCGGGAGGAGCAAGAAGGAGGCGGTCGCTTGGTTCCCGCGGTCGCAGCATACCAGGCGGTGCGAGCTGCGAGGGCCGCCCAATGCCACTTGTGGCTTTAATTAGGCCCGAGCAGCAAAGCGCTGCGAAGGCCTATTGTATTTCGAAAGTTTCTTATTATTAGGCCCGAGCAGCAAAGCGCTGCGAAGGCCTATTGTATTTCGAAAGTTTCTTATTATTATTATTATTATTATTAATAGGCCCGAGCAGCAAAGCGCTGCGAAGGCCTATTGTATTTCGAAAGTTTCTTATTATTATTATTAGGCCCGAGCAGCAAAGTGCTGCGAAGGCCTATTGTATTTCGAAAGTTTCTTATTATTATTATTATTACGATTCTTGTAGCACTTTGAACGCATTTTACGGGGACTTCGCATATTCAAAAACTCAGGAAAACGTGGCAGTAAATTGTCCCCCGCGTGAAATAGCCGGTCTATAATAGAATCAAAAATGGCCGCCCCCAAATTACGCCACAGCGCCCCCTAACATGAGTTGGGGGAAACTGTAAGTCCCAGAGATCTGAATTTTGGCACACAGGTAGATCTCCTCAAATCATGAAAAAAAGTCTCTTGGAGGTATGCCCTAAAACCCACAGGAAGTCAGCCATTTTGGGTCAAAGTGCGATTTTTGGCCATTTTTCATTTTCGCTCATGTCGAACTTTAACGAACTCCTCCTAGGGATTATGAGCTATCGGCTTCAAACTCGGTCATTATGCAGTTAAGGCATTGGAGATTAAAAGTTATCAAAGGTTTTCGTTTTTGAGCATGTTTAAGGGGTCCCCAGGGGCCCCAAAGTTAGGCTACTTTTGAAGAATTTCAAAGTTGAATAACTTTTACAAAAAAAATTCAAATCAAACCAAGTTTGGCAGTAAGGAGCCCCTTTGGGTGCTTGACCATACTGGATGGTCAAATGATGACATCATCTAAGCCCCGCCCCCTAAGGGAAGAAAGTTACTTTTTTCACTTGGGAGGGTCCCTTTCACTCATTTTAAACACCAGCACCTTGAAACTTTGTCAGATGATAGAAAACAGGTTGGTCTAACTTCGTTTAAAGCACAGAGAGTCTGAGTTAAATGGTGTTGCCGTGGCACCATGGCGAAGTGAGGCGTTTCGCCATGAAAATACGATTGGCTCTCATTTCCTCAATAATAATCAGATCTGCACCAAAATAACAAGAGATGATCCTAGTCCAACTCCCAACAGGAATCCAGAGCAATATTTTGTGGGCGGGGCTTAATTTCCCTACAGCGCCCCCTAGAAATAACAAACTTCAAACCATCAGCCCCAAGCCGTTTTTAGTCCAGGAATATTGAAACTTTGAACACATTTGCATCTCATCAGGCCCCAACTAAAAGCCTCTTGAAGACACGGTCTAAACCCCACCGGAAGTCGGCCATTTTGAATTACATTTTACCCTGTTGTGAAATCACAGACCTCTTTTCAAAAAATTGTATAAAATCAGCCTTTTATCCAAATGAGCTAAAACTTTCAAAATACGTTCTTTACAAAGCCTGCTATAAGCTGGTTACAATAGTAAAGCGCTTCTTTAAAGTCTGTCACTCTGATTTTTCAAAAGTTTGCGTTCTCGCCTAATAGTTGGTCAAGTGGACAGATAATGCCAGGAAATAATTCAGCCCCTAGCCATGCTCGTTCCTAGGATAATAAAACTGGGCACACATCTGTATGAGCTCTCCACCTACAAAAAGTTTCATTGGAGCCATGGTCTAAACCTCTCATGAAGTCGGCCATTTTTAATCAAACGGCACCCTTATGAAAATAGAATCACTATGTTAAAATATTTCTAAAAAATCAGTCGTTTTCCTAAAAGAGCTAGGACTTTTGGAATATATTCCTCTAATCGCTACTTGTTTGATGGTAAACACAGCATAGCTCTTCTTAAAAGTCCGTCACTCTGATTTTTCACAATTTTTTGTTAACAGGAAATTGTTGTATCTCAAAAAGTTTTATAGCAATCGTAGCCAAATTTGGTACAGTTATTTATCCTTTGATTATAGAAAAGACTGCCAAGTTTGGCGTGAATCTATGCATGTTTGAGCATCTTATGGGGTTTTCAACTGCCGCAGTATATGGCATTCAAGTTTAAAGATTTTTCTTTCTTTAAATTATTTAATAAATCATCTAAAAAAAATCTAGGATATGCAAGATGTGTTCCTTGACATTTGTGATTTTTTTCGGGATTTTATTGCAAACTATGGATTTTTAATGATTTTTTTTGTTTTGAGTAGAGTCGGCCATTTTGAATTACATTTTACCCTGTTGTGAAATCACGGACCTCTTTTCAAAAAATTGTATAAAATCAGCCTTTTATCCAAATGAGCTAATACTTTCAAAATACGTTCTTTACAAAGCCTGCTGTAAGCTGGTTACAATAGCAAAGCGCTTCTTTAAAGTCTGTCACTCTGATTTTTCACAAGTTTGTGTTAACAGGAAATTGTTGTATCGCAAAAAGTTTTATAGCAATCCTAGCCAAATTTGGAACAGTTATTTATCCTTTGATTATAGAAAAGACTGCCAAGTTTGGCGTAAATCTATGCATGTTTGAGCATCTTATGAGGTTTTCAACTGCCGCAGTATAAGGCATTCACGTTTAAAGATTTTTCTTTCTTTAAATTATTTAATAAATCATCTAAAAAAAATCTAGGACATGCGAGATGTGTTCCTTGACATTTGCGATTTTTTTCGGGATTTTATTGCAAACTATGGATTTTTAATGATTTCTGTTGTTTTGAGTAGAGTCGGCCATTTTGAATTACATTTCACCCTGTTGTGAAATCACTGACCTCTTTTCCAAAATTTTTATAAAATCAGCCTTTTATCCAAATGAGCTAATACTTTCAAAATACGTTCTTTACAAAGCCTGCTGTAAGCTGGTTACAATAGCAAAGCGCTTCTTTAAAGTCTGTCACTCTGATTTTTCAAAAGTTTGTGTTAACAGGAAATTGTTGTATCGCTAAATTTTTTATAGCAATCCTAGCCAAATTTGGAACATTTATTTATCCTTTGATTATAGAAAAGACTGCCAAGTGTGGCCTAAATCTATGCATGTTTGAGCATCTTATGAGGTTTTCAACTGCCGCAGTATAAGGCATTCACGTTTAAAGATTTTTCTTTCTTTAAATTATTGAATAAATCATCTAAAAAAAATCTAGGACATGCGAGATGTGTTCCTTGACATTTGCGATTTTTTTCGGGATTTTATTGCAAACTATGGATTTTTAATGATTTTTTTTGTTTTGAGTAGAGTCGGCCATTTTGAATTACATTTCACCCTGTTGTGAAATCACTGACCTCTTTTCAAAAAATTTTATAAAATCAGCCTTTTATCCAAATGAGCTAATACTTTCAAAATACGTTCTTTACAAAGCCCGCTGTAAGCTGGTTACAATAGCAAAGCGCTTCTTTAAAGTCTGTCACTCTGATTTTTCAAAAGTTTGTGTTAACAGGAAATTGTTGTATCGCAAAAAGTTTTATAGCAATCCTAGCCAAATTTGGAACAGTTATTTATCCTTTGATTATAGAAAAGACTGCCAAGTTTGGCGTAAATCTATGCATGTTTGAGCATCTTATGAGGTTTTCAACTGCCGCAGTATAAGGCATTCACGTTTAAAGATTTTTCTTTCTTTAAATTATTTAATAAATCATCTAAAAAAAATCTAGGACATGCGAGATGTGTTCCTTGACATTTGCGATTTTTTTCGGGATTTTATTGCAAACTATGGATTTTTAATGATTTTTTTTGTTTTGAGTAGGGTGTATTACCGCTAACCGTGGATTTTGGCGGTGGTGTTTCTCCATCTTTTGAACATATACTTTTGACCCACCACCTGAGATGGCCGCAGCATCTATCTCACAGATGAGATTCATCCCAGATATTATATTTTATCCCTAGTTTAACCCTTCCTGACCAAAGCTGTGGTTGTCTCAGCAGGCCCAGAGGTAAAGCGTGGAACCCATTTTGCTGGGTCGGGAGGAGCAAGAAGGAGGCGGTCGCTTGGTTCCCGCGGTCGCAGCATACCAGGCGGTGCGAGCTGCGAGGGCCGCCCAATGCCACTTGTGGCTTTAATTATTTTTCTTTTCTCACTTCAAACGCATTTTACGGGGACTTCGCATATTCAAAAACTCAGGAAAACGTGGCAGTAAATTGTCCCCCGCGTGAAATAGCCGGTCTATAATGGAATCCAAAATGGCCGCCCCCAAATTACGCCACAGCGCCCCCTAACGTGAGTTGGGGGAAACTGTAAGTCCCAGAGATTTGAACTTTGGCACACAGGTAGATCACCTCAAATCATGAAAAAAAGTCTATTGGAGGTATGCCCTAAAACCCACAGGAAGTCAGCCATTTTGGGTCAAAGTGCGATTTTTGGCCATTTTTCATTTTCGCTCATGTCGAACTTTAACGAACTCCTCCTAGGGATAATGAGCTATCGGCTTCAAACTCGGTCATTATGCAGTTAAGGCATTGGAGATTAAAAGTTATCAAAGGTTTTCGTTTTTGAGCATGTTTAAGGGGTCCCCAGGGGCCCCAAAGTTAGGGCACTTTTGAAGAATTTCAAAGTGGAATAACTTTTACAAAAAAAGTTCAAATCAAACCAAGTTAGGCAGTAAGGAGCCCCTTTGGGTGCTTGACCATACTGGATGGTCAAATGATGACATCATCTAAGCCCCGCCCCCTAAGGGAAGAAAGTCACTTTTTTCACTTGGGAGGGTCCCTTTCAGTCATATTAAACACCAGCACCTTGAAACTTTGTCAGATGATAGAAAACATGTTGGTCTAACTTCGTTTAAAGCACAAAGATTTTGAGTTAAATGGTGTTGCTATGGTGACCCGGCAAAGTCAGGTGTTTCGCCGTGATCATACTTTTGGCTCTCATCTCCTCATAGATCCTTCAATCTGCACCAAAGTCACTAGGATGGAACTTGGTCCAAGCCCACACAAGAATCTAGGCCAATAATCGATGGGCGTGGCTTACTTTCTATACAGCGCCCCCTAGAAAAACTAAAACGACCAGCCCCAAGCCATGCAATGACTTAGGATTATGAAAGTTGGCACACATGTTAAACACCCCAGGACCTACAAAAAAGCCTCTTGGACCCATGGTCTAAACCCCACAGGAAGTCGGCCATTTTTGATTGAAGTTCAAATTTTCACCGTAATTTTGCACTTTATAGCCTCTATATTTGAACGAACTCCTCCTACAGCTTTTGAGTCACAGGCTTCAAACTAACTCCAACTTGACTTGAGGCATTGGGGATCAAAATTTATCAAAGGAATTTTTCTACATCAAAGCATGTGGGCGTGGCCAGGCGTCAAACTTGGTCATTAGGCAGGGAAACAAAGGGTAAGCCCCGTGCCATGTTATGACTGAGAGTTCTGAAACTTGGACCACTTATGTAACCCCTCAGGACCTACAAAAAAGTCTCTTGGGGCCATGGTCCAAATCACACAGGAAGTCGGCCATTTTGAATCAAAGAAATCCCTTTGCTTTCTTACCTTTGTGACCTATTTGAGCGAACTCCTCCTAGAGCTTTTGAGTTACACACTTTATATTCACCGTATAATGACTTGAGACATTGGGGATCAAAAGTTATCAAAGGAATTTTTCTAAATCAAAGCATGTGGGCGTGGCCAAGCGCCAAACTTGGTCATTAGGCAGGGAAACAAAGGGTAAGCCCCGTGCCATGTTATGACTGAGAGTTCTGAAACTTGGACCACTTATGTAACCCCTCAGGACCTACAAAAAAGTCTCTTGGGCCCATGGTCTAAACCTCTCATGAAGTCGGCCATTTTGAATCAAACGTCACCCTTATGAAAATAGAATCACTATGTTAAAATATTTCTAAAAAATCAGTCGTTTTCCTAAAAGAGCTAGGACTTTTGGAATATATTCCTCTAATCGCTACTTGTTTGATGGTAAACACAGCATAGCTCTTCTTAAAAGTCCGTCACTCTGATTTTTCACAATTTTTTGTTAACAGGAAATTGTTGTATCTCAAAAAGTTTTATAGCAATCGTAGCCAAATTTGGTACAGTTATTTATCCTTTGATTATAGAAAAGACTGCCAAGTTTGGCGTGAATCTATGCATGTTTGAGCATCTTATGGGGTTTTCAACTGCCGCACTATAAGGCATTCACGTTTAAAGATTTTTCTTTCTTTAAATTATTTAATAAATCATCTAAAAAAAATCTAGGACATGCGAGATGTGTTCCTTGACATTTGCGATTTTTTTCTGGATTTTATTTCAAAATATGGATTTTTTATGATTTTTTTTGTTTTGAGTAGAGTCGGCCATTTTGAATTACATTTCACCCTGTTGTGAAATCACGGACCTCTTTTCAAAAAATTGTATAAAATCAGTCTTTTATCCAAATGAGCTAATACTTTCAAAATACGTTCTTTCCAAAGCCTGCTGTAAGCTGGTTACAATAGCAAAGCGCTTTTTTAAAGTCTGTCACTCCTATTTTTCAAAAGTTTGTGTTAACAGGAAATTGTTATATCGCAAAAAGTTTTATAGCAATCCTAGCCAAATTTGGAACAGTTATTTATCCTTTGATTATAGAAAAGACTGCCAAGTTTGGCGTGAATCTATGCATGTTTGAGCATCTTATGGGGTTTTCAACTGCCGCAGTATATGGCATTCAAGTTTAAAGATTTTTCTTTCTTTAAATTATTTAATAAATCATCTAAAAAAAATCTAGGACATGCAAGATGTGTTCCTTGACATTTGTGATTTTTTTCGGGATTTTATTGCAAACTATGGATTTTTAATGATTTTTTTTGTTTTGAGTAGAGTCGGCCATTTTGAATTACATTTTACCCTGTTGTAAAATCACGGACCTCTTTTCAAAAAATTGTATAAAATCAGCCTTTTATCCAAATGAGCTAAAACTTTCAAAATACGTTCTTTACAAAGCCTGCTGTAAGCTGGTTACAATAGGAAAGCGCTTCTTTAAAGTCCGTCACTCTGATTTCTCAAAAGTTTGTGTTAACAGGAAATTGTTGTATCTCAAAAAGTTTTATAGCAATCCTAGCCAAATTTGGAACATTCATTTATCCTTTGATTATAGAAAAGACTGCCAAGTTTGGCGTACATCTATGCATGTTTGAGCATCTTATGGGGTTTTCAACTGCCGCAGTATAAGGCATTCACGTTTAAAGATTTTTCTTTCTTTAAATTATTTAATAAATCATCTAAAAAAAATCTAGGACATGCGAGATGTGTTCCTTGACATTTGCGATTTTTTTCTGGATTTTATTTCAAAATATGGATTTTTTATGATTTTTTTTGTTTTGAGTAGAGTCGGCCATTTTGAATTACATTTCACCCTGTTGTGAAATCACGGACCTCTTTTCAAAAAATTGTATAAAATCAGCCTTTTATCCAAATGAGCTAATACTTTCAAAATACGTTCTTTACAAAGCCTGCTGTAAGCTGGTTACAATAGCAAAGCGCTTCTTTGAAGTCTGTCACTCTGATTTTTCAAAAGTTTGTGTTAACAGGAAATTGTTGTATCGCAAAAAGTTTTATAGCAATCCTAGCCAAATTTGGAACAGTTATTTATCCTTTGATTATAGAAAAGACTGCCAAGTTTGGCGTAAATCTATGCATGTTTGAGCATCTTATGAGGTTTTCAACTACCGCAGTATAAGGCATTCACGTTTAAAGATTTTTCTTTCTTTAAATTATTTAATAAATCATCTAAAAAAAATCTAGGACATGCGAGATGTGTTCCTTGACATTTGTGATTTTTTTCGGGATTTTATTGCAAACTATGGATTTTTAATGATTTTTTTTGTTTTGAGTAGGGTGTATTACCGCTAACCGTGGATTTTGGCAGTGGTGTTTCTCCATCTTTTGAACATATACTTTTGACCCACCACCTGAGATGGCCGCAGCATCTATCTCACAGATGAGATTCATCCCAGATATTATATTTTATCCCTAGTTTAACCCTTCCTGACCAAAGCTGTGGTTGTCTCAGCAGGCCCAGAGGTAAAGCGTGGAACCCATTTTGCTGGGTCGGGAGGAGCAAGAAGGAGGCGGTCGCTTGGTTCCCGCGGTCGCAGCATACCAGGCGGTGTGAGCTGCGAGGGCCGCCCAATGCCACTTGTGGCTTTAATTATTATTATTATTAGGCCCGAGCAGCAAAATGCTGCGAAGGCCTATTGTATTTCGAAAGTTTCTTATTATTATTATTATTACGATTCTTGTAGCACTTTGAACGCATTTTACGGGGACTTCGCATATTCAAAAACTCAGGAAAACGTGGCAGTAAATTGTCCCCCGCGTGAAATAGCCGGTCTATAATAGAATCAAAAATGGCCGCCCCCAAATTACGCCACAGCGCCCCCTAACGTGAGTTGGGGGAAACTGTAAGTCCCAGAGATCTGAATTTTGGCACACAGGTAGATCTCCTCAAATCATGAAAAAAAGTCTCTTGGAGGTATGCCCTAAAACCCACAGGAAGTCAGCCATTTTGGGTCAAAGTGCGATTTTTGGCCATTTTTCATTTTCGCTCATGTCGAACTTTAACGAACTCCTCCTAGGGATTATGAGCTATCGGCTTCAAACTCGGTCATTATGCAGTTAAGGCATTGGAGATTAAAAGTTATCAAAGGTTTTCGTTTTTGAGCATGTTTAAGGGGTCCCCAGGGGCCCCAAAGTTAGGCTACTTTTGAAGAATTTCAAAGTTGAATAACTTTTACAAAAAAAATTCAAATCAAACCAAGTTTGGCAGTAAGGAGCCCCTTTGGGTGCTTGACCATACTGGATGGTCAAATGATGACATCATCTAAGCCCCGCCCCCTAAGGGAAGAAAGTTACTTTTTTCATTTGGGAGGGTCCCTTTCACTCATTTTAAACACCAGCACCTTGAAACTTTGTCAGATGATAGAAAACATGTTGGTCTAACTTCGTTTAAAGCACAGAGAGTCTGAGTTAAATGGTGTTGCTGTGGCGCCATGGCGAAGTGAGGCGTTTCGCCATGAAAATACGATTGGCTCTCATTTCCTCATTAATAATCAGATCTGCACCAAAATAACAAGAGATGATCCTAGTCCAACTCCCAACAGGAATCCAGAGCAATATTTTGTGGGCGGGGCTTAATTTCCCTACAGCGCCCCCTAGAAATAACAAACTTCAAACCATCAGCCCCAAGCCGTTTTTAGTCCAGGAATATTGAAACTTTGAACACATTTGCATCTCATCAGGCCCCAACTAAAAGCCTCTTGAAGACACGGTCTAAACCCCACCGGAAGTCGGCCATTTTGAATTACATTTTACCCTGTTGTGAAATCACAGACCTCTTTTCAAAAAATTGTATAAAATCAGCCTTTTATCCAAATGAGCTAAAACTTTCAAAATACGTTCTTTACAAAGCCTGCTATAAGCTGGTTACAATAGTAAAGCGCTTCTTTAAAGTCCGTCACTCTGATTTTTCAAAAGTTTGCGTTCTCGCCTAATAGTTGGTCAAGTGGACAGATAATGCCAGGAAATAATTCAGCCCCTAGCCATGCTCGTTCCTAGGATAATAAAACTGGGCACACATCTGTATGAGCTCTCCACCTACAAAAAGTTTCATTGGAGCCATGGTCTAAACCTCTCATGAAGTCGGCCATTTTTAATCAAACGGCACCCTTATGAAAATAGAATCACTATGTTAAAATATTTCTAAAAAATCAGTCGTTTTCCTAAAAGAGCTAGGACTTTTGGAATATATTCCTCTAATCGCTACTTGTTTGATGGTAAACACAGCATAGCTCTTCTTAAAAGTCCGTCACTCTGATTTTTCACAATTTTTTGTTAACAGGAAATTGTTGTATCTCAAAAAGTTTTATAGCAATCGTAGCCAAATTTGGTACAGTTATTTATCCTTTGATTATAGAAAAGACTGCCAAGTTTGGCGTGAATCTATGCATGTTTGAGCATCTTATGGGGTTTTCAACTGCCGCAGTATATGGCATTCAAGTTTAAAGATTTTTCTTTCTTTAAATTATTTAATAAATCATCTAAAAAAAATCTAGGATATGCAAGATGTGTTCCTTGACATTTGTGATTTTTTTCGGGATTTTATTGCAAACTATGGATTTTTAATGATTTTTTTTGTTTTGAGTAGAGTCGGCCATTTTGAATTACATTTTACCCTGTTGTGAAATCACGGACCTCTTTTCAAAAAATTGTATAAAATCAGCCTTTTATCCAAATGAGCTAATACTTTCAAAATACGTTCTTTACAAAGCCTGCTGTAAGCTGGTTACAATAGCAAAGCGCTTCTTTAAAGTCTGTCACTCTGATTTTTCACAAGTTTGTGTTAACAGGAAATTGTTGTATCTCAAAAAGTTTTATAGCAATCGTAGCCAAATTTGGTACAGTTATTTATCCTTTGATTATAGAAAAGACTGCCAAGTTTGGCGTGAATCTATGCATGTTTGAGCATCTTATGAGGTTTTCAACTGCCGCAGTATAAGGCATTCACGTTTAAAGATTTTTCTTTCTTTAAATTATTTAATAAATCATCTAAAAAAAATCTAGGACATGCACGATGTGTTCCTTGACATTTGCGAAATTTTTCGGGATTTTATTGCAAACTATGGATTTTTAATGATTTTTTTTGTTTTGAGTAGAGTCGGCCATTTTGAATTACATTTCACCCTGTTGTGAAATCACTGACCTCTTTTCAAAAAATTTTATAAAATCAGCCTTTTATCCAAATGAGCTAATACTTTCAAAATACGTTCTTTACAAAGCCTGCTGTAAGCTGGTTACAATAGCAAAGCGCTTCTTTAAAGTCTGTCACTCTGATTTTTCAAAAGTTTGTGTTAACAGGAAATTGTTGTATCGCAAAAATTTTTATAGCAATCCTAGCCAAATTTGGAACAGTTATTTATCCTTTGATTATAGAAAAGACTGCCAAGTTTGGCGTAAATCTATGCATGTTTGAGCATCTTATGAGGTTTTCAACTGCCGCAGTATAAGGCATTCACGTTTAAAGATTTTTCTTTCTTTAAATTATTTAATAAATCATCTAAAAAAAATCTAGGACATGCAAGATGTGTTCCTTGACATTTGCGAAATTTTTCGGGATTTTATTGCAAACTATGGATTTTTAATGATTTTTTTTGTTTTGAGTAGAGTCGGCCATTTTGAATTACATTTCACCCTGTTGTGAAATCACTGACCTCTTTTCAAAAAATTTTATAAAATCAGCCTTTTATCCAAATGAGCTAATACTTTCAAAATACGTTCTTTACAAAGCCTGCTGTAAGCTGGTTACAATAGCAAAGCGCTTCTTTAAAGTCTGTCACTCTGATTTTTCAAAAGTTTGTGTTAACAGGAAATTGTTGTATCGCAAAAATTTTTATAGCAATCCTAGCCAAATTTGGAACAGTTATTTATCCTTTGATTATAGAAAAGACTGCCAAGTTTGGCGTAAATCTATGCATGTTTGAGCATCTTATGAGGTTTTCAACTGCCGCAGTATAAGGCATTCACGTTTAAAGATTTTTCTTTCTTTAAATTATTTAATAAATCATCTAAAAAAAATCTAGGACATGCGAGATGTGTTCCTTGACATTTGCGATTTTTTTCGGGATTTTATTGCAAACTATGGATTTTTAATGATTTCTGTTGTTTTGAGTAGAGTCGGCCATTTTGAATTACATTTCACCCTGTTGTGAAATCACTGACCTCTTTTCAAAAAATTTTATAAAATCAGCCTTTTATCCAAATGAGCTAATACTTTCAAAATACGTTCTTTACAAAGCCTGTTGTAAGCTGGTTACAATAGCAAAGCGCTTCTTTAAAGTCTGTCACTCTGATTTTTCAAAAGTTTGTGTTAACAGGAAATTGTTGTATCGCAAAAAATTTTATAGCAATCCTAGCCAAATTTGGAACAGTTATTTATCCTTTGATTATAGAAAAGACTGCCAAGTTTGGCGTAAATCTATGCATGTTTGAGCATCTTATGAGGTTTTCAACTGCCGCAGTATAAGGCATTCACGTTTAAAGATTTTTCTTTCTTTAAATTATTTAATAAATCATCTAAAAAAAATCTAGGACATGCGAGATGTGTTCCTTGACATTTGCGATTTTTTTCGGGATTTTATTGCAAACTATGGATTTTTAATGATTTCTGTTGTTTTGAGTAGAGTCGGCCATTTTGAATTACATTTCACCCTGTTGTGAAATCACTGACCTCTTTTCAAAAAATTTTATAAAATCAGCCTTTTATCCAAATGAGCTAATACAGGTGCTGGTCATAAAATTAGAATATCATGAAAAAGTAGATTGATTTCAGTAATTCCATTTAAAAAGTGAAACTTGTATATTATATTCATACATTACATACAAACTCATATATTTCAGATGTTTATTTTGTTTAATTTTGATGATTACAAATGACAACAAATGAAAATCTCAAATTCATCATATCAGAAAATTAGAATATTACTGAAGACCAATAAAAACAAAGGATTTATAGAAATGTTGGCCAACTGAAAAGTATGAACATGAAAAGTATGAGCATGTACAGCACTCAGTATTTAGTTGGGCCTCCTTTGGCCTGTATTACTGCAGCAATGCGGCGTGGCATGGAGTCGATCAGTCTGTGGCACTGCTCAGGTGTTATGATAGCCCAGGTTGCTCTAATAGTGGCTTTTAGCTCTTCTGAATTGTTGGGTCTGGTGTATTGCATCTTCTTCTTCACAATACCCCATAGATTTTCTATGGGGTTAAGGTCAGGAGAGTTTGCTGGCCAATTAAGAACAGGGATACCATGGTCCTTCAACCAGGTACTGGTAGCTTTGGCACTGTGTGCAGGTGCCAAGTCCTGTTGGAAAATGAAATCTGCATCTCCAAAAAGTTGGTCAGCTGCAGGAAGCATGAAGTGCTCTAAAACTTCCTGGTATGTGGCTGCGTTGACCCTGGACCTCAGAAAACACAATGGACCAACACCAGCAGATGACATGGCACCCCAAACCATCACTGACTGTGGAAACTTTACACTGGACTTCAAGCAACGTGGATGAAGTGCCTCTCTTCTTTTCCTCCAGACTCTGGGACCTTGATTTCCAAAGGAAATGCAAAATTTACTTTCATCAGAGAACATGACTTTGGACCACTCACCAGCAGTCCAGTCCTGTTTCTCTTTAGCCCAGGCAAGACGCTTCTGACGCTGTCTGTGGTTCAAGAGTGGCTTGACACAAGGAATGCGACAGCAGAAACCCATGTCTTTCATACGTCTGTGTGTGGTGGTTCTTGAAGCACTCACTCCAGCTGCAGTCCACTCTTTGTGAATCTCCCCCACATTTTTGAATGGGTTTTGTTTCACAATCCTCTCCAGGGTGCGGTTATCTCTCTTGCTTGTACACTTTTTTCGACCACATCTTTTCCTTCCCTTCGCCTCTCTATTAATGTGCTTGGACACTGAGCTCTGTGAACAGCCAGCCTCTTTAGCGATGACCTTTTGTGTCTTGCCCTCCTTGTGCAAGGTGTCGATGGTCGTCTTTTGGACAACTGTCAAGTCAGCAGTCTTCCCCATGATTGTGTAGCCTATAGAACTAGACTGAAAGACCATTTAAAGGCTTTTGCAGGTGGTTTGAGTTAATTAGCTGATTAGAGTGTGGCACCAGGGGCCATCAATTTTGAACCTTTTCACAATATTCTAATTTTCTGATATGATGAATTTGAGATTTTCATTTGTTGTCATTTGTAATCATCAAAATTAAACAAAATAAACATCTGAAATATATGAGTTTGTATGTAATGTATGAATATAATATACAAGTTTCACTTTTTAAATGGAATTACTGAAATCAATCTACTTTTTCATGATATTCTAATTTTATGACCAGCACCTGTACTTTCAAAATACGTTCTTTACAAAGCCTGCTGTAAGCTGGTTACAATAGCAAAGCGCTTCTTTAAAGTCTGTCACTCTGATTTTTCAAAAGTTTGTGTTAACAGGAAATTGTTGTATCGCAAAAAATTTTATAGCAATCCTAGCCAAATTTGGAACAGTTATTTATCCTTTGATTATAGAAAAGACTGCCAAGTTTGGCGTAAATCTATGCATGTTTGAGCATCTTATGAGGTTTTCAACTGCCGCAGTATAAGGCATTCACGTTTAAAGATTTTTCTTTCTTTAAATTATTTAATAAATCATCTAAAAAAAATCTAGGACATGCGAGATGTGGTCCTTGACATTTGCGATTTTTTTCGTGATTTTATTGCAAACTATGGATTTTTAATGATTTTTTTTGTTTTGAGTAGAGTCGGCCATTTTGAATTACATTTCACCCTGTTTTAAAATCACTGACCTCTTTTCAAAAAATTGTATAAAATCAGCCTTTTATCCAAATGAGCTAATACTTTCAAAATACGTTCTGTACAAAGCCTGCTGTAAGCTGGTTACAATAGCAAAGCGCTTCTTTAAAGTCTGTCACTCTGATTTTTCAAAAGTTTGTGTTAACAGGAAATTGTTGTATCGCAAAAAATTTTATAGCAATCCTAGCCAAATTTGGAACAGTTATTTATCCTTTGATTATAGAAAAGACTGCCAAGTTTGGCGTAAATCTATGCATGTTTGAGCATCTTATGAGGTTTTCAACTGCCGCAGTATAAGGCATTCACGTTTAAAGATTTTTCTTTCTTTAAATTATTTAATAAATCATCTAAAAAAAATCTAGGACATGCGAGATGTGGTCCTTGACATTTGCGATTTTTTTCGTGATTTTATTGCAAACTATGGATTTTTAATGATTTTTTTTGTTTTGAGTAGAGTCGGCCATTTTGAATTACATTTCACCCTGTTGTAAAATCACTGACCTCTTTTCAAAAAATTGTATAAAATCAGCCTTTTATCCAAATGAGCTAATACTTTCAAAATACGTTCTGTACAAAGCCTGCTGTAAGCTGGTTACAATAGCAAAGCGCTTCTTTAAAGTCCGTCACTCTGATTTTTCAAAAGTTTGTGTTAACAGGAAATTGTTGTATCGCAAAAATTTTTATAGCAATCCTAGCCAAATTTGGAACATTTATTTATCCTTTGATTATAGAAAAGACTGCCAAGTGTGGCCTAAATCTATGCATGTTTGAGCATCTTATGAGGTTTTCAACTGCCGCAGTATAAGGCATTCACGTTTAAAGATTTTTCTTTCTTTAAATTATTGAATAAATCATCTAAAAAAAATCTAGGACATGCGAGATGTGTTCCTTGACATTTGCGATTTTTTTCGGGATTTTATTGCAAACTATGGATTTTTAATGATTTTTTTTGTTTTGAGTAGAGTCGGCCATTTTGAATTACATTTCACCCTGTTGTGAAATCACTGACCTCTTTTCAAAAAATTTTATAAAATCAGCCTTTTATCCAAATTAGCTAATACTTTCAAAATACGTTCTTTACAAAGCCTGCTGTAAGCTGGTTACAATAGCAAAGCGCTTCTTTAAAGTCTGTCACTCTGATTTTTCAAAAGTTTGTGTTAACAGGAAATTGTTGTATCGCAAAAAGTTTTATAGCAATCGTAGCCAAATTTGGAACATTTATTTATCCTTTGATTATAGAAAAGACTGCCAAGTTTGGCGTAAATCTATACATGTTTGAGCATCTTATGAGGTTTTCAACTGCCGCAGTATAAGGCATTCACGTTTAAAGATTTTTCTTTCTTTAAATTATTTAATAAATCATCTAAAAAAAATCTAGGACATGCGAGATGTGTTCCTTGACATTTGCGATTTTTTTCGTGATTTTATTGCAAACTATGGATTTTTAATGATTTTTTTTGTTTTGAGTAGGGTGTATTACCGCTAACCGTGGATTTTGGCGGTGCTGTTTCTCCATCTTTCGAACATATACTTTTGACCCACCACCTGAGATGGCCGCAGCATCTATCTCACAGATGAGATTCATCCCAGATATTATATTTTATCCCTAGTTTAACCCTTCCTGACCAAAGCTGTGGTTGTCTCAGCAGGCCCAGAGGTAAAGCGTGGAACCCATTTTGCTGGGTCGGGAGGAGCAAGAAGGAGGCGGTCGCTTGGTTCCCGCGGTCGCAGCATACCAGGCGGTGCGAGCTGCGAGGGCCGCCCAATGCCACTTGTGGCTTTAATTAGGCCCGAGCAGCAAAGCGCTGCGAAGGCCTATTGTATTTCGAAAGTTTCTTATTATTATTATTATTATTATTATTATTATTATTATTATTATTATTTTTCTTTTCTCACTTCAAACGCATTTTACGGGGACTTCGCATATTCAAAAACTCAGGAAAACGTGGCAGTAAATTGTCCCCCGCGTGAAATAGCCGGTCTATAATGGAATCCAAAATGGCCGCCCCCAAATTACGCCACAGCGCCCCCTAACGTGAGTTGGGGGAAACTGTAAGTCCCAGAGATTTGAACTTTGGCACACAGGTAGATCACCTCAAATCATGAAAAAAAGTCTCTTGGAGGTATGCCCTAAAACCCACAGGAAGTCAGCCATTTTGGGTCAAAGTGCGATTTTTGGCCATTTTTCATTTTCGCTCATGTCGAACTTTAACGAACTCCTCCTAGGGATAATGAGCTATCGGCTTCAAACTCGGTCATTATGCAGTTAAGGCATTGGAGATTAAAAGTTATCAAAGGTTTTCGTTTTTGAGCATGTTTAAGGGGTCCCCAGGGGCCCCAAAGTTAGGGCACTTTTGAAGAATTTCAAAGTGGAATAACTTTTACAAAAAAAGTTCAAATCAAACCAAGTTAGGCAGTAAGGAGCCCCTTTGGGTGCTTGACCATACTGGATGGTCAAATGATGACATCATCTAAGCCCCGCCCCCTAAGGGAAGAAAGTCACTTTTTTCACTTGGGAGGGTCCCTTTCAGTCATATTAAACACCAGCACCTTGAAACTTTGTCAGATGATAGAAAACATGTTGGTCTAACTTCGTTTAAAGCACAAAGATTTTGAGTTAAATGGTGTTGCTATGGTGACCCGGCAAAGTCAGGTGTTTCGCCGTGATCATACTTTTGGCTCTCATCTCCTCATAGATCCTTCAATCTGCACCAAAGTCACTAGGATGGAACTTGGTCCAAGCCCACACAAGAATCTAGGCCAATAATCGATGGGCGTGGCTTACTTTCTATACAGCGCCCCCTAGAAAAACTAAAACGACCAGCCCCAAGCCATGCAATGACTTAGGATTATGAAAGTTGGCACACATGTTAAACACCCCAGGACCTACAAAAAAGCCTCTTGGACCCATGGTCTAAACCCCACAGGAAGTCGGCCATTTTTGATTGAAGTTCAAATTTTCACCGTAATTTTGCACTTTATAGCCTCTATATTTGAACGAACTCCTCCTACAGCTTTTGAGTCACAGGCTTCAAACTAACTCCAACTTGACTTGAGGCATTGGGGATCAAAAGTTATCAAAGGAATTTTTCTACATCAAAGCATGTGGGCGTGGCCAGGCGTCAAACTTGGTCATTAGGCAGGGAAACAAAGGGTAAGCCCCGTGCCATGTTATGACTGAGAGTTCTGAAACTTGGACCACTTATGTAACCCCTCAGGACCTACAAAAAAGTCTCTTGGGGCCATGGTCCAAATCACACAGGAAGTCGGCCATTTTGAATCAAAGAAATCCCTTTGCTTTCTTACCTTTGTGACCTATTTGAGCGAACTCCTCCTAGAGCTTTTGAGTTACACACTTTATATTCACCGTATAATGACTTGAGACATTGGGGATCAAAAGTTATCAAAGGAATTTTTCTAAATCAAAGCATGTGGGCGTGGCCAAGCGCCAAACTTGGTCATTAGGCAGGGAAACAAAGGGTAAGCCCCGTGCCATGTTATGACTGAGAGTTCTGAAACTTGGACCACTTATGTAACCCCTCAGGACCTACAAAAAAGTCTCTTGGGCCCATGGTCTAAACCTCTCATGAAGTCGGCCATTTTGAATCAAACGTCACCCTTATGAAAATAGAATCACTATGTTAAAATATTTCTAAAAAATCAGTCGTTTTCCCAAAAACGCTAGGACTTTTGGAATATATTCCTCTAATAGCTACTTGTATGACGGTAAACACAGCATAGCTCTTCTTAAAAGTCCGTCACTCTAATTTTTCAAAAGTTTGTGTTAACAGGAAATTGTTGTATTTCAAAAAGTTTTAAAGCAATCGTAGCCAAATTTGGAATAGTTATTTATCCTTTGATTATAGAAAAGACTGCCAAGTTTGGCATGAATCTATGCATGTTTGAGCATCTTATGGGGTTTTCAACTGCCGCAGTATATGGCATTCAAGTTTAAAGATTTTTCTTTCTTTAAATTATTTCATAAATCATCTAAAAAAAATCTAGGACATGCAAGATGTGTTCCTTGACATTTGCGATTTTTTTCGGGATTTTATTGCAAACTATGGATTTTTTATGATTTTTTTTGTTTTGAGTAGAGTCGGCCATTTTGAATTACATTTCACCCTGTTGTGAAATCACGGACCTCTTTTCAAAAAATTGTATAAAATCAGCCTTTTATCCAAATGAGCTAAAACTTTCAAAATACGTTCTTTACAAAGCCTGCTGTAAGCTGGTTACAATAGGAAAGCGCTTCTTTAAAGTCCGTCACTCTGATTTCTCAAAGGTTTGTGTTAACAGGAAATTGTTGTATCTCAAAAAGTTTTATAGCAATCCTAGCCAAATTTGGAACATTTATTTATCCTTTGATTATAGAAAAGACTGCCAAGTTTGGCGTGAATCTATGCATGTTTGAGCATCTTATGGGGTTTTCAACTGCCGCACTATAAGGCATTCACGTTTAAAGATTTTTCTTTCTTTAAATTATTTAATAAATCATCTAAAAAAAATCTAGGACATGCGAGATGTGTTCCTTGACATTTGCGATTTTTTTCTGGATTTTATTTCAAAATATGGATTTTTTATGATTTTTTTTGTTTTGAGTAGAGTCGGCCATTTTGAATTACATTTCACCCTGTTGTGAAATCACGGACCTCTTTTCAAAAAATTGTATAAAATCAGTCTTTTATCCAAATGAGCTAATACTTTCAAAATACGTTCTTTCCAAAGCCTGCTGTAAGCTGGTTACAATAGCAAAGCGCTTTTTTAAAGTCTGTCACTCCTATTTTTCAAAAGTTTGTGTTAACAGGAAATTGTTATATCGCAAAAAGTTTTATAGCAATCCTAGCCAAATTTGGAACAGTTATTTATCCTTTGATTATAGAAAAGACTGCCAAGTTTGGCGTGAATCTATGCATGTTTGAGCATCTTATGGGGTTTTCAACTGCCGCAGTATATGGCATTCAAGTTTAAAGATTTTTCTTTCTTTAAATTATTTAATAAATCATCTAAAAAAAATCTAGGACATGCAAGATGTGTTCCTTGACATTTGTGATTTTTTTCGGGATTTTATTGCAAACTATGGATTTTTAATGATTTTTTTTGTTTTGAGTAGAGTCGGCCATTTTGAATTACATTTTACCCTGTTGTAAAATCACGGACCTCTTTTCAAAAAATTGTATAAAATCAGCCTTTTATCCAAATGAGCTAAAACTTTCAAAATACGTTCTTTACAAAGCCTGCTGTAAGCTGGTTACAATAGGAAAGCGCTTCTTTAAAGTCCGTCACTCTGATTTCTCAAAAGTTTGTGTTAACAGGAAATTGTTGTATCTCAAAAAGTTTTATAGCAATCCTAGCCAAATTTGGAACATTCATTTATCCTTTGATTATAGAAAAGACTGCCAAGTTTGGCCTACATCTATGCATGTTTGAGCATCTTATGGGGTTTTCAACTGCCGCAGTATAAGGCATTCACGTTTAAAGATTTTTCTTTCTTTAAATTATTTAATAAATCATCTAAAAAAAATCTAGGACATGCGAGATGTGTTCCTTGACATTTGCGATTTTTTTCTGGATTTTATTTCAAAATATGGATTTTTTATGATTTTTTTTGTTTTGAGTAGAGTCGGCCATTTTGAATTACATTTCACCCTGTTGTGAAATCACGGACCTCTTTTCAAAAAATTGTATAAAATCAGCCTTTTATCCAAATGAGCTAATACTTTCAAAATACGTTCTTTACAAAGCCTGCTGTAAGCTGGTTACAATAGCAAAGCGCTTCTTTGAAGTCTGTCACTCTGATTTTTCAAAAGTTTGTGTTAACAGGAAATTGTTGTATCGCAAAAAGTTTTATAGCAATCCTAGCCAAATTTGGAACAGTTATTTATCCTTTGATTATAGAAAAGACTGCCAAGTTTGGCGTAAATCTATGCATGTTTGAGCATCTTATGAGGTTTTCAACTGCCGCAGTATAAGGCATTCACGTTTAAAGATTTTTCTTTCTTTAAATTATTTAATAAATCATCTAAAAAAAATCTAGGACATGCGAGATGTGTTCCTTGACATTTGCGATTTTTTTCGGGATTTTATTGCAAACTATGGATTTTTAATGATTTTTTTTGTTTTGAGTAGGGTGTATTACCGCTAACCGTGGATTTTGGCGGTGGTGTTTCTCCATCTTTTGAACATATACTTTTGACCCACCACCTGAGATGGCCGCAGCATCTATCTCACAGATGAGATTCATCCCAGATATTATATTTTATCCCTAGTTTAACCCTTCCTGACCAAAGCTGTGGTTGTCTCAGCAGGCCCAGAGGTAAAGCGTGGAACCCATTTTGCTGGGTCGGGAGGAGCAAGAAGGAGGCGGTCGCTTGGTTCCCGCGGTCGCAGCATACCAGGCGGTGCGAGCTGCGAGGGCCGCCCAATGCCACTTGTGGCTTTAATTAGGCCCGAGCAGCAAAGCGCTGCGAAGGCCTATTGTATTTCGAAAGTTTCTTATTATTATTATTATTATTATTATTATTATTATTTTTCTTTTCTCACTTCGAACGCATTTTACGGGGACTTCGCATATTCAAAAACTCAGGAAAATGTGGCAGAAAATTGTCCCCCGCGTGAAATAGCCGGTCTATAATGGAATCCAAAATGGCCGCACCCAAATTACGCCACAGCGCCCCCTAACGTGAGTTGGGGGAAACTGTAAGTCCCAGAGATCTGAAATTTGGCACACAGGTAGATCTCCTCAAATCATGAAAAAAAGTCTCTTGGAGGTATGCCCTAAAACCCACAGGAAGTCAGCCATTTTGGGTCAAAGTGCGATTTTTGGCCATTTTTCATTTTCGCTCATGTCGAACTTTAACAAACTCCTCCTAGGGATAATGAGCTATCGGCTTCAAACTCGGTCATTATGCAGTTAAGGCATTGGAGATTAAAAGTTATCAAAGGTTTTCGTTTTTGAGCATGTTTAAGGGGTCCCCAGGGGCCCCAAAGTTAGGCTACTTTTGAAGAATTTCAAAGTTGAATAACTTTTACAAAAAAAATTCAAATCAAACCAAGTTTGGCAGTAAGGAGCCCCTTTGGGTGCTTGACCATACTGGATGGTCAAATGGTGACATCATCTAAGCCCCGCCCCCTAAGGGAAGAAAGTTACTTTTTTCACTTGGGAGGGTCCCTTTCACTCATTCAAAACACCAGCACCTTGAAACTTTGTCAGATGATAGAAAACATGTTGGTCTAACTTCGTTTAAAGCACAGAGAGTCTGAGTTAAATGGTGTTGCCATGGTGCCATGGCGAAGTGAGGCGTTTTGCCATGAAAATACGATTGGCTCTCATTTCCTCATTATTAATCAGATCTGCACCAAAATCACAAGAGATGATCCTAGTCCAACTCCAAACAGGAATCCAGAGCAATATTTTGTGGGCGGGGCTTAATTACACTACAGCGCCCCCTAGAAATAACAAACTTCAAACCACCAGCCCCAAGCTGTTTTTAGTCCTAGAATATTGAAACTTTGAACACATTTGCATCTCATCAGGCCCTAACTAAAAGCCTCTTGAAGCCATGGTCTAAACCCCACCGGAAGTCGGCCATTTTGAATTACAATTTACTCTCTTGTGAAAGCACTGACCTTTTTTCAAAAAATTGTATAAAATCAGCCTTTTATCCAAATGAGCTAAAACTTTCAAAATACGTTCTTTACAAAGCCTGCTGTAAGCTGGTTACAATAGCAAAGCGCTTCTTTAAAGTCCGTCACTCTGATTTTTCAAAAGTTTGCGTTCTCGCCTAATAGTTGGTCAAGTGGACAGATAATGCCAGGAAATAATTCAGCCCCTAGCCATGCTCGTTCCTAGGATAATGAAACTTGGCACACATCTGTATGAGCTCTCCGCCTACAAAAAGTTTCATTGGAGCCATGGTCTAAACCTCTCATGAAGTCAGCCATTTTGAATCAAACGGCACCCTTATGAAAATAGAATCACTATGTTAAAATATTTCTAAAAAATCAGTCGTTTTCCCAAAAGAGCTAAGACTTTTGAAATATATTCCTCTAATCACTACTTGTTTGATGGTAAAAACAGCATAGCTCTTCTTAAAAGTCTGTCACTCTGATTTTTCAAAAGTTTGTGTTAACAAGAAATTGTTGTATATCAAAAAGTTTTATAGCAATCCTAGCCAAATTTGGAACAGTTATTTATCCTCTGATTATAGAAAAGACTGCCAAGTTTGGCGTGAATCTATGCATGTTTGAGCATCTTATGGGGTTTTCAACTGCCGCAGTATAAGGCATTCACGTTTAAAGATTTTTCTTTCTTTAAATTATTTAATAAATCATCTAAAAAAAATCTAGGACATGTAAGATGTGTTCCTTGACATTTGTGATTTTTTTCGGGATTTTATTGCAAACTATGGATTTTTAATGATTTTTTTTGTTTTGAGTAGAGTCGGCCATTTTGAATTACATTTCACCCTGTTGTGAAATCACTGACCTCTTTTCAAAAAATTGTATAAAATCAGCCTTTTATCCAAATGAGCTAATACTTTCAAAATACGTTCTTTACAAAGCCTGCTGTAAGCTGGTTACAATAGCAAAGCGCTTCTTTAAAGTCTGTCACTCTGATTTTTCAAAAGTTTGTGTTAACAGGAAATTGTTGTATCGCAAAAAGTTTTATAGCAATCCTAGCCAAATTTGGAACAGTTATTTATCCTTTGATTATAGAAAAGAGTGCCAAGTTTGGCGTGAATCTATGCATGTTTGAGCATCTTATGGGGTTTTCAACTGCCGCAGTATATGGCATTCAAGTTTAAAGATTTTTCTTTCTTTAAATTATTTAATAAATCATCTAAAAGAAATCTAGGATATGCAAGATGTGTTCCTTGACATTTGTGATTTTTTTCAGGATTTTATTGCAAACTATGGATTTTTAATGATTTTTTTTGTTTTGAGTAGAGTCGGCCATTTTGAATTACATTTTACCCTGTTGTAAAATCACGGACCTCTTTTCAAAAAATTGTATAAAATCAGCCTTTTATCCAAATGAGCTAAAACTTTCAAAATACGTTCTTTACAAAGCCTGCTGTAAGCTGGTTACAATAGGAAAGCGCTTCTTTAAAGTCCGTCACTCTGATTTGTCAAAAGTTTGTGTTAACAGGAAATTGTTGTATCTCAAAAAGTTTTATAGCAATCCTAGCCAAATTTGGAACAGTTATTTATCCTTTGATTATAGAAAAGACTGCCAAGTTTGGCGTGAATCTATGCATGTTTGAGCATCTTATGGGGTTTTCAACTGCCGCAGTATAAGGCATTCACGTTTAAAGATTTTTCTTTCTTTAAATTATTTAATAAATCATCTAAAAAAAATCTAGGACATGCGAGATGTGTTCCTTGACATTTCCGATTTTTTTCTGGATTTTATTTCAAAATATGGATTTTTTATGATTTTTTTTGTTTTGAGTAGAGTCGGCCATTTTGAATTACATTTCACCCTGTTGTGAAATCACGGACCTCTTTTCAAAAAATTGTATAAAATCAGCCTTTTATCCAAATGAGCTAATACTTTCAAAATACGTTCTTTACAAAGCCTGCTGTAAGCTGGTTACAATAGCAAAGCGCTTCTTTGAAGTCTGTCACTCTGATTTTTCAAAAGTTTGTGTTAACAGGAAATTGTTGTATCGCAAAAAGTTTTATAGCAATCCTAGCCAAATTTGGAGCAGTTATTTATCCTTTGATTATAGAAAAGACTGCCAAGTTTGGCGTAAATCTATGCATGTTTGAGCATCTTATGAGGTTTTCAACTGCCGCAGTATAAGGCATTCACGTTTAAAGATTTTTCTTTCTTTAAATTATTTAATAAATCATCTAAAAAAAATCTAGGACATGCGAGATGTGTTCCTTGACATTTGCGATTTTTTTCGGGATTTTATTGCAAACTATGGATTTTTAATGATTTTTTTGTTTTGAGTAGGGTGTATTACCGCTAACCGTGGATTTTGGCGGTGGTGTTTCTCCATCTTTTGAACATATACTTTTGACCCACCACCTGAGATGGCCGCAGCATCTATCTCACAGATGAGATTCATCCCAGATATTATATTTTATCCCTAGTTTAACCCTTCCTGACCAAAGCTGTGGTTGTCTCAGCAGGCCCAGAGGTAAAGCGTGGAACCCATTTTGCTGGGTCGGGAGGAGCAAGAAGGAGGCGGTCGCTTGGTTCCCGCGGTCGCAGCATACCAGGCGGTGCGAGCTGCGAGGGCCGCCCAATGCCACTTGTGGCTTTAATTATTATTATTATTTTTCTTTTCTCACTTCAAACGCATTTTACGGGGACTTCGCATATTCAAAAACTCAGGAAAACGTGGCAGTAAATTGTCCCCCGCGTGAAATAGCCGGTCTATAATGGAATCCAAAATGGCCGCCCCCAAATTACGCCACAGCGCCCCCTAACGTGAGTTGGGGGAAACTGTAAGTCCCAGAGATTTGAACTTTGGCACACAGGTAGATCACCTCAAATCATGAAAAAAAGTCTCTTGGAGGTATGCCCTAAAACCCACAGGAAGTCAGCCATTTTGGGTCAAAGTGCGATTTTTGGCCATTTTTCATTTTCGCTCATGTCGAACTTTAACGAACTCCTCCTAGGGATAATGAGCTATCGGCTTCAAACTCGGTCATTATGCAGTTAAGGCATTGGAGATTAAAAGTTATCAAAGGTTTTCGTTTTTGAGCATGTTTAAGGGGTCCCCAGGGGCCCCAAAGTTAGGGCACTTTTGAAGAATTTCAAAGTGGAATAACTTTTACAAAAAAAGTTCAAATCAAACCAAGTTTGGCAGTAAGGAGCCCCTTTGGGTGCTTGACCATACTGGATGGTCAAATGATGACATCATCTAAGCCCCGCCCCCTAAGGGAAGAAAGTCACTTTTTTCACTTGGGAGGGTCCCTTTCAGTCATATTAAACACCAGCACCTTGAAACTTTGTCAGATGATAGAAAACATGTTGGTCTAACTTCGTTTAAAGCACAAAGATTTTGAGTTAAATGGTGTTGCTATGGTGACCCGGCAAAGTCAGGTGTTTCGCCGTGATCATACTTTTGGCTCTCATCTCCTCATAGATCCTTCAATCTGCACCAAAGTCACTAGGATGGAACTTGGTCCAAGCCCACACAAGAATCTAGGCCAATAATCGATGGGCGTGGCTTACTTTCTATACAGCGCCCCCTAGAAAAACTAAAACGACCAGCCCCAAGCCATGCAATGACTTAGGATTATGAAAGTTGGCACACATGTTAAACACCCCAGGACCTACAAAAAAGCCTCTTGGACCCATGGTCTAAACCCCACAGGAAGTCGGCCATTTTTGATTGAAGTTCAAATTTTCACCGTAATTTTGCACTTTATAGCCTCTATATTTGAACGAACTCCTCCTACAGCTTTTGAGTCACAGGCTTCAAACTAACTCCAACTTGACTTGAGGCATTGGGGATCAAAAGTTATCAAAGGAATTTTTCTACATCAAAGCATGTGGGCGTGGCCAGGCGTCAAACTTGGTCATTAGGCAGGGAAACAAAGGGTAAGCCCCGTGCCATGTTATGACTGAGAGTTCTGAAACTTGGACCACTTATGTAACCCCTCAGGACCTACAAAAAAGTCTCTTGGGGCCATGGTCCAAATCACACAGGAAGTCGGCCATTTTGAATCAAAGAAATCCCTTTGCTTTCTTACCTTTGTGACCTATTTGAGCGAACTCCTCCTAGAGCTTTTGAGTTACACACTTTATATTCACCGTATAATGACTTGAGACATTGGGGATCAAAAGTTATCAAAGGAATTTTTCTAAATCAAAGCATGTGGGCGTGGCCAAGCGCCAAACTTGGTCATTAGGCAGGGAAACAAAGGGTAAGCCCCGTGCCATGTTATGACTGAGAGTTCTGAAACTTGGACCACTTATGTAACCCCTCAGGACCTACAAAAAAGTCTCTTGGGCCCATGGTCTAAACCTCTCATGAAGTCGGCCATTTTGAATCAAACGTCACCCTTATGAAAATAGAATCACTATGTTAAAATATTTCTAAAAAATCAGTCGTTTTCCCAAAAGAGCTAGGACTTTTGGAATATATTCCTCTAATAGCTACTTGTTTGACGGTAAACACAGCATAGCTCTTCTTAAAAGTCTGTCACTCTAATTTTTCAAAAGTTTGTGTTAACAGGAAATTGTTGTATTTCAAAAAGTTTTATAGCAATCGTAGCCAAATTTGGAATAGTTATTTATCCTTTGATTATAGAAAAGACTGCCAAGTTTGGCATGAATCTATGCATGTTTGAGCATCTTATGGGGTTTTCAACTGCCGCAGTATATGGCATTCAAGTTTAAAGATTTTTCTTTCTTTAAATCATTTCATAAATCATCTAAAAAAAAATCTAGGACATGCAAGATGTGTTCCTTGACATTTGCGATTATTTTCGGGATTTTATTGCAAACTATGGATTTTTAATGATTTTTTTTGTTTTGAGTAGAGTCGGCCATTTTGAATTACATTTTACCCTGTTGTAAAATCACGGACCTCTTTTCAAAAAATTGTATAAAATCAGCCTTTTATCCAAATGAGCTAAAACTTTCAAAATACGTTCTTTACAAAGCCTGCTGTAAGCTGGTTACAATAGGAAAGCGCTTCTTTAAAGTCCGTCACTCTGATTTCTCAAAAGTTTGTGTTAACAGGAAATTGTTGTATCTCAAAAAGTTTTATAGCAATCCTAGCCAAATTTGGAACATTTATTTATCCTTTGATTATAGAAAAGACTGCCAAGTTTGGCGTGAATCTATGCATGTTTGAGCATCTTATGGGGTTTTCAACTGCCGCAGTATAAGGCATTCACGTTTAAAGATTTTTCTTTCTTTAAATTACTTAATAAATCATCTAAAAAAAATCTAGGACATGCGAGATGTGTTCCTTGACATTTGCGATTTTTTTCTGGATTTTATTTCAAAATATGGATTTTTTATGATTTTTTTTGTTTTGAGTAGAGTCGGCCATTTTGAATTACATTTCACCCTGTTGTGAAATCACGGACCTCTTTTCAAAAAATTGTATAAAATCAGCCTTTTATCCAAATGAGCTAATACTTTCAAAATACGTTCTTTACAAAGCCTGCTGTAAGCTGGTTACAATAGCAAAGCGCTTCTTTGAAGTCTGTCACTCTGATTTTTCAAAAGTTTGTGTTAACAGGAAATTGTTGTATCGCAAAAAGTTTTATAGCAATCCTAGCCAAATTTGGAACAGTTATTTATCCTTTGATTATAGAAAAGACTGCCAAGTTTGGCGTAAATCTATGCATGTTTGAGCATCTTATGAGGTTTTCAACTGCCGCAGTATAACGCATTCACGTTTAAAGATTTTTCTTTCTTTAAATTATTTAATAAATCATCTAAAAAAAATCTAGGACATGCGAGATGTGTTCCTTGACATTTGCGATTTTTTTCGTGATTTTATTGCAAACTATGGATTTTTAATGATTTTTTTTGTTTTGAGTAGGGTGTATTACCGCTAACCGTGGATTTTGGCGGTGGTGTTTCTCCATCTTTTGAACATATACTTTTGACCCACCACCTGAGATGGCCGCAGCATCTATCTCACAGATGAGATTCATCCCAGATATTATATTTTATCCCTAGTTTAACCCTTCCTGACCAAAGCTGTGGTTGTCTCAGCAGGCCCAGAGGTAAAGCGTGGAACCCATTTTGCTGGGTTGGGAGGAGCAAGAAGGAGGCGGTCGCTTGGTTCCCGCGGTCGCAGCATACCAGGCGGTGCGAGCTGCGAGGGCCGCCCAATGCCACTTGTGGCTTTAATTATTAGGCCCGAGCAGCGAAGGCTGCAAGAGCCTATTGTATTTCGAAAGTTTCTTATTATTATTATTATTACGATTCTTGTAGCACTTTGAACGCATTTTACGGGGACTTCGCATATTCAAAAACTCAGGAAAACGTGGCAGTAAATTGTCCCCCGCGTGAAATAGCCGGTCTATAAAAGAATCAAAAATGGCCGCCCCCAAATTACGCCACAGCGCCCCCTAACGTGAGTTGGGGGAAACTGTAAGTCCCAGAGATCTGAATTTTGGCACACAGGTAGATCTCCTCAAATCATGAAAAAAAGTCTCTTGGAGGTATGCCCTAAAACCCACAGGAAGTCAGCCATTTTGGGTCAAAGTGCGATTTTTGGCCATTTTTCATTTTCGCTCATGTCGAACTTTAACGAACTCCTCCTAGGGATTATGAGCTATCGGCTTCAAACTCGGTCATTATGCAGTTAAGGCATTGGAGATTAAAAGTTATCAAAGGTTTTCGTTTTTGAGCATGTTTAAGGGGTCCCCAGGGGCCCCAAAGTTAGGCTACTTTTGAAGAATTTCAAAGTTGAATAACTTTTACAAAAAAAATTCAAATCAAACCAAGTTTGGCAGTAAGGAGCCCCTTTGGGTGCTTGACCATACTGGATGGTCAAATGATGACATCATCTAAGCCCCGCCCCCTAAGGGAAGAAAGTTACTTTTTTCACTTGGGAGGGTCCCTTTCACTCATTTTAAACACCAGCACCTTGAAACTTTGTCAGATGATAGAAAACATGTTGGTCTAACTTCGTTTAAAGCACAGAGAGTCTGAGTTAAATGGTGTTGCCGTGGCGCCATGGCGAAGTGAGGCGTTTCACCATGAAAATACGATTGGCTCTCATTTCCTCATTAATAATCAGATCTGCACCAAAATAACAAGAGATGATCCTAGTCCAACTCCCAACAGGAATCCAGAGCAATATTTTTTGGGCGGGGCTTAATTTCCCTACAGCGCCCCCTAGAAATAACAAATTTCAAACCATCAGCCCCAAGCCGTTTTTAGTCCAGGAATATTGAAACTTTGAACACATTTGCATCTCATCAGGCCCCAACTAAAAGCCTCTTGAAGACATGGTCTAAACCCCACCGGAAGTCGGCCATTTTGAATTACATTTTACCCTGTTGTGAAATCACAGACCTCTTTTCAAAAAATTGTATAAAATCAGCCTTTTATCCAAATGAGCTAAAACTTTCAAAATACGTTCTTTACAAAGCCTGCTATAAGCTGGTTACAATAGTAAAGCGCTTTTTTAAAGTCCGTCACTCTGATTTTTCAAGTTTGCGTTCTCGCCTAATAGTTGGTCAAGTGGACAGATAATGCCAGGAAATAATTCAGCCCCTAGCCATGCTCGTTCCTAGGATAATAAAACTGGGCACACATCTGTATGAGCTCTCCACCTACAAAAAGTTTCATTGGAGCCATGATCTAAACCTCTCATGAAGTCGGCCATTTTTAATCAAACGGCACCCTTATGAAAATAGAATCACTATGTTAAAATATTTCTAAAAAATCAATCGTTTTCCTAAAAGAGCTAGGACTTTTGGAATATATTCCTCTAATCGCTACTTGTTTGATGGTAAACACAGCATAGCTCTTCTTAAAAGTCCGTCACTCTGATTTTTCACAAGTTTGTGTTAACAGGAAATTGTTGTATCTCAAAAAGTTTTATAGCAATCGTAGCCAAATTTGGTACAGTTATTTATCCTTTGATTATAGAAAAGACTGCCAAGTTTGGCGTGAATCTATGCATGTTTGAGCATCTTATGGGGTTTTCAACTGCCGCAGTATATGAAATTTAAGTTTAAAGATTTTTCTTTCTTTGAATTATTTAATAAATCATCTAAAAAAAATCTAGGATATGCAAGATGTGTTCCTTGACATTTGTGATTTTTTTCGGGATTTTATTGCAAACTATGGATTTTTAATGATTTCTGTTGTTTTGAGTAGAGTCGGCCATTTTGAATTACATTTTACCCTGTTGTGAAATCACGGACCTCTTTTCAAAAAATTTTATAAAATCAGCCTTTTATCCAAATGAGCTAATACTTTCAAAATACGTTCTTTACAAAGCCTGCTGTAAGCTGGTTACAATAGCAAAGCGCTTCTTTAAAGTCTGTCACTCTGATTTTTCAAAAGTTTGTGTTAACAGGAAATTGTTGTATCGCAAAAAATTTTATAGCAATCCTAGCCAAATTTGGAACAGTTATTTATCCTTTGATTATAGAAAAGACTGCCAAGTTTGGCGTAAATCTATGCATGTTTGAGCATCTTATGAGGTTTTCAACTGCCGCAGTATAAGGCATTCACGTTTAAAGATTTTTCTTTCTTTAAATTATTTAATAAATCATCTAAAAAAAATCTAGGACATGCGAGATCTGTTCCTTGACATTTGCGATTTTTTTCGGGATTTTATTGCAAACTATGGATTTTTAATGATTATTTTTGTTTTGAGTAGAGTCGGCCATTTTGAATTACATTTCACCCTGTTGTGAAATCAGTGACCTCTTTTCAAAAAATTGTATAAAATCAGCCTTTTATCCAAATGAGCTAATACTTTCAAAATACGTTCTTTACAAAGCCTGCTGTAAGCTGGTTACAATAGCAAAGCGCTTCTTTAAAGTCTGTCACTCTGATTTTTCAAAAGTTTGTGTTAACAGGAAATTGTTGTATCGCAAAAATTTTTATAGCAATCCTAGCCAAATTTGGAACAGTTATTTATCCTTTGATTATAGAAAAGACTGCCAAGTTTGGCGTAAATCTATGCATGTTTGAGCATCTTATGAGGTTTTCAACTGCCGCAGTATAAGGCATTCACGTTTAAAGATTTTTCTTTCTTTAAATTATTTAATAAATCATCTAAAAAAAATCTAGGACATGCGAGATCTGTTCCTTGACATTTGCGATTTTTTTCGGGATTTTATTGCAAACTATGGATTTTTAATGATTTTTTTTGTTTTGAGTAGAGTCGGCCATTTTGAATTACATTTCACCCTGTTGTGAAATCAGTGACCTCTTTTCAAAAAATTGTATAAAATCAGCCTTTTATCCAAATGAGCTAATACTTTCAAAATACGTTCTTTACAAAGCCTGCTGTAAGCTGGTTACAATAGCAAAGCGCTTCTTTAAAGTCTGTCACTCTGATTTTTCAAAAGTTTGTGTTAACAGGAAATTGTTGTATCGCAAAAATTTTTATAGCAATCCTAGCCAAATTTGGAACATTTATTTATCCTTTGATTATAGAAAAGACTGCCAAGTGTGGCCTAAATCTATGCATGTTTGAGCATCTTATGAGGTTTTCAACTGCCGCAGTATAAGGCATTCACGTTTAAAGATTTTTCTTTCTTTAAATTATTGAATAAATCATCTAAAAAAAATCTAGGACATGCGAGATGTGTTCCTTGACATTTGCGATTTTTTTCGGGATTTTATTGCAAACTATGGATTTTTAATGATTTTTTTTGTTTTGAGTAGAGTCGGCCATTTTGAATTACATTTCACCCTGTTGTGAAATCACTGACCTCTTTTCAAAAAATTTTATAAAATCAGCCTTTTATCCAAATGAGCTAATACTTTCAAAATACGTTCTTTACAAAGCCTGCTGTAAGCTGGTTACAATAGCAAAGCGCTTCTTCAAAGTCTGTCACTCTGATTTTTCAAAAGTTTGTGTTAACAGGAAATTGTTGTATCGCAAAAAGTTTTATAGCAATCCTAGCCAAATTTGGAACAGTTATTTATCCTTTGATTATAGAAAAGACTGCCAAGTTTGGCGTAAATCTATGCATGTTTGAGCATCTTATGAGGTTTTCAACTGCCGCAGTATAAGGCATTCACGTTTAAAGATTTTTCTTTCTTTAAATTATTTAATAAATCATCTAAAAAAAATCTAGGACATGCGAGATGTGTTCCTTGACATTTGCGATTTTTTTCGTGATTTTATTGCAAACTATGGATTTTTAATGATTTTTTTTGTTTTGAGTAGGGTGTATTACCGCTAACCGTGGATTTTGGCGGTGGTGTTTCTCCATCTTTTGAACATATACTTTTGACCCACCACCTGAGATGGCCGCAGCATCTATCTCACAGATGAGATTCATCCCAGATATTATATTTTATCCCTAGTTTAACCCTTCCTGACCAAAGCTGTGGTTGTCTCAGCAGGCCCAGAGGTAAAGCGTGGAACCCATTTTGCTGGGTCGGGAGGAGCAAGAAGGAGGCGGTCGCTTGGTTCCCGCGGTCGCAGCATACCAGGCGGTGCGAGCTGCGAGGGCCGCCCAATGCCACTTGTGGCTTTAATTATTATTATTTTTCTTTTCTCACTTCAAACGCATTTTACGGGGACTTCGCATATTCAAAAACTCAGGAAAACGTGGCAGTAAATTGTCCCCCGCGTGAAATAGCCGGTCTATAATGGAATCCAAAATGGCTGCCCCCAAATTACGCCACAGCGCCCCCTAACGTGAGTTGGGGGAAACTGTAAGTCCCAGAGATTTGAACTTTGGCACACAGGTAGATCACCTCAAATCATGAAAAAAAGTCTCTTGGAGGTATGCCCTAAAACCCACAGGAAGTCAGCCATTTTGGGTCAAAGTGCGATTTTTGGCCATTTTTCATTTTCGCTCATGTCGAACTTTAACGAACTCCTCCTAGGGATAATGAGCTATCGGCTTCAAACTCGGTCATTATGCAGTTAAGGCATTGGAGATTAAAAGTTATCAAAGGTTTTCGTTTTTGAGCATGTTTAAGGGGTCCCCAGGGGCCCCAAAGTTAGGGCACTTTTGAAGAATTTCAAAGTGGAATAACTTTTACAAAAAAAGTTCAAATCAAACCAAGTTTGGCAGTAAGGAGCCCCTTTGGGTGCTTGACCATACTGGATGGTCAAATGATGACATCATCTAAGCCCCGCCCCCCAAGGGAAGAAAGTCACTTTTTTCACTTGGGAGGGTCCCTTTCAGTCATATTAAACACCAGCACCTTGAAACTTTGTCAGATGATAGAAAACATGTTGGTCTAACTTCGTTTAAAGCACAAAGATTTTGAGTTAAATGGTGTTGCTATGGTGACCCGGCAAAGTCAGGTGTTTCGCCGTGATCATACTTTTGGCTCTCATCTCCTCATAGATCCTTCAATCTGCACCAAAGTCACTAGGATGGAACTTGGTCCAAGCCCACACAAGAATCTAGGCCAATAATCGATGGGCGTGGCTTACTTTCTATACAGCGCCCCCTAGAAAAACTAAAACGACCAGCCCCAAGCCATGCAATGACTTAGGATTATGAAAGTTGGCACACATGTTAAACACCCCAGGACCTACAAAAAAGCCTCTTGGACCCATGGTCTAAACCCCACAGGAAGTCGGCCATTTTTGATTGAAGTTCAAATTTTCACCGTAATTTTGCACTTTATAGCCTCTATATTTGAACGAACTCCTCCTACAGCTTTTGAGTCACAGGCTTCAAACTAACTCCAACTTGACTTGAGGCATTGGGGATCAAAAGTTATCAAAGGAATTTTTCTACATCAAAGCATGTGGGCGTGGCCAGGCGTCAAACTTGGTCATTAGGCAGGGAAACAAAGGGTAAGCCCCGTGCCATGTTATGACTGAGAGTTCTGAAACTTGGACCACTTATGTAACCCCTCAGGACCTACAAAAAAGTCTCTTGGGGCCATGGTCCAAATCACACAGGAAGTCGGCCATTTTGAATCAAAGAAATCCCTTTGCTTTCTTACCTTTGTAACCTATTTGAGCAAACTCCTCCTAGAGCTTTTGAGTTACACACTTTATATTCACCGTATAATGACTTGAGACATTGGGGATCAAAAGTTATCAAAGGAATTTTTCTAAATCAAAGCATGTGGGCGTGGCCAAGCGCCAAACTTGGTCATTAGGCAGGGAAACAAAGGGTAAGCCCCGTGCCATGTTATGACTGAGAGTTCTGAAACTTGGACCACTTATGTAACCCCTCAGGACCTACAAAAAAGTCTCTTGGGGCCATGGTCTAAACCTCTCATGAAGTCGGCCATTTTGAATCAAACGTCACCCTTATGAAAATAGAATCACTATGTTAAAATATTTCTAAAAAATCAGTCGTTTTCCCAAAAGAGCTAGGACTTTTGGAATATATTCCTCTAATAGCTACTTGTTTGACGGTAAACACAGCATAGCTCTTCTTAAAAGTCCGTCACTCTAATTTTTCAAAAGTTTGTGTTAACAGGAAATTGTTGTATTTCAAAAAGTTTTATAGCAATCGTAGCCAAATTTGGAATAGTTATTTATCCTTTGATTATAGAAAAGACTGCCAAGTTTGGCATGAATCTATGCATGTTTGAGCATCTTATGGGGTTTTCAACTGCCGCAGTATATGGCATTCAAGTTTAAAGATTTTTCTTTCTTTAAATTATTTCATAAATCATCTAAAAAAAATCTAGGACATGCAAGATGTGTTCCTTGACATTTGCGATTTTTTTCGGGATTTTATTGCAAACTATGGATTTTTAATGATTTTTTTTGTTTTGAGTAGGGTGTAATACCGCTAACCGTGGATTTTGGCGGTGCTGTTTCTTCATCTTTTGAACATATACTTTTGACCCACCACCTGAGATGGCCGCAGCATCTATCTCACAGATGAGATTCATCCCAGATATTATATTTTATCCCTAGTTTAACCCTTCCTGACCAAAGCTGTGGTTGTCTCAGCAGGCCCAGAGGTAAAGCATGGAACCCATTTTGCTGGGTTGGGAGGAGCAAGAAGGAGGCGGTCGCTTGGTTCCCGCGGTCGCAGCATACCAGGCGGTGCGAGCTGCGAGGGCCGCCCAATGCCACTTGTGGCTTTAATTCTTCTTATTTTTCTCCCCCTAAAAGAAACGGCTTTTTGGTGGCTTTAACATGTTCAAAAAGTCACCAAACTTGGCAGTAAATTGTCCCCCTAGTGAAATTTACGTATTATAATGGAATTCAAAATGGGCGTGGCCAAATGGCTCTACAGCGCCCCCTGATGTGAGTTGGGGAAAACCGTAAGTCACAGAGATTTGAGATTTGGCAGGTACATAGATATCACCAAATCATGAAAAAAGTTACATTGTGGGTATGCTCTAAAACCTACAGGAAGTCGGCCATTTTGGGTCAAAGGCTGATTTTTGGCAATTTTTCAATTTTGTTGACGTCGAACTTTCGCGAACTCGTCCTAGGGACGGTGAGCCATCGGCTTCAAACTTGGCATGTATGCAGATAAGGCATGTGACATCTAAACTTATTATTTTTTTGAGTTTTCCAGCATTTTTAAGGGGTGTGGCCAGGCCTCGAAGTTGGCGTACTCGCCAACATTTTCAAAATGCAATTACTTTTTCATATGAAACTGAAATGACACCAAACTTGGTAGTATTAATCCTCTCTGGGTTCCCAACAAAACTGTATATTACAATTTTGACATGATTGAAGCCACGCCCCCTGAGAACCGGAAGTCACGTTTTTTACTTGGAATGGTCCCTCTCTGTCCTACTTGACCTCATCAACCTAAAACTGTGTCAGCAGACAGACAACATGTTGTCCTAACTTCGTTTAAGGCACAGAGAGTCTGAGTTAAATGGTGTTGCCGTGGCGCCATGGCGAAGTGAGGCGTTTCGCCATGAAAATACGATTGGCTCTCATTTCCTCATTAATAATCAGATCTGCACAAAAATCACAAGAGATGATCCTAGTCCAACTCCAAACAGGAATCCAGAGCAATATTTTGTGGGCGGGGCATAATTTCATTACAGCGCCCCCTAGAAATAACAACCTTAAAACCACCAGCCCCAAGCCGTTTTTAGTCCAGGAATGTTGAAACTTTGAACACATTTGCATCTCATCAGGCCCTAACTAAAAGCCTCTTGGAGCCATGGTCTAAACCCCACCGGAAGTCGGCCATTTTGAATTACATTTTACCCTGTTGTGAAATCACGGACCTCTTTTAAAAAAATTGTATAAAATCAGCCTTTTATCCAAATGAGCTAAAACTTTCAAAATACGTTCTTTACAAAGCCTGCTGTAAGCTGGTTACAATAGCAAAGTGCTTCTTTAAAGTCCGTCACTCTGATTTTTCAAAAGTTTGCGTTCTCGCCTAATAGTTGGTCAAGTGGACAGATAATGCCAGGAAATAATTCAGCCCCTAGCCATGCTCGTTCCTAGGATAATGAAATTTGGCACACATCTGTATGAGCTCTCCACCTACAAAAAGTTTCATTGGAGCCATGGCCTAAACCTCTCATGAAGTCGGCCATTCTGAATTAAACGGCACCCTTATGAAAATAGAATCACTCTGTTAAAATATTTCTAAAAAATCAGTCGTTTTCCCAAAAGAGCTAGGACTTTTGGAATATATTCCTCTGATCGCTACTTTTTTGATGGTAAACACAGCATAGCTCTTCTTAAAAGTCCGTCACTCTGATTTTTCACAAGTTTGTGTTAACAGGAAATTGTTGTATCTCAAAAAGTTTTATAGCAATCATAGCCAAATTTGGAACAGTTATTTATCATTTGATTATAGAGAAGACTGCCAAGTTTGGCGTGAATCTATGCATGTTTGAGCATCTTATTGGGTTTTCAACTGCCGCAGTATATGGCATTCAAGTTTAAAGATTTTTCTTTCTTTAAATTATTTAATAAATCATCTAAAAAAAATCTAGGACATGCAAGATGTGTTCCTTGACATTTGTGATTTTTTTCGGGATTTTATTGCAAAGTATGGATTTTTAATGATTTTTTTTGTTTTGAGTAGAGTCGGCCATTTTGAATTACATTTTACCCTGTTGTGAAATCACGGACCTCTTTTCAAAAAATTGTATAAAATCAGCCTTTTATCCAAATGAGCTAATACTTTCAAAATACGTTCTTTACAAAGCCTGCTGTAAGCTGGTTACAATAGCAAAGCGCTTCTTTAAAGTCTGTCACTCTGATTTTTCAAAAGTTTGTGTTAACAGGAAATTGTTGTATCGCAAAAAGTTTTATAGCAATCCTAGCCAAATTTGGAACATTTATTTATCGTTTGATTATAGTAAAGATTGCCAAGTTTGGCGTAAATCTATGCATGTTTGAGCATCTTATGAGGTTTTCAACTGCCGCAGTATAAGGCATTCACGTTTAAAGATTTTTCTTTCTTTAAATTATTTAATAAATCATCTAAAAAAAATCAAGGACATGCAAGATGTGTTCCTTGACATTTGCGATTTTTTTCGGGATTTTATTGCAAACTATGGATTTTTAATGATTTTTTTTGTTTTGAGTAGAGTCGGCCATTTTGAATTACATTTTACCCTGTTGTGAAATCACGGACCTCTTTTCAAAAAATTGTATAAAATCAGCCTTTTATCCAAATGAGCTAATACTTTCAAAATACGTTCTTTACAAAGCCTGCTGTAAGCTGGTTACAATAGCAAAGCGCTTCTTTAAAGTCTGTCACTCTGATTTTTCAAAAGTTTGTGTTAACAGGAAATTGTTGTATCGCAAAAAGTTTTATAGCAATCCTAGCCAAATTTGGAACAGTTATTTATCCTTTGATTATAGAAAAGACTGCCAAGTTTGGCGTAAATCTATGCATGTTTGAGCATCTTATGAGGTTTTCAACTGCCGCAGTATAAGGCATTCACGTTTAAAGATTTTTCTTTCTTTAAATTATTTAATAAAATCATCTAAAAAAAATCTAGGACATGCGAGATGTGTTCCTTGACATTTGCGATTTTTTTCGGGATTTTATTGCAAACTATGGATTTTTAATGATTTTTTTTTTTGTTTTGAGTAGGGTGTAGTACCGCCTTGGATTTTGGCGGTGCTGTTACTCCATCTTTTGAATATATACTTTTGACACATTAACTGAGATGGCCACAGGATCTATCTGACAGATGAGATTCATCCCCAGATATTAACTTTTATCCCTAGTTTAACCCTTTCCTGACCAACGCTGTGGTTGTCTCCGGCTGGTCCAGAGGTGAAGCGTGAAGCTTTTTCCGCTGGCTGGGAAGGTGCAAGGGGGCGGCGGTCGCTTGGCTCCCGCGGTCGCAATAGGCCGAGCGGCGCTGAGCTGCGAGGGCCGTCAATACCGCTCGCGGTTTTAATTATTATTATTCTTCTTATTTTTCTCCCCCTAAAACAAACGGCTTTTTGGCGGCTTTAACATGTTCAAAAAGTCACCAAACTTGGCAGTAAATTGTCCCCCTAGTGAAATTTACGTATTATAATGGAATTCAAAATGGGCGTGGCCAAATGGCTCTACAGCGCCCCCTGATGTGAGTTGGGGAAAACCGTAAGTCACAGAGATTTGAGATTTGGCAGGTACATAGATATCACCAAATCATGAAAAAAGTTACATTGTGGGTATGCTCTAAAACCTACAGAAAGTCGGCCATTTTGGGTCAAAGGCTGATTTTTGGCAATTTTTCAATTTTGTTGACGTCGAACTTTCGCGAACTCGTCCTAGGGACGGTGAGCCATCGGCTTCAAACTTGGCATGTATGCAGATAAGGCATGTGAGATCTAAACTTATTATTTTTTTGAGTTTTCCAGCATTTTAAAGGGGTGTGGCCACGCCTCGAAGTTGGCGTACTCGCCAACATTTTCAAAATGCAATTACTTTTTCATATGAAACTGAAATGACACCAAACTTGGTAGTATTAATCCTCTCTGGGTTCCCAACAAAACTGTATATTACAATTTTGGCATGATGGAAGCCACGCCCCCTGAGAACCGGAAGTCACGTTTTTTTCTTGGAATGGTCCCTCTCTGTCCTACTTGACCTCATCAACCTAAAACTTTGTCAGCAGACAGACAACATGTTGTCCTAACTTCGTTTAAGGCACAGAGAGCTTTCGTCAAATGGTGTTGCTGTGGCGCCATGGCGAAGTGAGGCGTTTCGCCATGAAAATACGATTGGCTCTCATTTCCTGATTTATAATCAGATCTGCACCAAAATCACAAGAGATGATCCTAGTCCAACTCCAAACAGGAATCCAGAGCAATATTTTGTGGGCGGGGCTTAATTTCATTACAGCGCCCCCTAGAAATAACAACCTTAAAACCACCAGCCCCAAGCCGTTTTTAGTCGAGGAATGTTGAAACTTTGAACACATTTGCATCTCATCAGGCCCTAACTAAAAGCCTCTTGAAGACATGGTCTAAACCCCACCGGAAGTCGGCCATTTTGAATTACATTTTACCCTGTTGTGAAATCACAGACCTCTTTTCAAAAAATTGTATAAAATCAGCCTTTTATCCAAATGAGCTAAAACTTTCAAAATACGTTCTTTACAAAGCCTGCTATAAGCTGGTTACAACAGTAAAGCGCTTCTTTAAAGTCCGTCACTCTGATTTTTCAAAAGTTTGCGTTCTCGCCTAATAGTTGGTCAAGTGGACAGATAATGCCAGGAAATAATTCAGCCCCTAGCCATGCTCGTTCCTAGGATAATAAAACTGGGCACACATCTGTATGAGCTCTCCACCTACAAAATGTTTCATTGGAGCCATGGTCTAAACCTCTCATGAAGTCGGCCATTTTGAATCAAACGGCACCCTTATGAAAATAGAATCACTATGTTAAAATATTTCTAAAAAATCAGTCGTTTTCCCAAAAGAGCTAGGACTTTTGGAATATATTCCTCTAATCGCTACTTGTTTGATGGTAAACACAGCATAGCTCTTCTTAAAAGTCCGTCACTCTGATTTTTCACAAGTTTGTGTTAACAGGAAATTGTTGTATCTCAAACAGTTTTATAGCAATCCTAGCCAAATTTGGTACAGTTATTTATCCTTTGATTATAGAAAAGACTGCCAAGTTTGGCGTGAATCTATGCATGTTTGAGCATCTTATGGGGTTTTCAACTGCCGCAGTATATGGCATTCAAGTTTAAAGATTTTTCTTTCTTTAAATTATTTAATAAATCACCTAAAAAAAATCTAGGACATGCAAGATGTGTTCCTTGACATTTGCGATTTTTTTCGGGATTTTATTGCAAACTATGGATTTTTAATGATTTTTTTGTTTTGAGTAGAGTCGGCCATTTTGAATTACATTTCGACCTGTTGTGAAATCACTGACCTCTTTTCAAAAAATTTTATAAAATCAGCCTTTTATCCAAATGAGCTAATACTTTCAAAATACGTTCTTTACAAAGCCTGCTGTAAGCTGGTTACAATAGCAAAGCGCTTCTTTAAAGTCTGTCACTCTGATTTTTCACAAGTTTGTGTTAACAGGAAATTGTTGTATCTCAAAAAGTTTTATAGCAGTCCTAGCCAAATTTGGTACAGTTATTTATCCTTTGATTATAGAAAAGACTGCCAAGTTTGGCGTGAATCTATGCATGTTTGAGCATCTTATGGGGTTTTCAACTGCCGCAGTATATGGCATTCAAGTTTAAAGATTTTTCTTTCTTTAAATTATTTAATAAATCACCTAAAAAAAATCTAGGACATGCAAGATGTGTTCCTTGACATTTGCGATTTTTTTCGGGATTTTATTGCAAACTATGGATTTTTAATGATTTTTTTGTTTTGAGTAGAGTCGGCCATTTTGAATTACATTTCGACCTGTTGTGAAATCACTGACCTCTTTTCAAAAAATTTTATAAAATCAGCCTTTTATCCGAATGAGCTAATACTTTCAAAATACGTTCTTTACAAAGCCTGCTGTAAGCTGGTTACAATAGCAAAGCGCTTCTTTAAAGTCTGTCACTCTGATTTTTCAAAAGTTTGTGTTAACAGGAAATTGTTGTATCGCAAAAAGTTTTATAGCAATCCTAGCCAAATTTGGAACATTTATTTATCCTTTGATTATAGAAAAGACTGCCAAGTTTGGCGTAAATCTATGCATGTTTGAGCATCTTATGAGGTTTTCAACTGCCGCAGTATAAGGCATTCACGTTTAAAGATTTTTCTTTCTTTAAATTATTTAATAAATCATCTAAAAAAAAATCTAGGACATGCAAGATGTGTTCCTTGACATTTGCGATTTTTTTCGGGATTTTATTGCAAACTATGGATTTTTAATGATTTTTTTGTTTTGAGTAGAGTCGGCCATTTTGAATTACATTTCGACCTGTTGTGAAATCACTGACCTCTTTTCAAAAAATTTTATAAAATCAGCCTTTTATCCAAATGAGCTAATACTTTCAAAATACGTTCTTTACAAAGCCTGCTGTAAGCTGGTTACAATAGCAAAGCGCTTCTTTAAAGTCTGTCACTCTGATTTTTCAAAAGTTTGTGTTAACAGGAAATTGTTGTATCGCAAAAAGTTTTATAGCAATCCTAGCCAAATTTGGAGCAGTTATTTATCCTTTGATTATAGAAAAGACTGCCAAGTTTGGCGTAAATCTATGCATGTTTGAGCATCTTATGAGGTTTTCAACTGCCGCAGTATAAGGCATTCACGTTTAAAGATTTTTCTTTCTTTAAATTATTTAATAAAATCATCTAAAAAAAATCTAGGACATGCGAGATGTGTTCCTTGACATTTGCGATTTTTTTCGGGATTTTATTGCAAACTATGGATTTTTAATGATTTTTTTTTTTGTTTTGAGTAGGGTGTAGTACCGCCTTGGATTTTGGCGGTGCTGTTACTCCATCTTTTGAATATATACTTTTGACACATTAACTGAGATGGCCACAGCATCTATCTGACAGATGAGATTCATCCCCAGATATTAACTTTTATCCCTAGTTTAACCCTTTCCTGACCAACGCTGTGGTTGTCTCCGGCTGGTCCAGAGGTGAAGCGTGAAGCTTTTTCCGCTGGCTGGGAAGGTGCAAGGGGGCGGCGGTCGCTTGGCTCCCGCGGTCGCAATAGGCCGAGCGGCGCTGAGCTGCGAGGGCCGTCAATACCGCTCGCGGTTTTAATTATTCTTCTTATTTTTCTCCCCCTAAAAGAAACGGCTTTTTGGTGGCTTTAACATGTTCAAAAAGTCACCAAACTTGGCAATAAATTGTCCCCCTAGTGAAATTTACGTATTATAATGGAATTCAAAATGGGCGTGGCCAAATGGCTCTACAGCGCCCCCTGATGTGAGTTGGGGAAAACCGTAAGTCACAGAGATTTGAGATTTGGCAGGTACATAGATATCACCAAATCATGAAAAAAGTTACATTGTGGGTATGCTCTAAAACCTACAGGAAGTCGGCCATTTTGGGTCAAAGGCTGATTTTTGGCAATTTTTCAATTTTGTTGACGTCGAACTTTCGCGAACTCGTCCTAGGGACGGTGAGCCATCGGCTTCAAACTTGGCATGTATGCAGATAAGGCATGTGACATCTAAACTTATTATTTTTTTGAGTTTTCCAGCATTTTTAAGGGGTGTGGCCAGGCCTCGAAGTTGGCGTACTCGCCAACATTTTCAAAATGCAATTACTTTTTCATATGAAACTGAAATGACACCAAACTTGGTAGTATTAATCCTCTCTGGGTTCCAAACAAAACTGTATATTACAATTTTGACATGATTGAAGCCACGCCCCCTGAGAACTGGAAGTCACGTTTTTTACTTGGAATGGTCCCTCTCTGTCCTACTTGACCTCATCAACCTAAAACTTTGTCAGCAGACAGACAACATGTTGTCCTAACTTCGTTTAAGGCACAGAGAGTCTGAGTTAAATGGTGTTGCCGTGGCGCCATGGCGAAGTGAGGCGTTTTGCCATGAAAATACGATTGGCTCTCATTTCCTCATTAATAATCAGATCTGCACAAAAATCACAAGAGATGATCCTAGTCCAACTCCAAACAGGAATCCAGAGCAATATTTTGTGGGCAGGACTTAATTTCAATACAGCGCCCCCTAGAACTAACAAACTTCAAACCACCAGCCCCAAGCCGTTTTTAGTCCAACAAAATTGAAACTTTGAACACATTTGCATCTCATCAGGCCCTAACTAAAAGCCTCTTGGAGCCATGGTCTAAACCCCACCGGAAGTCGGCCATTTTGAATTACATTTTACCCTGTTGTGAAATCACGGACCTCTTTTAAAAAAATTGTATAAAATCAGCCTTTTATCCAAATGAGCTAAAACTTTCAAAATACGTTCTTTACAAAGCCTGCTGTAAGCTGGTTACAATAGCAAAGCGCTTCTTTAAAGTCCGTCACTCTGATTTTTCAAAAGTTTGCGTTCTCGCCTAATAGTTGGTCAAGTGGACAGATAATGCCAGGAAATAATTCAGCCCCTAGCCATGCTCGTTCCTAGGATAATGAAATTTGGCACACATCTGTATGAGCTCTCCACCTACAAAAAGTTTCATTGGAGCCATGGTCTAAACCTCTCATGAAGTCGGCCATTCTGAATTAAACGGCACCCTTATGAAAATAGAATCACTCTGTTAAAATATTTCTAAAAAATCAGTCGTTTTCCCAAAAGAGCTAGGACTTTTGGAATATATTCCTCTAATCGCTACTTGTTTGATGGTAAACACAGCATAGCTCTTCTTAAAAGTCCGTCACTCTGATTTTTCAAAAGTTTGTGTTAACAGGAAATTGTTGTATCTCAAAAAGTTTTATAGCAATCATAGCCAAATTTGGAACAGTTATTTATCATTTGATTATAGAAAAGACTGCCAAGTTTGGCGTGAATCTATGCATGTTTGAGCATCTTATTGGGTTTTCAACTGCCGCAGTATATGGCATTCAAGTTTAAAGATTTTTCTTTCTTTAAATTATTTAATAAATCATCTAAAAAAAATCTAGGACATGCAAGATGTGTTCCTTGACATTTGTGATTTTTTTCGGGATTTTATTGCAAACTATGGATTTTTAATGATTTTTTTTGTTTTGAGTAGAGTCGGCCATTTTGAATTACATTTTACCCTGTTGTGAAATCACGGACCTCTTTTCAAAAAATTGTATAAAATCAGCCTTTTATCCAGATGAGCTAATACTTTCAAAATAGGTTCTTTACAAAGCCTGCTGTAAGCTGGTTACAATAGCAAAGCGCTTCTTTAAAGTCTGTCACTCTGATTTTTCAAAAGTTTGTGTTAACAGGAAATTGTTGTATCGCAAAAAGTTTTATAGCAATCCTAGCCAAATTTGGAACATTTATTTATCGTTTGATTATAGTAAAGATTGCCAAGTTTGGCGTATATCTATGCATGTTTGAGCATCTTATGAGGTTTTCAACTGCCGCAGTATAAGGCATTCACGTTTAAAGATTTTTCTTTCTTTAAATTATTTAATAAATCATCTAAAAAAAATCAAGGACATGCAAGATGTGTTCCTTGACATTTGTGATTTTTTTCGGGATTTTATTGCAAACTATGGATTTTTAATGATTTTTTTTGTTTTGAGTAGAGTCGGCCATTTTGAATTACATTTTACCCTGTTGTGAAATCACGGACCTCTTTTCAAAAAATTGTATAAAATCAGCCTTTTATCCAAATGAGCTAATACTTTCAAAATACGTTCTTTACAAAGCCTGCTGTAAGCTGGTTACAATAGCAAAGCGCTTCTTTAAAGTCTGTCACTCTGATTTTTCAAAAGTTTGTGTTAACAGGAAATTGTTGTATCGCAAAAAGTTTTATAGCAATCCTAGCCAAATTTGGAACATTTATTTATCGTTTGATTATAGTAAAGATTGCCAAGTTTGGCGTAAATCTATGCATGTTTGAGCATCTTATGAGGTTTTCAACTGCCGCAGTATAAGGCATTCACGTTTAAAGATTTTTCTTTCTTTAAATTATTTAATAAATCATCTAAAAAAAATCAAGGACATGCAAGATGTGTTCCTTGACATTTGCGATTTTTTTCGGGATTTTATTGCAAACTATGGATTTTTAATGATTTTTTTGTTTTGAGTAGAGTCGGCCATTTTGAATTACATTTCGACCTGTTGTGAAATCACTGACCTCTTTTCAAAAAATTTTATAAAATCAGCCTTTTATCCAAATGAGCTAATACTTTCAAAATACGTTCTTTACAAAGCCTGCTGTAAGCTGGTTACAATAGCAAAGCGCTTCTTTAAAGTCTGTCACTCTGATTTTTCAAAAGTTTGTGTTAACAGGAAATTGTTGTATCGCAAAAAGTTTTATAGCAATCCTAGCCAAATTTGGAACATTTATTTATCGTTTGATTATAGTAAAGATTGCCAAGTTTGGCGTAAATCTATGCATGTTTGAGCATCTTATGAGGTTTTCAACTGCCGCAGTATAAGGCATTCACGTTTAAAGATTTTTCTTTCTTTATTTAATAAAATCATCTAAAAAAAATCTAGGACATGCGAGATGTGTTCCTTGACATTTGCGATTTTTTTCGGGATTTTATTGCAAACTATGGATTTTTAATGATTTTTTTTTTTTGTTTTGAGTAGGGTGTAGTACCGCCTTGGATTTTGGCGGTGCTGTTACTCCATCTTTTGAATATATACTTTTGACACATTAACTGAGATGGCGACAGGATCTATCTGACAGATGAGATTCATCCCCAGATATTAACTTTTATCCCTAGTTTAACCCTTTCCTGACCAACGCTGTGGTTGTCTCCGGCTGGTCCAGAGGTGAAGCGTGAAGCTTTTTCCGCTGGCTGGGAAGGTGCAAGGGGGCGGCGGTCGCTTGGCTCCCGCGGTCGCAATAGGCCGAGCGGCGCTGAGCTGCGAGGGCCGTCAATACCGCTCGCGGTTTTAATTATCCTTTTTAACTTCCCTTTATTTGGACATTGCTTCAACTCCACTCTACAGTACATTGACAGAAACATAAACTTGTTCCTGCAAGCAGAAAAATGGTTATTAGGAAATCGACTATATATATATATATATATATATATATATATATATATATATATTAGGGTTGTCAAAAGTATTGATACTCAAAAAAGTATCGATACTGAAAAGTTGTATCCGGATACAATACTCATTTTCAAAAGTATCGATACAGTGCTACTACCAGTGGCACCTAAACAGTCATTCATCTTATGCGCAGATTAGAGGAAAATGCACTTTCTGAACACTGTGTGATTGAATAATTCTGTGCACTTTTCGGTTTCAGTCTTTTTTCTGTAACAGGTGCAGCTGCTGAGAATTATTTTTGTTTTTTAACTGGTTTGGCTAGTTACATTGTTATGTGTGTAAAGCATAGCCAAGGAAGGAACTCTTAATTTTAATTTTGTAAGTTTTTTTATCAAGCTTCCTTAATATTGTGCACAGCATACAACCTCAAAATATTGTTTATTGTATTTATTTATCTATTTAATGTATTTTGGAGTCTTTGTTTTTATCCTTGTGGTATCGAAAATGACATAGAATATCGAATATTTTACTTAGTATCGGTATCGAGTTGAAAAGTTTAGTATCATGACAACCCTAATATATATATATATATATATATATATATATATATATGGAAATGTTAAATATCACATGATTCTATAAAAACATAATCATACCCATTCTCAAGGAGCAGCAGCTAATTAACTTCACAAATTGATCTCCGCTCTCAACCAAACTTGAAACTAATCCACAGATGTCTCCCAGCCTTTAAAATACTTTTCAAGCAACTTGATTTGGCAAAAAGAAAAAAATGCACAAATGATAAATCCTTGCAACATAAATGTTATAAAGAGCCTATTAAGTTTAGTCTTGTTAAACATTTAATAACTTGAAGAACAAAATAGAAAATTTGAGGTGGGAAATGTTAAGCAATTTGTGGCTTAATAGTTTGCAGACTACTTTCCCTATCAGCATATCAGCCGTATAATAAATGATCTATTGATACCATTTCATTCAAATTTTCAGGGGAAGTCTTTGACGGGGAAGCGTCTGACGGGCCTTATGCAGTCGTCCTGACAGAGCCTGTCAGTGAGAGCTACAACCAGTCCCTGCTGGAGGGGTGATATCCACACGGGGGCCGGGGTAGGGCTGCAAACATGGTTCTTGGACACTGCTTCCAGGTTTGCTGGTGTCCTGCTGGTGCATTGCTGGGCAGAATAGGCCGAACCACCCAAACAGAACCACTGATGAAGAGGCCGACGCCTGGAGGAGGATTCCTAGCTAACGGATGAAGCGGCATGTGGTGTAAACGATAAGCACATCCAAACTTATGCTGCCCTATCTTCATCACTTAGAGGGCAAAAGGTTGTCAGGCATGACTTGGTTTATTGATTTTATTTTAATGTTTCTTATTTTATATTTGCCACAACACTTTGGGGCCATAAATATTAAATGGAGGTGTGCATTGTGCATCTGTTTTCACAAGGCAGTCAGCAATAAAAACAAACCCAGCTTCTTTTGATATTCTTTAAAGTGTTTTCATATGTATTGAAGTGCGTAACATGCCGGCCGAAGGGTAAGAAAAGATACTGTAGGTCATTATTAAAAAACACCCCACCCCCTCCCTATTTTCGAAAAAAAAGGATTTTTTAATCTTCATTACATTCCAAAATCCACATAAGGGCTTTATGTAGCAACCATACGGCACTGTTACATGTTCCATCCTAATGTCCTGGTTGATAGTTCATGTCTAACAGCAGTGCTTTTTAACCAGACTTGTGCCAAAGGTGGGTTCGGCTCCCTGCCTTCCCAACCTGGCTTAAAGTTCCAACGTGTCCAGTGAAATTTACCAATTCCAAAAGTCTGTGTGAATACTTTAGAGGCCTAAGAGCTTGACACACTAGTATGGCTAAGTAAAGCATTGTAATCCAAGCTTCTAGTGTAGGAAGAGATATGGTTTTTGTATTCACAGAATTTTGAGTAAAATAAGATCTGTATGCTTCTGGGGTTTGTGCTTTAGAGTAGGGCTAAACGTTTCCAGTGCCATGGGTCCATCTAGTGTTTTATAACCAGAGGGCCATCAAGAGGAGCTCGCAGCACTTTGCCTGGCTATAAACATGCTAAAGGAACAATGCAGGTGCAAATATTTAATATCACCAGAAAGTCTATTTATTTCAAGACATATAATTTATTTTTTCTGAAATAAAGGAACAAGGTAGAATATTAACTGTGGGATATCACACCCTCGCCTTTCAAGGCTGAATTTGCTTCTAAACACATCTACAGGCTAATGACCTGAACACAGACTTCAGCCTCTGCTTCATTTATAAACTTGACTGTCATCTTTACTCCCTGATTTTGCTGTAACCTCATTTGGAATAAGCACCAAGCTAAAAGGATCAGGGGCATGATACAGTGAATGGTTTGTAGATTCATCACACACTGAGGGATTTATGCGTCTACCCTCTGGTTGTTAGGATATTCGCCCTAATGATTACTGAAACACCAAATCTGTAAATCCCTTTATTGTCCTACAATGGGGAAATTATCTCTCTGCATTGAACCCATCCCCTTAGGGGGAGCAGTGGGCTGCCACTGTGCAGCACTCGGGGAGCAGTGTGGGATTAAGGGTCTTGCTCAAGGACCGAGAGTGGAGGCTTTGAGGATCAAACCGGGTAGTTGCAACCTTCTGCTCTAACCACTAGGCAGTTTTACTAAGGATAATTTTAATGACTGAGTTCTAATGAGGACTTTGGGATATCAGGAAATGTTGCCATGGTGATAGCAATGATAAATACTACAATAGTAATATGCTCATATTTGAGCGAGTGGGTTTTATTTTTTATTTTTAGTTCCATCACTGTAAGACCAATAGCATTTTAAACAAATTGACTCCAGTGTGATTATCTACGGCTGAGATTCTGTCAAACTGGCTAAATATTGACTTGGCCTGTAAAATGTGAATTATAAAACTGGAAATATATTAGCTAACAGAATTTTAAAACAGTCCTTTGCAGTATTGATAATGCAAATCGGAAATCTTCGGCATATAATGTTCAGCCCTATTTCTAATATACTGTAAAAAAGTAAATCCAGGTGCTCTACAGTATATGCCCTCAACTCTTGGCCTGAAGTGTTTTTCAGGAATAACTGTTAGTGCAGCCTTTGCCCCCCTTCTAGGAATCAAGAACAACATGTTGCTTTGGTACTTGTTTAATATTTAATAGACTCTGTGAGTTTTTCCCCCCTAAATCCTTAAATGGACATTATGGCGACAGGAGCATAACATTTCCATTCACAAATATCCTTTCTTAAAATTTGTTTTATGCAACATTTTAATCTTAACAGAAGTAGATGCTTGAAATAAATTCATCTGTGTGAGATGAATCTACATATACCTTGTGCATTAAAGTACTGAAATACCAACTTTTCCGTGAGATTCTGATTTACTGAGTTGCACTTGTATTAAAGTGACTGATCTCTGATGATTATGCTGCACAGTCAGATAATATCTTTTTATTTTATTGCACGTATATCTTTTTATTTATTCCCTTAAACCAATGGCCATTTTTATGTTTCTCTGTTGAGTGTTTGTCATGTGGAAAATGGTGCATGTTGGACCACAGGAGACGGCTAAACTGTTTATCAAGCTGGATGGATTTTTAAAACTTGAGATTGGCTGAAGAGGAAACAATAGGAACATTGTGGCTGCTGCCTTCTACACACAAGAAGTGCCCACCCCCGAGGCCACCGACTGCAACGGTGAAAAACCCCTAGAATGCACCGCTGAAAGAGTCTCATCGGTTATTTTTTAGTGGTCATTTGCAATGCACTGTACAGGTCATGATGCTAATTATTCTTATTAACCGAACTCAGTAACCTCCTAAATGTAAGGTAGAGAGATGCTTAAGTCGAGTCAATGTACCAAATGTTATCCTCAGCACAAAACGCGGAGTCACCGCGTACCAAGTGCATTGTAAATTTAAAATGGTTACATTTCATTATCGGAAAGCACACATTAGTATGATGCGAGCACGTTACTATGCATGTTACATATTCAGGGCATTTTGTGCTTTTAGTTTCTCAATCAGCAAGATAAATCTAAAACACTCAAAGCACTTGTTATCTGTTCACGGGTACCAAATAATAAAACCTCTGGACCTGTTTGCTCTTTGCTGCTGTCTGCTGTTCTGCGTCATAAAAGAGAAAACAGTTACAAGTGTCTCTCATTTACACACACAGACATATACAGTATATGAATCAAATCACACAAGAACAAAGCATTTCTCTGCTGTTTTATTTTATTGTTTGTTCTAATGTTCATTGTTTAAAAAAAATCAAAATGCAAGCTTTTGGATTAAATTAAAGACTAGATCATTTGGTAAAAAAATTATGAATGTGAAAAAGCATTAAGAGGTATTTTTTTTACTGAATATAACAATAATTGAACTTTATTTATCTCACATTTGAGAAATTTACCTTTGCATTTAACCCATCATCTTTGGGAGCAGTGGGCTGCCATTGTGGGGCACCCGGGGAGCAGTGTGAGGTTAAGGGTCTTGCTCAGAGACCCAGAGTGGCAGTCTGTGGGAGTGGAGCTTGAACTCAGAACATCAGGATTCCAAGTTCTATGCCCTAACCACTAGGCTGCCACTCCCTATATGCATGTATATATACACTGCCTGGCCAAAAAAAAAGTCGCCACTTGGATTCAACTAAGCAGATAGGTATGAGCCTCCTATTGGATAATTACTCCATGGCCGATTATCTTTCAGCTGGCAACAAGTTATTTAACCCCAACTGGTGCAATGACTTGCTTCTCATTTCCTAAACAACAATGTCGAAAGACACATCCCGTGGTTGTGGAAAATATGTTAGTCTGTTTGAGAAGGGTCAAATCATTGGCATGCATCAAGCAGAGAAAACATCCAAAGAGATTGAAGAAACTACTAAAATTGGGTTAAGAACTGTCCAACGCATTATTAAAAACTGGAAGGATAGTGGGGACCCATCATCTTCAAGGAAGAAATATGGCCGGAAAAAAAATCCTGAAAGATCGTGATCGGCGATCATTTAAACGTGTGGTGAGATCAAATCGAAGAAAAACAACAGTAGAACTCAGGGCTATGTTTAATACTGAAAGTAAGAGCATTTCCACACGCACAATGCGAAGGGAACTCAAGGGATTGGGACTGAACAGCTGTGTAGCTATAAGAAAACCATTTATCAGTGAGGCTAACTGGAAAAAAAAGGCTTCAATTTGCTGGGGAGCATAAAGATTGGACTGTGGAGCAATGAATTAGGTCATGTGGTCTGATGAGTCCAGATTTACCCTGTTCCAGAGTGATGGGCGAATCAGGGTAAGAAGAGAGGCAGGTGAAGTGATGCACCCACCATGCCTAGTGCCTACTGTACAAGCCTGTGGGGGCGGTGTTATGATCTGGGGTTGCTGCAGTTGGTCAGGTCTAGGTTCAGCAACAGTATGTGCTCAAAGAATGAGGTCAACTGACTACCTAAATATACTGAATGACCAGGTTATTCCATCAATGGACTATTTCTTCCCTGATGGCACAGGCATATTCCAAGATGACAATGCCAGGATTCATCGGGCTCAAATTGTGAAAGACTGGTTCAGGGAGCATGACACATCATTTTCACACATGGATTGGCCACGACAGAGTCCAGACCTCAACCCCATTGAGAATCTTTGGCATGTGCTAGAGAGGGCTTTGCGCAGCGGTCAGACTCTGCCATCATCAATGCAAGATCTTGGTGAAAAATTAATGCAACACTGGATGGAAATAAATCTTTTGACATTGCAGAAGCTTATCGAAACACAGCGAATGCGTGCCTTAATCAAAGCTAAAGGCGGTCCAACAAAGTATGAGAGCGAATGACCTTTTTTTTTTGGTGGCGACTTTTTTTTTGGCCAGGCAGTGTATTGTGCTTTTTATAGCAAAGACTTAAAAGAATTTCCTATTTTATAGCATTAGCATAAAAACCTAACCTTTTTTTTATATACAGCTATTCAGCTCAGGAGCGAAATAAAATCCAGTTATTGAAAACAAGTTTATTAAAAAAAAAACATTATTGTCACTCCCGCCATTTATACTTTGTCAACAGCATTTTTCCAGTATGAAATTAATTAAGCTGGACCATACAGAGAGATGACTCTTAACCATCCCTCTGTGAAAACATTCTGTAGCTCCTCAGTAGTCTTTCATTCACACATTTTTCCTCCCCACAAAGTTTTATACCTTTCAAATTTAAATGTATGGACTGATATATCAATTGAAGAAAAGGGATTCAGGAATATTTCTTCAACAGTACCCAATGGAAACCTATTTTTCGTTTATAAATGTTCAGAAATGTCAAATTCATAAAACATGAGGTTTAATCATTCAGTTTAACTCGGATTGCTTCACAATAAAGATCATCCAGTCAGATTGTGCCTGACTTTGCAGGACACGCTCCTCCTGGATCGGCATGTGGGAACACTGGATATTTGTTTGCATTTTGTCATTGACTCAACAACAATCCCTCACACAAAGCATGCATGCAGCGACAGTGGAGAGGACAAACTTCCTTTTAACAGGAAAAACCTGCAGAACCAGGCTCAGTGTGAGCGGTCATCTGCAGAGGCTTATCAAGGTTCAAGAAGACAAAAGCACTGATCCATACCGAGGTGCCTGGATTGTTTTGAAGAGAAACAGGTAAGCTTGCTGCCATCAAATTTGGAGTCAAACAGCAGTGAGTGACTAGCTCCACTTTGATCAAGTCCCCCCCGAAATAAATGTGTTTCTTTCACTTTCAGTGTTTTTCATGAATTTATTCTAGAAGCCTTTGTGTTATTTTTCTTAATATTTTAAGGCAAATTGGTGTTTCTTGTTATTACATTGAAATTCATTATTTAAAATATTACCAAGGTAAGAAGGTCTGGTCCTGGATTCCAATAACACCACTGGTTTAAAGAATTTTGATTTTCATAGTATTTCACTGAGTGCCCTATAAAGTGTTAAACTCCTTTTTGGAAAGAGCATGCTGTTCCAGTAAAAGTCGAGGTCCATGCAAGTAAACTCCACCTTTTTGTGTTTAACTGACTTTTCCCCCTGACATGTGTCTCAATAAACCAGCTGGCATTTAGATGATGTAAAAGGTGACATGATGCCGCATGTATGCTGCAGTTCTTCTTTTGTTCGTCTTCAGCTTGAATGGCAAAGAGACTAATTTGGGTCCTCATCCAGTATTGTCACAGTTCCAGTTTTATAATTAGTGTTCAGACTGTAGATATATAAAAGTGCTTTTCTTTTAGGTATATGTTTTTATTTTTTATTTTGCAGAGTTGCATAATTTTTACTTTTTTTTTTACTTAAACATTATATACCAAAGTGAAACAGGAAGTCTTTGAAGACAGTGAAAGATTCAAGGATACTCTAATGGGGGTTCTCATAAAACATAGACCAGTAGAAGAAGGTTTACTTGGTTGTATTTTAATAGGGCTGCTGTGTGTCAATAAGTGTCCAAATAATTTTTTTTTCATGATTATTTTCACAGTATTTTTTTTCCTTTCATGAAAACATTAATATTCAGAATACAACAGCAATAAAAAATTGATTTGTTTCTCATTTTTTTTTATGTCTTTACTACTGTTACAATTACTAAGGAGGGTTTTGTATTTAAAAAAATATTCACACCATTATTTATATGTCTGTGAACCTCCATAACATTTTCTTTATGCTACTGAGGCAAATCAGTTTAATTTATAAAATGATTAATCCTAAAGGAAAACTGAAATCCTGCAGTAATTCATGGTCATTTTTTTCAATATGGCTATTATCATCATATTTACTCATTAAACATTTGATGTTTATTTTGTGATATTTACTTTTTCCAATTAAACTAACAGGGGATGCAGCTGTGCCAAAAAACTGAATTATAAAGTTGGTTTTAACTTAAAAATATGGTGCAATGCAAGCAAACTATCACGAAAAGCATTTTTGAATCGAATGGTAACACACATCCTACCTGTATACAAAATAAATGTACTTGAATCATTTTTCAAAATATGATGCTGTTACAATGTACCTGGTCTCCAGTATATTATGTAAATATTTTATTTACAAACGGCATATTCATGAAATTAGATTAATTGCACAAGTAGAACATACCTGTTTCAAAGAATCGAGGATTTAAAAATACATTCTAAGTTATAAGACATATAAAACAGGGTTTTAAAATTATGTTTCAGTCTAGAATCAGAAAAAAGTATTCTGCCTTAATATAAAAGAGACAACAAGGTTAGAGCTGATATCCACATGTTTGTTTTTCTCATGAAGACTCTTGCAAAAGGCTTTATATCCTCTTGGACTATGATAATTCTATGATGGACAAACACAAAGTAGTGTGTATAATTGTGAATCAGCGTCACTTGCAGGATTTTTGGTGCACACTTATTACCAACATGCATCTGTATCCTACCCAAAGTTGGAATTTATTTACCAACAAGCCCATTTATTAAAAACACTTAGGGCCGGATCTATCAAAGGTTTGCGTGTATAAAAACGTGAGCTATTGGATCTTGATAAATCCGGCCCTTACTCTTTATTTAGAGGTAACAGATCAAAGGGGGCAAATACAAATACCACTCTTCCTATTTTAAAGAATGGAATTCCATTAATTTTTCTTTCACCTTTTGTATCCTGCTCTGCAATTGTTTATAACATTTTGGTACAATTTAAACCCAGGATCACAGAAATAATCTGTTCACAGGAATCTTTTAAATACTCATTTAAGAACAGCTCCACCTGCTCATTTTATAGTTCAGATTTTGGTCTTATAAACATACGAGCAGTTTCTCCTTTAAGCATCTGTAGGTCACTCCAACCTATCGATACAGTCTGTTGTGATCAGCTGCCTGCTCAACCAGGAAAAAAAGGAAATAATGGCATCACTCGCTCTCACTTGTTCCTGATTTTGTATTTATTTTTTCAGAATAAAAATAGTTTACCAAACAAACACTTCTTCATTTTTTGGAGTTATATTTACAGCAGGGGAAAAAAACAACAAAAAAAAAAACAAACCAGAAGCAAAAAGACCCCATCATATCAGTTACATCTCTTCATGGCTCCGTTTTCACCCAGATTCTCCTCCTCTAAGGCCTTCCTCTAAGGCTCCCTTCACCAGGAGCACCAGGGCCTATTGCTGTGTCTGTGACGAGGTATACCGGCTCTTTTATAAAAAGGTGACACTGTATTTTAAGCAAACATTTCATTTTTCTTTTACTTTTTGTTCAGAGATGTGAGCACTTTGCCTGTTAGTATTTGCAACATTTCAGGACACATCTTTTCATTTAGTGGCTTGATTTGGAAGATAAGACACTGACCCCATTTCAAAACGGAAATGTCATAACTGATACAAGGGAAGACTACAAGATAATGGAAAAGTTTCAGAAGCACTCTTTTTCAGGTGGAGAGGAAACGAAAAAAGGTAGAGAGGGGAGGATCCCTGAGGGAAGTGAGGAGAGATGATTTGAGTACACCAGTCCTAAGAGACACGCAGGAATAATGGAGCAGCAATACTGGATAATCATACACCTCTGAAACTATTTGTGCAACCTTTGGACCCAACAGCTTCTTCATAGAGAACACAAAGTGTGCCATAAAGCAGTAGGGCCTCAAACACCACATGTATACAGGTTTTCCTCTCATTTACAATGGCAATCTGAGGCTGTTATTTCTATCTGGTAACATTTTAAACCAAAAAAGGAAAAACAAAAAGGAGGATTTCCAATAACAAGCAAACAAATCAAACTTATTGCAGATGATGTTCTCTAGCAACAGACCGCTGCCTCCCAGAAACCTTTCCAGGCGTGGATTAAAGATTAAGGAATCGTGGTGGGTGTGGGTGTCGCTGTCCCTGCTTGTCAGCAGAATACAATCACTGATCTGAGCAAGAAGCTGAACAATCACCAGGAAAACAAGGATGCCTGAGTAGCTGTGGGTACTGTGCACCTGATCAGACTGTGGTATGATACAATCAGATAGAAATTAACTAATAAAAGCTTAAAAAGTACATTTTGTACAGAAAAAAAGCATGCAAAAAATTAAGGATTGTTGTGATTTGTTAAAGATAAATTGCAAGAACTAAAATGGGTTAAAAAACAAACTATTAGAGCTAAAGGATTACACAGTTCTGAGGTCTGGCTGTAATAGTGGTGGATTTGAGCGCCGACTCTATGGCTGTAGGTCAGTGAAGGGGCGGGGTCACTGGTACGGTCAGGTTGGAGGAGTCATGGCTGTCAAAGCTGGTTTTCAGTGCGGAGCGGCAGGCTAGCACAGTGTTCAGGATGATGACGTCTTCGTGTCACATCAGATCAAGCGGCAGACATACATATGGTCACAGAGCAGGAGTGGGCAACCTGGGTCGCCCCAAATATGCCCGTTGGGCACAAACGGTCCAAAGGCCTGGCCTTTAGTGTTCCCATAGTTCATAGAGGAGCTCCCAGCGCAGTGCTGACAGGATCAAATGAAGCCGGATTCTAGCATTTCAAATGTTTCAAAGGGGTCGATTCCTAATGTGAGGGGAGCGTTTGCTTCAATTAAGCCACGCTTCTCATCCAAGGCTTCTTCAGTCTCATGTTCTGAACCCAAATCCAGATGGACGAGGCGGCTCATTAGTATCGAGGGTTGAATCCTTTTCTTCACTGGTCCTTCCCCAATTCCTGGGCAACCCGGCACTGAGCTCACTCCTGCTGTACGATAGATAACCAGAGTTAGACAGGATGTGCCTTAAAAAGCATTCACATGAACTTATGTTAAAACTAAAAAACTTATTTTATCAGTATATATGCAAAAATAAATCAGAAACTATTAATAATTGCTATATAGAAAGATTTCATATATTTTTACAAATGCAAATGTAAAGCTTTAAACCTATTTAAGTGACCTGATTAGAAACCAGATTATACTTCTGTTTGATCGAATCTCTATAAACACTTCTGTGAGGCCTTCTGTTTGATAGAAACACTAAGAACCATTTCAGAGCTTTGATCAAATCTTCATCAAAAAATAATAATATAAAAAGGATTATAGCACAATTACAGAACATGGGCTCAGATCAGGTAAAACTAAGTTTAACTTTTTATCTGTGCATTGAAAACCTCATGTGTGAAAAAAAACACCATTAGCCCACTAAACCACAGCCCTGACAGGATTATATTGATGCTTCTATTAGAAGGAGCGTTTAGTCAGTCCCTAGATGTGCAAAACTAGTAGAAATCTGTTATCAAAGACTCACAGCTATAACTGGATTAGATGTTGAAAGTCCAGTCCTCGAGAGCTACCACCCAAAAACTTTTAGATGCATCCCTTTTAAAAAACACGGAATTCTAATGGTGAAAAACCCTCATTATGTCATTCAGCTCAAAGGTCTGTTAAAGAGAAGAGATACACCTAAAAGTTGCAAGATGGAAGCTACCAAGGACACCCCTGGTTAAGGTAAAAGCATTTTCATGTGTAAAAAAAGTCCAGTCAGAGTCTAGATCTAAAGTTAAAAGAGAATTGGTGAATCTATAAAACTACTGGGAGTCAAAAGTGGTCATACAAAGTTTTAACAAACAGTCTGTAGTATTTGGGGACACCTGCAGAGACTGAAACTTCTAACTCATAAGTATGAACTAGTTTGTGTATATCACATCTGCCAAAAAGAATCGAAAGTTGTGGTTAAAACAATAAATAAATTAAACTTTAAAGGTCTGTAATCACGCCACAACAGTTATTAGTACAAAGAGGCAATGTCACTACACTTACTACAAAGAAACTGATATCTTATTGATGTTTAACATGACTAAAAACGTTACTGCCTAATGACTTACCTTTAATTTATTATGTCCCTTTCCATGAAAACAATAAAGTCGTCCATATTCCAATATTTCCAGTGGCTTGTAATCTTCCTTGGTTCCTTCACAGCCTTCAAAGTGCCATAGACTTCTAATCCAAGAGCCTCCGTTAAACCTTCGATGCAAGTGTCTTCAAAGAAATTCGATCACCTAACCAAGCTCGCCACTTTCGAATTTCACTTCTTCAAAACAGTCTCTAATTAGTCCAGTGTTTGCATTTGTTCATAGCTTTTCGCTACTTCTATTTCAACAATGGGAAATGAAGAAAACTTTCAAAAAGGACGTCGAAGCTTCTTCTGTTTTACATAGTTACCTTTTCAGGAAACATTGATAGTTCATTGCATTAAAGGTCCATTTATGCTGTATATTAATAATAAAAAAGTCTCCATAAATTATTCAATGTTCGGTAGATAAAATACAACTTACATTTCTGTCCGGAAATTCTCACCACCTTGTGCTTTCAGAAAACAAATCCAAAAACAAAAAAATTGAAAAAGAAGCAGCTGATTTTTGCCAGAGGGTGTATATATATATATATATATATATATATATATATATAAATAAAATACATACATACATATATATATATATATTTAAAGAAAAAAAGTGTCAGTTTAAATCTAAGAAGTCTATCTGTGGCGGCTGGATAATCCGTTGCTATTTGCGGCTGGTTCTTCTAGCTCATCATCCTCAAAGCCATGAAAGGTGGAGGTGTCACTCTCTGAGGTGGTGCCAAAAAGCTCCTCGGCTGCAGTAAACTTGCCATCCTCCTTCTCCTCCCCACCAACGGCTGTCATACAGGACAGGAGAACAATGGAGAGGGAAGACATGGATTGAGGAAAGGTTACTTACATATACCATCCCGAGTACTTTGAGGAGGAGATATAGCAAATTAATGTGGGCATGTAGCACAGAGGCGTGAATGAACTTACTTGTGCATCGGCAGGCTGAGCAGGGAGACCCAGATTTACCCGTTTTCCTGTTTGCTCCTTGGCATTTATTACAGTAGATGTTGGGAATGCTGGTCCCACCGGAAAGCTTTGGACCTTAGAGAGAATTCAAGAAGAAATTTTACTCGATCAAGATTGACTTTTCTAAATACATTCATCCTTTTGAAGAACTTAGCACTTTTCTTTATGAAAAAAAACTCACTTTGTTTAATACTTCTCTCATCTTTTTAAGGGATGTTTCTTTAGAAGCCCATTTCCATTAAGGGGGAAAGGAATGTGGTTGGTCGTAATTTCAAAAGTCATCATAACAAGACAATTTAGACTCTTTTCTTGTAAATTTATGATTAAAAAAATGAAAGTTTTTTTTTTTTTTACTTTTGATATACAAGATAAACATAAATTTATTAGAAATAGCTTAATTTGAGGAAATAAAAAAAACTATTTTGGTATAAAAATTCATAATCATGAGATACTAATTTAGAAAAACCTACCTTTGTCAAAATAGATGTAATCATTAACTATTTTGATTTTAAAGCGATTGACTAAAAGCCATATTTATAAAAACATAGTACATGACTTCTGACACAAAAATGACAATATCATAAACAACTGTTCCTTTCTGGGGTCCTGTAGGGTGAGTCTGGTCCTGCCCACCCCTGCTATTGAGCATATTTTCTTTCTGAACCAGCTTTCTAAATCCTTTATATATCAGCATGCCGATAAATACATACCAGGGGAGTTTGGTTCCAGGTGCTCACGGATACACACTAATACTAAAAACTGAATCGCAGCTACAGATCTATATCATCCTCAATAACATTGAATAATCACCGTATGTTTTGCCTTCTGAATTTTTTTATTTTTTTTTTATGTTTACATTGGTTGTGTTCTTTTTGCTGTAATGCTCTCTGTTTTCTGTTCCTCTCATCTCATACAGGTATGGAGGCAGACTTCTAGGAGTTATGCTATGTTTAGATTGCATGCTGCAGAAGAAGCACTTTTTAAGCAGCAGGAGCAGAACGTCTGACGCTACTTGACGTGCGTGAAGCAGCTGCTGGAGTTGCAAAAATTGAACTTTTGCTGCTCGACGTGCCACATCAACAATTCAGAGAAGCTGATCTGGGAGCTGGCAGGGAGAGAGACACGGCAATGCTGGTGCAGATCGCTATGATCACTCCTCTGAAAATATGTTCGCTTTTATTATTCTGTTTTATTATTTGTTTTTTTAGTTGCGGTCCAGTAGCTGAAGATATTTTACTCTGACCTGTAAATGTTTGAACAGCATAAGTCGTAAATGACCAGAGCTGTTTTCAAGATTTAAATTCAGTCTGTCGGCACTTTGAAGCTAATCCTGTCTTGGTGACCAGCGGCTGGAAACAACTTCCTTAGTTATAATAAAAGGTTTCCCAGTTTAATTTCTAAAGACCTAATAAATGAAAACACAGGTGTTCTGTAGCTAGAGGTTTGAGGAGGCTTACGTTTGTGCCTGTCAGTCTGTGGTGCAGTGGGAGAGTGGGACACCACCGTGCTTCTCTCCCCAGTTCTGTCCTCTGCCAGGTGGGAATGAGTGTAGTGGTAACTTAGTCCTGTGCGGTTCCTGTATCGCTTTGTGCACACTGCAACAAACAAACAGGAGGGCCTTAGGCTTCACAGCATTGTATTTATCTTACAGGTATTGAAGTAAACTTGTCAGTTTCTCACTGCTCTCTATTATTGCATCTGCAAATTACTCAAATAACGTTATTACAGGATGGAAACTTTGTATTCTAAACATGAATCCAAAGTATTTTATTTTTTAAACACACAAAAAGTGACTCAGATTTTCAACAGCATGAGCATTTCTGAGTAAGCATGGGCTGGAATGACATTCTCATTGTGTAATAACCTGGAAAAATATCAGGGCGTCATAGTATTTACAGTAAAAGAATGATATCAAAGATACATGATTTAAATTATTTTATTCAAAGAGGAGGAACAATGAGTACTATGGTCGCTAAAATACTGTATTAGTGATTATGATGGACACAGAACAGAAACTGTGAAAGTAAAGACAGGGAGATGTAGAGGTAGGAGGGAAAAAGAAAGACGGACAGAAAGAAGCTTCAAGAGTGAAAGAAAAAAGAAAGGAATGATGGAAGGATAGATATGCGGAAACAAGGGCGAAGATATTGGAAAGAAAGAAATGACTCAATAAGGGAATTAAGAACTTGTTAAAGCAAGAAAAAAAAATGATACAGGGAAGGATGGACTGAACAAAGTGGAAGGTTTACAAGGAAGCAAAGAAGGCAAGGGGAAAAGGGAAGAAGGAAAGGAATGAGGAAAGAAGAACACAAATAAGAAAAGGAAAAGGGACAAGTACAGAAATGAGACACTAGATAGCATAGGAAGGAAGGAAGGAAGGAAGGAAGGAAGGAAGGAAGGAAGGAAGGAAGGAAGGAAGAAGGGAAACCATGGCTCAATCCGGACACCTCAAATAGGTGAGCAAACTTCACCCTTTAAAGCCAAGTGTATCACATTTAATACAAGAGTTTTTAAGACTTCTGTATGATAATTGTTTTTGTGCTTGAAAACCCAGACTTACCCAATCAGACACATGTAGGGAACAGAAAATGTGTAAAATATTATATAGATTATATAGAAATGCTTAATGTATCAAGATTGATGCAAATAAATGCTCTAATTTAACTTTTTTTTATTTCATTTGTCAGAAAGTTACTTGACCGCTCTAATAAAAGAAATTAAATTTTCTGTCAGTTATTTCACCATCCAGGCTTTAAAGGGTTAAACCAGCGGGAGTGCATTAGTGGTCATCATAACATGTGCTAACTGAATAGAGCTAGTAGCCAGGAAGGAGATAGGATGCTTGCTAGTTAGCATTTATTTAGCATAGGAATCCTCTGACGCTCACCCATGATCCTTTGCGGGACCTAGCACAACCCGCGTCATGAAGTTTAACACATATACATTTTTCTTCTCATGTACTTGATGTGATGCATGCCAATATAAAAACCTTTATTTGTTTCAGGTTTAATAACGAAGAACTTCAATTAGAGTTAGAAGCTACAATCTAGGGTATTTGCGATGAGCCATTATCTGGAAACTTTAGAAGCATTTGCTCCAACACACCTTTGAAGAAACCTTTTAATGACAATTTCGTTTGATCCAGATATGTTGGAACAAAATGCTTTGTGGCTTTGCTGTATAGGCCTTGGTATACCATCATATTTGTACTCTGCCTACTCCCAAGCAAGGGAAAGAAAACATACATCTCCCAAAAACACAATACTTCCAACACAATTAAAGGAGCCGACAAATAAAGGTACCTGAGGTCAAAGTCTTTGAGTTCTGCTTTTGTTTGTATCTGTCTGAAACAAAGAACAATGACAGAGAAAACATCATGAAAAAGTGTGTTATACGAGCAGAGCAGCAACAACTGCAGGAAAATTCAACACCCTCTAGCTTGGATTTTCCACATGCAACATGCATATGCAGGGTCACCTGGGGTGACAGTGAGACGGGTTGCCTGGTTACAGCTTAAGGTAAATATCCACAGACGGCTACATTAAACCTGGGATTTCCAGACATTATCATAACCACTGGCCATTTTTACAGGGTTCCTTTAAAAAGAATTTAAAACACTAAAATATCTTTCACTAATAACACAAATTTTTTGTTCTCTCTTAAAATCCAGCAGAACTCTAAAGATTTTTCTCTACTTACTGTCACAGACATATGGCTTATCATCATCCAGATCTGTCCTCCTACGGCCTGAACCTCGGCCCTGAGCAGATGAAAACAATGAAAGCATTTTTACAGATTCCATCAAACACATCCTACCATCATCAGGGAATCACACAGACTTTAAATGATTACAGTATAAAACTGCCACTTCAGTAGATGATTACAGAGGGCCCTACAAGTCACTTACTCTTCCCTTGCCTCGATGTCTCCTCTTGGGAGTGTCCGCCTCATAATCATCGTCATCATTGAAAGCGTCTTCTGCTGCATCAGCTTCCAGAACCCTCTGAAACAGAAAGACATGATTCAGTCTGAAGCCAAATTAGTTATTTCAAACAGCTTTTTTAAGCATTTCTTAAATGAGTAGAACAGCCTAACAGATTCCTATGTTTGCTGTAAACAAGCATGTTTCTACATGCTTCTGGTGGAATGTGTGATAGTAAGATAAGTTCTTGTTTCCTGACTTTTAACTAGAGCCTTAAGTGAAAGAATGGAGAAAAAACACTAAAGCTTTGTATTTTCCTCTATTCCTGAACGCAGTATTTTGCGGCAACTGAATGTTATACCAGTTAAAACTAGTTGTGAGGTAGTTCACCTTTCTTCTTGGCTAATAAAGATGTCAAGTTAGTTGGGGGAATTTGAGGGTTCTCGCACATGGAGCAAAATCTTCCAAACTAGCAACGCTAACCTGAATCTCTAACAGGCTCTCCTCATCATTCTTAGAGTTGTTCCTCTTGTCCAGACCTTCTCCTCTCAGGAGAGCCTCCAAAGTGGTGCTCTGGGTTGGCAGAGCTTCTTTGGACATAAGGCTGCCATCTAAAAAAAAGAACAAAAGAAAGATCTTATAAAGTCATCTAGTCAAACCGATGCAATGCTCCAGCTTTTGTTATTAGTGAGGACTGAGTTATCATAATTATTGTTTTCACAGTATAATAGATAAAAAAACACATCATATTTTAGGTAATTGCATAAAAGAGTTTTTCTTTTTTCATATCAACCTAAACACCTGCAGACAATGTACCCTGTAAAGCTTTAGATAACCCACTTTTTCACATTACAACCACAATCTTCTATTTATTTCAGTGAGCTTCAGAGTGAGACAATTATAATTCGAAAAATGGCACATTTATATGGATGAATTGAGCTTTAATGTGATAACCCTCAATAAAACAAATATTAAGTCACTTAAAAAAAAGCATTAGTATTTTAATCCCAGTATAAACGCAGCTGTTCTGGGAAGGTTTCTGGTTTGTAAAGGAATATTAGCGAACAAACAGCATCGTGGAGACCAAAGAACACGGGAGGAAGTTTTGGAGAAGTGTAATGCAGAGTTAAAATATGAAATAATATCCCTCAGCTTTGGACTACTCATTAAACACAATCCACCGTCTGAAATGAGGGAAAACCAAACTACTTTAGGGGACCCCCAGTGCAGCTCGGAGAATCTGTTAAAACAACAACTTTGCACCAAATCAGGCCTTTATGGTATAGTGAGAAAAATTATTTTTCAGTGACAACTACAACTACGAAAGGCCCTGTCTGCTCTCATCAAGAGCTTTAGGAGACAGCAATAATGTGGAAGAACATGTGCAGGTCAAATGAGATTAAAATGAAACCTTTTTGCATACATGCAAACCGTCCCCAGAGTAAAACATGGTGGTGGCAGTATACCGTAGAGAAGCTTTTCCAGCAGTGACAGAGAGCTGCTCAAAGTTGTTGGGAAGATGGAGGAAGCTAAATTAATCCTGGAAGAAAATTGTTTAGAAGCTGCATAAGATTTAAGGAATAGAAGTAGATACAGCAAAAGGACTGAAATGCATAGAATTAAAAAGAAAAGCCTTTAAGATTAAAGTGTGTTCATGTGTTGGAATTGCCCAGTTAAGTTCCGATCACTTAACAAGTTTGTAGCTGTTTTTCTATGTCAAATAAAAACAAAGGTTTGTAGCTGTGAAAATGTGAAAAGGACAGAATATTTTCCAAGGTACTGCCTTGGAAGGATGAACACACACTGTAGAAGGGGAGCAGGTTCTGTAAAGCAAACAAAAGTGTGACAAGCAGCCATATCTGCATGTCTAATTCACACAACCTCTTCCCAACAGAGAGCTGTGTGATCTTTCGGTTGGTTTATGAAGAGTAGCCACTTCAAAGCTCAAGTCGCCTGCAATCCACACTCGTTTTCTATCGACTAAACAAACTAGAGAGGCGTTCTGTTGAATGTCACACCTGAAACGCTGAAGAAAAACAGGAGTGTGCAGAGGTATGAAGCAGACACAAAAGGCAGGAGTAAGGAAAGCATCTTTCTCAAACCACGTGGCAGCAGCCCATCACCATTGTGTCTGCACACGTTGACTTTCAACTCTCTGCGACGAGACAACCGCCCCCCCCCCCCCCATGCTCACCCGTTCCCTCCCTCCCTCCATCTAAACCCAAGGGAGCTGGGGGGCTAAAAATAGAGCTGGAAGCAGCCTGCAGCAGGGAGCTGATTGTGCATGCAGCCCCAGTCTCTTTAGCACACCATCAGTCCGACAGCGACACAGACTCCGACTGCTGCCCTGTAACGGCCACCTCAGGCCACTTGCTCTACGTGCTGCACGGAGGAGACGCCAGGTTCAATCAGACTTCGTTCCACCTCTGCTAGGCTCTCGCAGACAGCACATACGCCAGCCATTGTTGTTGGAGAGGGGAAGGGACAGCTGGGTGGTGGTGGCGAAGCCTAAGCCAGAGTGGGAACAGAGGAAAACAATAGACTACAATGGGATGTGTTTGGAAAACAAAGGCTCAGCTCATGAGTTATTGCTAGATTTTGCAAACCACTTCCATTATTTTCCTCACTCTTTGGCACTTCAAAAATAAATGTATTGGATCTAAAGGATTGCTTCTAAATCATGGTAATTTGACATATTTTTTACAGAAGCAATAGAAAAGATAAATAAAGATAAAAATCCCTCACATCCCACTAGATTTAGGAACAGAAGGGATAAGATACATCCGCTCCACAACAATGGTAAAAAAAGAAAAAGAAATAGATGCAATCATGGAATAATAAAGAGATAAAAGCCATAAAAAACAATCAAAACATTTGGAGAATAGAAAATATGCAGACATATTCTGTAGAAGACTAGGGAAATGTGAGTGAGGTGTTGCAAGTGGAAGCCAACAGAAGGTTAAACTCCATTCTCTAACATTTATTAAATACTGTCTGATGAGGCCAACCTCTGCCTCAACGCTTCCAGCGTAAATCTAATTACATGTTCTACTTCTCCCAAAACAGGTTTACCATCCGGCGAGAACGCAGACATATTTTATTTATCTTGTGGGGGAATAAAAGGGAAAATATCCTGTACCCAATCTGCTCTATATGCTGGGAACAAGTTATTGCTTCATATGAGATTAACACAAATAATCTGGAGGTTCAGAGTAGGTTGTAAACCAGGCAGGGGGACAGATATGGATAGACAGGTGGAGAGGAGGTGGTGGGGTCTTACCGAGCTGTAGGCCATAGATGCCCAGGCGCGGATCGTTTGCGTTGTGGAGTCGCCTCTTCTTCCTCCAGCAGCGGGCCGGGTATGTGTACATCTGCCCTGCTGCAACACCTACAAGGTTACCGCAATGACACACACAAGCGGAGAGACTGCAGAATAAAAGTTGTTTTTTTTTTTTTTGCATTAAGTTACTGAAAAATCACATCTGGTCAATTATTTATACTTTTTTTTAAGGGCTGGATTATAATTCAATATCAATATACTGTTGCCACATGCGCTTCCATGGTGAGTGAATACCACAAAGTCAATGACTGGATCCAATCAGCTAATTTTCCTTTGATAGAAAACTTCTAACTAATCTATGACTCGACTCAATCGTCTCTGTAAAGATGACGTTTTGTAAATAAAACAGATTTGAATTGACCAATATACATCTCAGTATCTGTTCATAAAATAACATCAAGCTATTTTTGGTATTTTGTCTACAATTAAAATATTTCTTCTTGACTGTTTAGTGCATAGCTGATTCAAGCTAAAAGAAAAACAAAGAAAAAGGTGATAAAAATTGAATAAAAGACATTGTCTACACGAGAAAAGATGTACTACCATGTCCAGCAGAAGTAGACTGATCAGCTGTGGTTAGTCAACCTAAAACACAGAAGTTTTAGCCACTGATTACATTTTTCTGTTTTGTAAGACCTGTCGTTTGCAAAAATCGTCCATGGAAATGTCCCAGATTTTGGGAAAATTTTTTTGAATGTTAACCATTATTAAAATAACCATGTAGAAAGCATGCCTGGTAAGAGCTGGTTGCACTGCTGTTGATGTTTAAGTCAAAGCAGAGTAAAAGCTCGAGCTTGATACCAGGATATAGAATCTGTGTGTTGTTTAATTTTGTTTTGATTGAGCTGATATATCTAGTTAGGAGCCGTTTTGCAAATTTATTAAAGTGACTTCTGACCACAGTATCTCAGGCTTAGGTTTGTTTATTTTTAACATACCAAAGTTGAATTTCTATGTATTAACTTGTCTCTGGAGTTTTACACAAACGATTCACAATAACTGGTTGCTGATCTCCAGCATTCTGTCCCCTGTACCTGACTGAGGCAGATTTTTGCTCTGGCCCAACAACGAGTTGGTGCTGAGATGGTGCCCGATTGTCTCTGTGGTGGACCCACAGTTTGCTGGGATGGAAAGGTGGAAGACATCACCATGGTAGCACATGTGTAGTATGTGTACAAATGCCTGCAGTTTATCCAGGCTGCCATTCCAAGAGAGATTAAGACTTCAAGGATGAACATATCACAGGGAACTTGCTTTGTTTTATTGAGCTGCTAACCTGTGTGTTGTGCAACATGCTGGATTTGGAAATGCTGGCAGACTTCCGGAAATCTCAGAGCTAAGCTAAGGACCTACACTCTCTAGTGAACAGAGACTGCTGAAGACCAACATAAATATCACCACTGGAATGATTCGTTTTTTTTGTTTTTTAATGTGACATTATGTATTATCATTAGTTCTGTGGACAGTATACATACATATATATATATATATATATATATATATATATATATATATATAATCAACAGTAAGGAACGATAAAGATATATATATTTTTTAATGCAGCTAATTGAGTTCTTTAAATCAGAATCACTTAAAGTTTAAATAGAAAACCACATACTTTTGTACATTTTATTGTATGTACAAAATTAAATACATCACAGGTGAAAAAATTTCCGTCATTTTGTTGTTTATAGCATAAAATAACTCACTAAGATAGCAGATTAAGCTAAATTCCTCATTCAGTCACGTGACCCACTGAGTCGCTGTATGATGCTGTGACGTCAGTTTAGTCAGGAAGTAGTCATTTTACATAGCGAGTCAATATTTATCTACCTTTGTGATGGAGTTTTTATCCTTTAACGAGGACGGATACGAAGCAATCAGAGTCTTAGTGGTTTTATTAATGCTCGCTGGTTTAATCAACGCAGCTAAATATTCTTTGAACTTATGCAGAGCCGTTGAAAGTTCATCATCTTTCAGAACATTTTCTATATGGTGCTGTGTTTTAATTAGTTTAAACCAGATTCTAACTTTTTGTTTGAAGACGGGATCACAGGATTCGAAATGGTTCTGTGGTGGCTGTGTTCAGTTCAGTTGGCATCATGCTGCTGTGGCCAGGCGTGAAGGCTGGCGGTTAGTGTTTGGGCCCTATGTGCGATGCTGGCGATTCTGATTAGCAGGCTGTGCTGCTTTGCCAGGATGGGGAAAGTGGTCCCTCTATAATCCGATTTCAGCGAGTGGTCCAAGCACCGCATCCTTTCTGCTGTCCGGGTGGGAAACTTTGCCCTTGGGATGAGCTTATTACCCGGTTCGGCTCATTGCTCCGATCCGGTGGGGTTCGAGCTCTGGGTCTCCGCCTGCGGTAAACGTTATCCATCATGGTTCTTGTTGTTCTGGAGCCCGGACCATAATGATATGGAAATCCATCTGGAGCTGCAGCTATACTAAACTGTGCATCTAACTAGGGTTTGTTCGTGAAATAAAATATTTCATAAAAAAAATAAACGATGCTTTGATTCAACTTTATTGTCATCAGGCACTTTATTAAAGCTATACAACAGAGAAAACGAGCCATGAAAACTTTGGTATATTTAATCCAAATGATGCTGCAAGAGCAGGATTGATGATTAAAGAATCTGCCGTGGTGATATCCGAACATAGTTTGCTGTATCAGCTTGGAACCACAGATTGGCCGCTGATTTTTGTCTAATCTATTTACTTTCAGCATCGAAATTTGACGCAAAACCGTGTCCTTTGGATAATCACACATTCCTTTTCCCAATCCAAAGCCATTCCTATGATTGGCAGCAGTACAATAGACCATTGTAATGACGTTTTAACAATCCTTTCAGAGTGCCTAACAATGCGAGAAGTAGTGTTTCTATACAACCGCTGCAGGGACGTTTGATTACACTGACGTCACAGCTATTTTTCATCACGTTACTGCTCTCACCGCACTCGCAGATCGCAAGAGGCGCCCGGCATATTGTAAATTTCTCTCCATTTTTATTACTTGGAGCATTTTTTGTGTGATTTTGACCAGCCACACGGAGGAAAAAGAAAGGATAATCTACCATCACACACAATAAAAATGCTCTGGACGCACTTGTTTCTATTTGAACTTTAAAATAGATATCAGTTGGTTAAAGGGTTGTCCAAAATGAAAGGGGAACATCTGTTTTTTTTTTTTGTTTTGTTGCAGTTTTGAGAGATTTTAAAGACTAGATGGTAAAAGATGCACAGTAAATCCCTGCATTCCTATATGCAGAATCAGTGTTGCAAATAACTGCTTGGATTGCAGTAAGTATTTGCCTCTTATACAAGTACATTTATATAATTGATGTCTGTGACAGATGTGTTCATGTATGTTTATTATAAAAGATAATGAAGAACACCAAAAGACCTTTAGGCAGATCCAAGATAACCACACTGCTGGGAATATCTGACCGGACTAACCACTCTGCAAATTGTATCACAACAGCAGGATTTACCGGAGCTTGTAGGTTTTTCTAAGCTCTATTGCATCTGGATCTAATAAAGAATATTAAAGAATTCACTCTTACAGCTTTAATTTCCTAACTCTTGAGGTAGATAGCAAAACTTCGGTCAGAAAAAAATAACACATCAGCCTTCAACATTTTGATCATAGTTGCAGGTTTTCTGACTGTAGATAAAGTTATACATCATTATTTTCTGTATTTTGCTTTGTATACTGAATGCAATCTATTCACTAGAGGGAACAGCAGCATCCTGAAAATAAACATGCATTCTGACCCAGAGCAGAGCGCATCAGGGCGGAAATCAGCCTGTACTTTCTGTGCCTGCTTGTGTATCTGCTTGTGTAGGTGGGTGTAAGTCATTTTACCAGGGCTTCGGTGGTGGCGCTCCATCCAGATGTAGCAGTTGTTCTGGGCAACGCCGGTCTGAGAGTCCAGGAATGGCAGGCGGACGCTGCGTTCAGCACACAGGCGGGCATTGTAGCTGCGGCACTGCTCAATAGCGTCCTTATAGAACTGGTCGCCCAACCTATAGCAGGGAACAGTTGCAGAGGAAGGTTAGAGCGTTGTGCAGAACACAAACAAGCAATCTTTCTCCTGAATGAGCGGCTGGTAATTTGCTGCTAGAACTGATGGGTTTCTGCAATATAAGTTTAAGATTTTACAAGATTTTTTCACAACTAATATGATTAAAGTCTTTGAATTTATAAAACCAACTATATTCAAGAAGTAATTTACATTGAATTGACTTCAGCAGGTTAAACACGGCTTTGTTAAATATAGTTTGTTTTCTCAGCTTGGCCATGTGACTCCAGTCCTTTTAAAATCAATAGTCACCAAGAATGTTTGGAGCTTAATTTCATAAACCAGCAAGAAGAAAACAAGTTATCAGAGAAGAATCTTATATGGAGACTGAATGTCTGGCTTTAAATTCCTTCTGTTTACTAGTCTAGTTCATGGGCTTTGTAGTTTTGTAATGATGGCAAAAAGCCCTACCCAAAACAAGAGCTTTTGGTTTAAATCCCGGCACTCAAGAAAAGAAAAAACACAACCCAAAACACAGTTGATGCAAAAACAAGAGAATCAACAAATGTATAAATTGAAAACAAATAGAAACTTAAGACCAGGTATATAACTGTAAATATTTATCGTATTTACTTTTATCGTGAATTTTCTTTTCACTGATCAGTAGAAATTAGAGTTGGCTGCTGCTCAGTTTACTAGGATACTGCTTAACGGGCCTCCGTCACGTACTATGACTAAAAATTACTAAACCAGGAGTTACTAAACCACTGGTTAAATACAAAAACATTCTGATAAAATTGTGGTACAATATTGGCATGTTATATTTTACATTTTGTTTTCGCTGTATGTGTTAATAAACTTAAAAGATGACATTTCCATGGGTATAATATTGCACATGTGTGCAGTGAGTAAAGAAGTTATTTCCCCAGCGTGTGAAGAGAAATAGGAAAAGTCCGAGATGATGAAGCATATGGTTAGTTTATTTCAAACGAGATAAAGGTGAGTGACTGCATGGGCCGGTTACATGCATCGAGGTTTTAAAAAGACTAGGAAAACCTTTTTTAATCCCCACTAATTAACCACATTTCAACTGCTATGTTCCATCAAATTCTCATGGAATAGACAATAAATAAATACGAAATTTAGCTAATTTAGAGCAAATTAAAAACACGTTTCATTTTAACAATGGTTGTTGGAATGGATGGCTGTTATAAATGTTGTGAAATGTTATCTAGAGACATAGAGAAATAAATGCAATTTTAATGAGAATATACCCATGTTAAGCACAATAAATCTCTTTCAGAAAAGCAAATGACACAAACATAAATATCTATTTTTGAAATTAAATAAGGTATTTTAAATTTTGATGTTGCCATACACCTTTTTTAGTGCCATACTTTCAAATGAGCAATAAATATGTTGTTGCCAGCACAATATACTAAATAAAAGCACACTGATTGTCAGGAGGCTGAAATAATGCTCTTACGCTTCTACTTTGTGACAAATTTCGCTATTGAGATGTATTTCCAGAAAGTAAAAACAACATACCTTTGACAGTAAAAGAATGTCCCTAATCAAAATTTAAATTTAAGAGTTCTATTTATATATCATTCAAAATAAAAAAATATATAGAATCGACATATCCATGCAGGGTCAATGGGGATCAGCTTTAATCTTTTAATAATCAACCTATTTTAACAGCAGCAGGAATAAGCATTTCTTTCCTGAGAGTGCAATATTTTAAAAATCCAAATTGTAATTTTGGTCTATTCTTCTTCTTAGGAGAATCTCCTCAACCAGAGTGTTCAGATCTGTTCTAACTTCTAATCAAACCGTTCAAGTTCAGCTTTTCTCCTGCACCCAGTCTCCCTCCGGGGATAATTTGCTCAGAGAAATAAAATGGACCCCTTAACTACCGTATGACTCCTCTGCTGCTCGCATCACACAGGTTCAAGATATTATAACCTCTAGATCCAATAAGCTATGAAGTTATCCATTTAACCGACAAGCAGCTAAAACTCTCGGTTTAGTTCCACTGTTCTTAGTGCCACTGAGAGTTTCGCATTTCCTCTGGGTTTCAGTGTCAATATTCAGAGAGAAATGGAAAGGGGGTGGGGGGGCTATTTTACATTCAAGCACTCAATCTCTGCCACACGCCTGGTATGGTAATTAGCCTACTTAATTAATCTCAGCAGAATTCTTTGCACAAGGGCAGGTTCTGATTTGTATGAGAAAGACAAAAAAAAGGTTGAAAGTTATGAGGAGGTAGATTTAGCCCATTTTTATGGTTTGTTGTTATATTACAGGGGCCAAAATGACACATCAGAACAAGTGTTTATAGTGGGAAATCCTCTATGTGTTTTTAATTAGTAGGATGGCCATTTCGAAGTGAAACTAATGAGCGTTTGGTTCTGAGTCATTCTGTAAATCTAAAGCCAGGATGTAGAAAGGTAACTTTTTAACATCCAGTATGCTCTGATCCTGTTAAGGAAGACATCCTTGGTCCTTGTTAACTAAAAGCACAGAATCAGAAACAAAGCAGAGTGTCTTTGTTACATGAGAGAGGAAACAGGTACAGAGGAAGCACAGGGACAAGGTGAAGAGGCGTGAAAATGAGAGGAAGAAAAAGGAGGCGGCAAGAGACGTAAAGCAGCAAGCAGGAAGGTCAAGACAAAAACACATGGCCCTGTGTCCACTTTCCCACATTCTTATCTAATGTTAGGAGTTATTCTAGTTACTCATCACATCACATATTTTCCTGTTTTTATCTTAAATACAACAAAACGACGTTTTTTTGCATCAACCCACTTTCAACATTTAGACTTAACAGCTCACATATATCCATTAGTGGCTTTATCACCGACTTCAGATAAAAATTTGAGTCATAAAGATTAAACCTGTCCAGATGACCCATAAAATATATGGATGGTTAAGTTTGTACCAAGTGTTAAAACGGACCTGTTCTTTACAGTCATCTACAACTTGATGTAAATTAGACATGAAAAAAAAAAATGTCCCCCTCAATTTTGACTTAATGTGTAAAAAAAAAAAAAACACCATAAAAAGGCTCCTAAATCAGCTGTCAACGAGTAAGTACCCCATTTAAGTAATGACACAGAGTTACCTCGTGTAGCAACATCTGGCAGGTAGATCCTGCTCCATCTTTGTTTCTAGTAATAATAATAGAGGTTCAGGCAGCAATTGACCTTTATGAATGAAATTCTGTAAAACTTCATGCTGTTTTTTAAAAATCTTGGTAAACATTAAATTTTGTTTCATGAATTTAAATTTTCAAGTAAAAAAAACAAAACAAAAAAACAACAAAAAAACAGGAGCAAACATATGGAGGGATTTTTCTGCCAAAATGTTGTGTACAAAAATGCATGTTGCAAATGCATAAAGCATGTTTCACACAAACAAATCTTATCACACACAAATAAACATGTTGCACTCAAATAAATCTTATTGTTCACAAATAAAACTTGTATTACAAACTTTTTGGCAGAAAAATCACTCCATACAACTTTAAAAAGGCTATCATTTTTTACAGCATGACATTCTTCTGTAAATCAATTGAGTTTGAGACTTGTAGAAATCAATCAAGTTATCAACTAACATGCATGAACTGCAAAAAAAAAAACAACAAAAAAAACAAACAAAAAAAACTGAAAGTACAGATCCTGAATTAAAACAACTACTGAGCTTTACTACAGCTAACATCGGTACAAGGCTGTAATTAGACAAACCTTCCTGAAGTCTATGTGATGCCAGGAAACTTCCCATCACTCAGATGAGAGGCACAGAGGGTTAGATAGGGTTGGATGTGTAACGAGGGAGAGATGAAAAAGTGGAAGAAGGCTGCCTATGCGATGACATGTTCTCCATCAGAGCCCTGCCACTTCAAGCAGCAGGTGCATCAGCAAAGGTGAGAGATCCTTTTGACACCTGTAATGAGTGACAGGACCTACACACCCAGTGAACCGGGAGATGAAAGATACAAACACCAGCTCCAGCTTTAAACACCCATACGTGGGCGTTTACATTTCTTTTCTGCCTTTTTTTGTTGTTGAAATGTTCAAGCAGCAATGAAGCTAAAAAAATAAACAAAAAAAGATAATCAGTTAACCTGTTAACTGGCCAAAATCACCACAAAGATACCTGAAAAAAACATAAATCAAATCAACTGCTATTCTTTAAAACCTTGGAGGGTCTAGCCTGCCATATAAAACCATAATGGCTGGCTGTAGTCTCATTGTGGCAGTATGAGGCTGCAAATTTGCAAGCATTTGGTTAAAAACTGATTATACATTTAATACAAGCACATCATTTTGTGTTTAGATCATTAGAGTGAAGCAAAAGTCCAAACAAAGCGATATGCAAGAGAAAAAATGCTAGCAGCTAATCTTACATAATGCTATTCAAAAGCTTTTTTTTCCAAATTATGAAATATATATGAAAGCAAAAAAAGCGGGGATCCAGGTAGAAAAAGGGTCCCAGCGTTCTCACACAACTCGCTCTTCTAGCTGGTCCACATTCACAAGTCGTTTTCCACAATGGCGGTCATACAAATAAAACAAGCCGGTAAGGTACCAAACAGGAAATACGCATGGTGTAGAGCGGATGTAGATTTGACCAGTCACAGGCCTCCTGTCTGCGGCACTGTCTGCAGTCACCTACAATTTGGGAGAGGTGCACCAGAGTGTCTGCAGAAGGGGCAGGGGCATATTTGCGTTCACTGTGACACACACTTAGACGACCTGGTTTCTGAGCGTAAACCAGCCTTTGGTCTAAATCCTGACCGGGCAAAGGAGAAATCACTGAACTGCCCTGAGTCGAAAGGCCCAAACCAGCCCCTAAGCACTAACCCTTGGTTTTCAACTGCCTTCCACAGTGAGACCTTATTGCGAGTAACACTTAATAGTTAAGTGCTAGTGGCTAAGGAGCGGTTTGGGATTCAACGTAGCACCCAATAAGGCTGTTACACACATAAACTCATTGAAAGGTGCAGGTAGACATCAGTTATCAACCACCCTGAAAGTTTGCATCATTAAACCAGTAGCACATGAGTGGGTGAACATTGCTAATGTTAACCTGCCAGTTGAGAGATTTGGTTCCAATCTAAATGCTAACTCTGTTCAATCTGCCAAGCTGCTGAAAGTCTTGCCCCAAAACACACCACTTACAACAGCTTGCAATTATCTCTACATGCTCCAAAAAGATTTTCAAAACATATACCCCATTTACACTTCCCTTGAAAAACCGATCCATGCCGAGACCGGTCTGAGCTCAGATCAGTTAACCAGGCCCAGTTTGGTTCTGACGACAGTTTACACATAACGCTATCTGGGTTCCTCGACTCCTCGCCTCCTAGTGATGATCTGCGGTATTACTGCCAGTATTGAAGGAGGAAATCAAGCAGTTGGTGGCGGTAATGCACCAAAAGTTGTTGGCCAACCGCCATAAAACACAAGAAGAAGAAGACGAAGAAGGAGGGAATCAAGCAAATCAAAATGTTGCGTGGAGAAGATTTCGATTGTTGTTTATAGTTGTTCTTCTTCTTCTGTTTTGTGTTGTTTGGCAAGCAACTTCTGGAGGGGCATTACCGCCAACTACTGGAATGGATTGTGAATCGGGATTCGCAGCCAGACGGAAATGACGCGTTCTACTCATGCGTTCTTGTTATCGGAGAACCGAGCCAGCGAAAAACCGAGCCAAGCCCACCGCTGGAACTGGTCTGCAGTTATTGCGGTCTGGCTGTGTCTAGCTCGGTTCAGTTCAGTTTGCATTCCATTTACACACGATAAGTTATCTCAGTTACTGAGCTCGGACCGGTCTTGGCACGGTTTTTCAAGGGTAGTGTAAATAGGGTAATAAAGAACTACAGGGTCTGTCCACGGACCACCTGACCTTCAAAGGACAGAAAGTACTAGAGATCATAAAATAGCTGGTCTGTGAATTGAAAAAAGTGCTGACTGTTGTAATGTTTACCTTGTGATTTAACAATTTTAGTTTGTATTTTCCCCAAAGCAGACATGTTTTACTGTGCCACCCAATCTCACTTCATGTCTGACTCATGACGTTTCCATCCAATTTACAACATATGTCATTGCTTCACAAGTCTCAGTTTGAACATCAAATATTAACATCTAACAAAATATTAAAAATGGAAAAAAAAAAAAGAAGGGAGCAGCAATGCATGCATGATCACCAATACCATTCTAAGAAAAAAAAAAAGGCTAATGTCAGGCTTAAATGTCATGATCCTAGATTCTGTGTGCAGTTTGGGAGTACGCTTCTATCCCAGACGGAATAAGAAATGCTTGAAAAATAGAGTTTATTTCTAATTCTTCTTTTACCATTAGCTATGTTTAAATAATTGGCATAAAGGGCCAATCAGAGGGCATTTTTAGAGGAAAGGGCAGTAGGGCTGGACAGCACAGAACTTTAAAGCCGGGCATACACTGTGCGATGTTTTCAATCGTTGCACGCAGCTACAGTTCACACTGTACGACGAAAACCACAGGGTTTAAAAGCTCACAGTTCCTGATGCTTGTTCTCACACTGTGTGGCCCGACGATGCAATCTACCTGCTCAGACTGCAAGTCCAAAAAAAGACATCAGACTGAGAGCCAAGAGATGGCGCTGGTCGGACTAGTCAATCTGGAAGAAGAAGAACTCCCGTGTGCGCACATGCGCAATGCTCGAGGTTCTGGTAAATCAACTTAAAGACACTTGTAGCTCTGCTTCAAAAGCAGGAGCACAAACACCTTATGACGGACGACTGAATTTCAAACATTTGATTTTCTCCCGAAGTGCTTCTATTTAAAAAAAAAAAGCCTGGTGAAGTAAAAAGTCATGATCCGTTTGTTAGATTTTTACCCGTTTTTTTTTTTTGTGCATGTCAATATATCTTCAGTTCCACTGAAGAGTGTTGTTGTCAGAACCACCTGGTAGCCTAAACTATGGAGCAAAAACTGGAGGTAGATTTAATTTTTTATAGTTTTTACGTGTCCCTGTTCAGCACTAGCTGGATGGAAACTGTCCATCTCTTGTCCTCGGTTTCTCTTTATTATCTAAGTACATTGGTTTATATAAAGATATACATACATTAGTCCAATCAGCTTTCAAGTTTCCCCCTCTGGCTACATCCTCATGTCTAAATATAGCAGGCTCTTGTAAAATGCCATTCTCAGGAACGTAAAACAGCACTTTAAACAATCAGTGGCACAATACACCATTGAAATCTGAAAGGTTCACCTACAGTATTAGTAATGGTCACTCAGGTTTGCTGCCCAATAACAGACTGTTAAAGTGAAGTTTAACCAGCCCAATATGTTTAAACACGTAAGTCAGCAACAATGAAAACAGCAAAACACAAAAAAAACTATTTGAATGACTCACACCCACTTGTCAGTTTAAATATGCTTTTTGAAATAAAGTGGCTAAAATATCATTTTGTTTGCAAAATGTTTGAAACTGTACAGTTAAAACTTTAGCTCTAAAAGGAGTATTTTGTTAACGGCTCTATACAGTCTCTGTCAGTCAAATAGTAATTAAGAAAAAAACAAAAACATGAGAACGTGTCAGAAACATTTGTTCATATTTACCGGAGAGAGTGAGCAGAATGAGAGAGAGCTGGAGTAAAAGCAAATCTTGTGGCCAATGGGGCCTCCACTATCAGCTTGTTTCTGTCAACGGTTTGCTGTGCCACATGGGTGCATCCATAATGTGAACATGTGTCAACACACATTTTGCATATATGGCAACACAGCACAGAGAAAGGACCTGCAGTTGTGAAACGTCCAGAGTCTATATTAAAACACCCTCAAGAGATTTGACTTAAACACTCAAGACATAGCTAGAAAATCAACGCTAATGTCTCTTATGTTCTCTTTAAGCAGGTTTCCTAAATTTGCAGGTGCACCGTCGCTTCACAGGAAGCCAGAACCACCACATAACAAGTGAGGGGGAGGGCCTGTACAGAGTGACTGCATCCTGACAACAACCTCTGATTACACCAATCCGAAACAGCACAGTCTGGGTGAGGGCAGGAGCAAAACCAGACAGTACACCTCCACATCGCTTAGCAAATAGACAGCAGGCCTGACTCACTCAAATTCTACTCAACCCTGTTGACAAGGAAGTCTTCAAATGGGTTGATGCAGTTTCAGGAGATTTGCGGATGAAAGATAAGTCCAGTCAGTGGAAAGCTCTAGCTGTGGCTCACATTTTAATGAGCAATTTTACAAATTAAATATCCCAGACTCAATTTTAATCAGCAGATTTTGGGGATTATCGTCGTCTTCTTCAAATACTAAGGGGGGGAGACCTCACACAATCATGCAAGTTAGGCCTCATCAGCTTCTTCTACAGGAAAAAATGAAAAAATAAAACCGACATTTCATTTCCCTAAAGCGAATCTCCTTAATACAAAAAAGGTCAAACTGGTCCACGGGACCAACACCCAATTAGTGTCAAGTGTGACTAATTATAATCTGACAAACGTGTGAAATGAAGTCAGAAACCCAAGACAGAGGCTAATTATAGCAGATTGAAACACTTCATTAAGGACAGCTTATAGCAAGGAGACATTTATGGAGAGAATTTTGTTTCAAAATAGATTTGTGTCTGTGTTTGTTCATTTTTTGTGATTTGTGAATAACATTATGGGAATAACTTCAGGTTCTTGTAAATATGTGTTTAAAAACAAGAAGAAATATAATGAAATCATGAAGACAAAAAAACAAAAAATAAAAAAAAACACCAAAAATGTTATTTATTAATTCATTAATGTTCCTACACAAACAAACATTAAATTTATGTATACAAACACAGAGAGTGCTCCAAGATTTTTGTGTATATGGCGCGTTTAAATGCTGGTGGAAAGCTGGGTCATCTGAGTTTTTTGCCAAAAATTGGATACCTCAGCACTCCTTAGTCAGAACACAAACAACTACATCTACTTTTTTATTATTGTATTGTTTCTTATTTACATGCATTTATGAGCTGTTCAAATATGCTTCAAGGAATTGAAGCACCAGAACTAAATTGCATAAATTAGGCAACCTAATTTTAATAAAATTTTAAGTCTTTTTTCGTATCTTTTTATTTCTTGGAATCAAAATTTTGTGTTTTTCTATAATAGATTCCAGGATATGTGTGACTCACTGACTCCAGATTTGGGTAAAATTGTTCTACTAGGCCGAACAGAATAATCACACAATTTTAAGCCTTTTCAAGTTTTTCTATTCAAAAATTGCGATTTTTTTCCCAATAGAAAATCAGCTCTTCCAAATCCAAGTCCATGGTTCTCGACCAGAAGAAGGTGGCTTGTCCCCTTCAGGTTGGAGGAAAGTTCCTGCCTCATGTGGAGGAGTTTAAGTATTTTGGGGTTATGTTCATGAGTGAGGGGAGAATGGAGCAGATCGATAGATGGATCGTGCTGCTGCTGCTTTAATGCGGATGCTGCCCAGGTCTGTCGTGGTGAAGAGAGAGCTGAGTGAAAATGTAAAGCTCTCGATTTACTAGTCGTCAGTGTTCTTACCCTCACCTATGGTCATGATAAAATGTCTAAAAAAAACAAGATCCCAGACATAAGCGGCTGAAATGAGCTTTTCACAGGGTGGATGGGCACTTCCTTAGAGACAGGGGGAGCTTGTTCATTGGGGAGAGGTTCAGTGTAGAGCTGCTTCTCCTTCACATCGAAAGGAGTCAGCTGAGGTGGTGGATGGCCCCTGGACACCTCCCTCAGGAGGTTTTCCGATTAATAATCGGATAGCAAAACGTTCCTTAAAGAAGATGTTTTACGAAATTAAACCAGGTGAAACTCAAATTTTTCCACTTGAGGAGTTCTGGATAGAATACGGACAGACGAAAAAGTTTTCTTAATTTTAAATGCTAAATGTTCACTCTTTTTTTTTTTTACAATTTTGGTATAATTACTGCTCTAAGTTATTCGCTCTGTCAGCTAAAGGCATATTTTAGATTCTCTCTACTCCAGTTAACAATTAATCAATTACTGAATAAGTTAAAGGTTATTTCAATAATCAATTCATTTGATTATTTGTTTCAGTCCTAATAGGAACCTTCATGAATTTGGAAATATCCAGTTTATGAGCGTAGGTTTATTTTGTATTAATAATTTCATTATATTTACATTTGTTTTTGAACAAGCATTTACAAGCAGCTGAAGTTATGCACAAAATGTTATTTATAAATTACAAAAAAATAATAATAATAAATAAATCTAGCATCACACACACACACACGTATTTTGAAACAAAATTCTCTCCATAGACATTTCACGTCAGAAAACAAAAAGCCTGGCGGGACATACAACGCTGAAACAGTGAAGCAAAATGACAAGACACACTTTAATGGGGTTATTCAATGATTCTATAGGGTATTTGTTGCTGGTCCTTAAGGTCTCTGAATACGGTGTGTAACATTGGTTGGGCTGAAAATGGTATATTTGCTGTTGCATGAGCCCTAATGCAAGCCTGGTTAAAAGCCCCAAAATGAAACAACAGGTTTTCTTCCTTTTATGGTATGCTCATGAATATTTAGATGAGCTGTGCACTGATTAGTTAGTTTACAATGATCAAAGATGCATCATAGCAACAAGCACTCACTCACTGAAACATCACAATTGTTGAAATTGTAGGGTAACCAGACGAGCTCTTTTTCCTGGACATGTTTTCATACCGAAAAAAAATGTCCGGGGGGAATTTTAAAATTGTCCGGGATTTTGGTCGACTACAGTCCGAAACAATGTACTCGAAACACACCGGGTACTCGAACCGAGCCGTAAGCTACGGGGCTGGTCCGGGAAACCAAGCAGACGAGGGCAGGGAGTAGGGCTGGTCGATATAGAAAAAAAGCTTATCGATAAAAAAAAATGCATATTGATCGATATCGATAATTATTGAAAAGATTTGAAACCATATTTTATGTGCAGGTCTGCCTGGACTTTTTATAATATTGCTAAATGATTTAATTTTAATAAAGAACACAAGCAGACTTCAAATTAAATCTTTATTTAACCAACTTTTTTAACCATAACAGAATTGTTTTAAAGAAAAATAACTTAAGAGACCTGAGATATGTTATTAAATACTGACAAAGAATAAACTAAAGTGACCAGAAAAGTGACCAAAATGAATATAACAAATAAATGCCCCACCCCGCCCCCATTCTTCCTGCTTTAACCTGAGTTATTACGTTGAAGTTGCTTGCCCCTCAGCATTTTTCTCTCAATTGTTAGAACTACGTGGGAAACTGCCAAGAACTGAAAATATATATATATATATATATATTTTCCCGAAGATTCCTCGGAGGAGAGCCGCACCGGGGCCTACACAGCTCGTACTCCTGCGGGTGTGAGCGGCTGAGATGATAAAAAAAAAAAAGTTGGTTGTGTTATCAGACTTCGTTTTCACTGGTTCCCTACACATTTTACAGATGACTGTGGTTTGTTTTTTGTCTGACTTGCTATGACCGAAATACTGCCAAACTGGCGAACTACAAAAACCCTTCTTTGGAACAGTTTCCTCCGCCTCTCCTTGCTGCAACATCTTCATGTGCTCTGTGTTGTGGTTTGAGAAGGCGGCGCTTTGTGACGGCGTGCCTGGGTCCGCGATTGCGATTGGTTGGGAGGAAGTAGTGACTAGCATAAACCTACATGCTAGGCTACAATGAGAAGGAAGGAAAACTGCGTTTCTTTTTTATCGAACTTTTATCGACTCTCTTTTTTTCTATTGCGCCATACGTCTATCGATCGATATATATCGTTATTGAATTATCACCCAGCCCTAGCAGGGATGGAGCGACAGAACCCGACCCGGTGACGGTAGTCTGGAAAGCAGCGGCCCTGTGCTTTCCCCGCCAGGTTTACCAGCTGAGGATGGCCGGGCCATGGCTCTCTTCTGAGGTCCGGTCCAGTCAGCAGCCCAGCAGTCAACACTAAAGCTGTATGTAAATTTCGGGGCATGACAAAAGTACAGGCCAGAACCAAATAAGGCACCATCCCCTAGTTTACGTCAACTTGGGACTTCATTTGGATTCGTCTGTTTTATTGTGGAAGTTTGGAATTGTGAGATTTGCAAAAAAAAGGAGGTGTCGACGGGGTTTGAACTTCTCTGTACGTCCATTTCACCCACTGAACTTTTGTTATTAATCTATGACAATGTAAACTTGGTTTTGCATTCTATGACCCCTTTAAGATAAAGGTCCTCATGAAAAACAGCTAATTCTTAAGAACTGAATGGAAGCTGTGATTCTATGGCGGGCAAAATGGAAACATTGCAGAGATCCCAGGCTTTATTTCATTTTGCATATTTTATTATTCGTCAGCAGTGCTTCTAATGAATGGTCCAAGTATGGAGTAGTGATTCACTGCCTCCACAGTGAGGGTAAAAATGCATGTAGGAAACACAATGCAAGGACAAAAATCTAGACTTCATTTCTCCAGAAAATGGATCAAAACAATCAACATTAAATTTGGAGAAAATGTATATGAAGACATCAAATGACAACAAAAAATGGCCATGAAGGAACACATCTTAAACAGGTCCTTCATTTTGTTACAATTTTTGTTTTGCTTTTCCTTCATTGTTATAAACATTCATTATTAATAGATATGTAAACTTCATTGTTAAATACTTTTCCTGTTTCCATCATCATGCTGGCGCTTAAATCCATTGGAGGGACTTGCAAGACAAACACGTTCATCAAAATACCTGAATATTGTATTGACTGCACCAGGCCATCGCCAGGTGACCATGAACATGCATGTTTTTAGGTTGTTTGGGCCACACTGAAAACTCAGAAAAAAAATGTATCAATAAACACACTATTCTAACAATTACCAGGTTGGTAGGTAGTTAAGGGAAGATGTATAAGCTGGGTTCCTTCATCCCAAAACATAAACCAAAGAAAACAAAAAGCTATATGTTGAATACATGCTTATTTTACCTTACCTTTATCTGATACATTTTTTTTTAATGATATACCCTGTAAAGTGTCTTAAGATGACATGCTGTGAACTGGCGCCATAAATACACTGAATTGAATTAAATATACAGTCCATTTTTAAAGACAAAAACCACCAAATTTAATGATGCTTGTTAATTAAAAACTAGAACATTCTCCATGATAGAGAGTTAGGGAGTTAGTGAGAGTTAATAGCACAACTGTGATGCTGAACCGTATGAAGTATTAAAGAATAAGAATAATAGACACTGGTCACAATCAGATTTGTTTCAAACCCTTTTGAATTAGTAGTAAAAGAATTAATAACAAATAACACACAGCTATACTCAGTATAAGGCCCCGTCCACACGAAGTCAAAACGAACACGAAACGCTAATATTTTCCAGAACGTTTGTCGTAAAGACGGAGACGTAAAATAAATGTGATCGTCCACACGAATGCATGAAAACGCTGCAAAATGTATGCCAGGCCTGTAAGTGGCGCTGTCGTGCCAAAGCAAAAATAGGCGACGAAATGTTGGGCATGCGCACTAATATTTATACATGGTTGCCCTGCGGGTCCATTTTCGTGGTTCAGTCAAATTCAGGTGCTGAACTATGTCGTCGATATTGCTCTGTTCTTCCTGGAGATATTCCAGAACAAGAAGATTCTGTTGTAAGCCCGACAGCAGGGTGAGTAGCATGAGCAGCAACCATTCAACACAGTACGGCGCCATTGTTGTTGTGATACTGTGTCGCGCATGCGTGTTTAGAGGCGACGCTGTGACGCATGCGTGTAAAAAAAAAATGCGGTTAGAGCTTAAAGATGGAAACGCGAAAACGGCGTTTCAAAATCTCCCCACTCTGAAGGCTGAATAAAAAAAAAGATCGTTTACAGACCCCCGAAACGCCGGCTTCGTATGGATGAGAGGCTGGTTTGGTGAAAAATTTGTGCGTTTAGGCCAGGGTTCGGCTTTGTGTGGACAGGGCCTAAGATGTTTAAAATGAAGTCAGTGACGGCCCTGATGTGTTAAGAATTATTTAAAGAAACCGTATGGTCTATGACATGAGGCATTTATGTGGTTCATTTAGGCTGCAGGAGAGGGAGAGAAAGCAAACCTTTAGTAGATAAAGACTCAAGTTTTCGATTCTTATCTTTTTGAATTTTCCACATATCTCTGTTATGGAAAGGACTGATGTGAAACACTATGGGGCGTCAGTTAGGAATTATAACTGTACAAATATTTATGCCAGTAGCTCACTCTTGTTGAATACCAGAGTATTCCATACTTTCCTATGGAATTATCTTGCCTGTTGGGTTATTATATTCTATTTATCTATTTCTTTTATAGATCGGTAAATGTCTAATAATCTTAAATTTAAAAGAGCTTTTAAATTATGGAGGAGTCAATTTTGGTAATGTTACACGTGATTAAAGTAGAAAGAGAGAGTTGAAGTAAGCTTCCAAATCAATGCATGTAAGCAAGAAGTTAGCACTTTTCCATGCAGCAGTAGCTGTAAAGTCCTGTTACAATGGACTCTGAACAAGCAAGGTTTCGAGCTCACTAAAAAACAAGAAAACCCTCTAGGGACACATTTACATGCTTCTGGTTATTTTAAAGGCGAATCCAAATAAAAATCGCAATTTTGGTTTGGATAAAACAAAAAAAAAATTTTTTTGCACAATTTTTTTTTCTGAAATAAATAAATAAATCGTTCAGCCCTGAGAAACTGATTTCTCTGTTTATCTGATTTTAATGAAACTCGCAAAAGTGCAACAATCCCGTGCAGTTTCATAAAGCTATTGGATATTGAGTTTAAACATCCAAAGTTCTACGTTGCATTTTAATAATAGTCCAAGTCTAGCATCAAGTTAAACAACTGTTATATAAACCTTGAATGATGAAAATTACATGCCTAGTAAAATTAAATGCAAGCAAGAAGCTACATGTAAAGTTATACAAGAGACAAAGAAGCCATGAAATTAACTGGAGGATTTGTTTTGTGTCAAATTGTGAAAGATTTGGCTCTTTATCCCAACTAACACTAACAAGAACCCCACTGTGTGATCCAGAGATCTACACCTAGATGCTCCACTTCCACTCTACAAGCAATGGCGTAACGAAACAACAATAGGCCCGTAAGCAACATTATCTGGGTGGGCCCCATATGAAGTACACATAAGTACCTCTTTTTGGTATCCATTGTCCCTAACACATTGTACGTAATGGTTATGGTTATGATCTATGCTCTGGATTACCCATAATTCCAAGTTGTATTGTAAAAAATAAAATACTCAAATACATTGTTCTTTTAAGATCTTAATTGGGATTTCAAACATAGGAGTGTGTTTTTTACCAACCGTCTAATGAACTATCAAAAGTTATTAACACTAGCGTGGGAAACCAGACTAAATGGGAGATTAAATGTGTTATTTAGTCTGGCCCAGATGAATCAGACATTGGAAGATTGTTGATGAGAACAACCCGTTGTTTATTAAACCGCTGTCTGTGCCTATTGGCCAACGCAATGAGCGCGACTGACTGTGACCTATTAAGCGCGACAGAAAGCTGGTAGGGGAGTGCAAACAAATAGCCTGTCGGTAAAACGGCGAATACGTCCTTCTCAAAAATGAATGAACGTAGAGCCTCTTCATGCTCACGTTTCAACGAAAACCCCAAGTCTAACCCTTCCAAAACTGATTCCAAAGCTGAGTCAAAAATCGCCATCAGAAACCTGCTGCTGCCGCAGTGCACGCTACTTTGTCATGCAGCTTTGTCGTCACGCCCTCAAAACCCCACCCACTTTGCATCCAGACATTCAAAACATATCTCTGCGTTGTGATTGGCTCGCCAGATTTAGGGCCTGAGGCATTGATTGAGGCTAGACCCACTTGCAGGCAAAAATGATTATGGCCGCTGGCGTGTGGGACTAGTTTACTAGGCTTTATTAACACAGTGTTGGATCTGCCATGTGTTGGATATAAATAAGGTCCAGTCATCTGCAAAGATATGTCCCAGTTCACAATTACGTAGGGGGGCAACCAGGTGTCAGTGATGGGGCCCCAAAGAGATCAGGGGCCCCTAAGCAACTTCAGTCTCTGCATACTGATAGTTACGCCATTGGATGCAAGGTACCTCTGTCTGTGGAGGAGCAGATGGTTCTTCTGCTTCAACCCAGCACTTCCTCCCAGTTGGAGCATCTCTCTGACAGATGGGCCCAGGATCCTGGACCAGGCTAATCTCTAGCACTCCTCCACTTAAAGGCACAGTGGAGCTACAGCTCTACCTCCTCAGTCCCCACAGAGCCAGGATCATTAGGACACATCAATAAAGCAAGGCTCTTACAGCTCGAACGATCATGCATTTAAAAGGGTTCCTGAATTGTACTGCAGTTTTGCTTTAAAGGACAGAAGCAGGAGGCTAACTGCTTTCAGTTATCCCACAGTACTAACATTATAGGGAAACAGTACAGCGGAACAAATGTTAAATATCCGTAGAGATTGATTTCCTTAAATTCAAGGATGAAAAATAATTTTGCACACGTGACTTCATCGTTCAATTTCAAACTGAAATTACTGTCACTTGTTTAAAATATATGAACTCGCCAGTATTGCTTTCAAATACAAAATGCCTCCTCCCTTTCTTGCCCCCTCTGCCTGCTTGAATTGCTCTGACAACGTCTGCTCTCCTTGAGAGCCAAAGTTGATATGTAGAAAATTCCTACAACTATAAACGACTTTGGGAATGGCAGGATATATTCCTCTGCTGAGCCAGTTCGAAGTGAAATCGGCTTTTAATCATTCGCCGCGGCCAATCGGCACGTTGTCGACAGTTTTCAAATATATTAACAACCCAGGAGAGGCGACAGTCTGCACGAAGCGAGTTGAGGAAAAGCCCCCCTTAGTGCCGAGACAATATCAAACAGCCGTAGCTTATCTTGGAATTTTAATGTTGAAATTTGGCAGATAAAAAGAACAGCAGAGGGCTACTTTGCCATGAAAGAAGTGCAGAAAATACACCCAACGTTGTCTGCCTCACACAGACGGCTGGAAATGACGCACACGACCAATATACTAAGTTGGCAGCAGAGAAATTATTAAAAATTTGATAAATGTCTAAGTTACTTACGCTTTCAGTGGATTCTGAATAACAGCCGCCATTTTGCTACAATAATGTAATGCAATATCGGCGTCTTGCAGTTCTGAGGGAAATCTACGGAAACTGACCAATCGGAACGCGAGGCGAATTCGTTGACCAATCCCTGGCAGGCGTGAGCAGATGGGGCGTGGCTTAAAAGGGGTAAACTGTCAAAATTATTTTAAAGGGTTTTCCCTTGTATTTATGTTGTACACAACTGAAATTCAGGACATTTAAAGAGACCATCACTGTATACCAAATGCTGACTATGGATTTTTTGGTGTGACAAAACAGCACAATGTAAATAGCAATAGATATTTATACTCAAAATTGTTTTATTATTTACTAAAATAGGTATAAATCATTTATAATTACCACATTTTTTCCCTCTACTCATTATCTGTGGCTGTGGTGTTTAAGAGGAATGAAGTGCACACAATCTCTTCCTCCCACATACAGTATGTGGAGAGATATAGAACACACACACGCAGACACACAAGCACTAAAAAACATGGAGGCAGCTCCAGATTATGTTTTGACAGGCGGTTGCTGACACAGCTTTAATCCTTTGCAACTCCATCACTTTAAGTTAGACAAACACTTTAAAGTTAATCAGTCATTCACACTTTTTTTTGTGTTGATAGGCAATAAATCAAAACATAATGATATGAACATAAAGGTCTAAAACATTACTCAGTTTTGTGCATTATAGGTAGAGCAGAAGAGTGTTTGATTTAACTTTAGGGGAAATACATGTATTTGAGACCAGGCCCAGAACTTTAGAGATTAAAACAAGATATTTAACTTTATCCACAAAGACTTGCATTTCCTCACTGTGTGTTGCAGGACATCACCGTTAGTAGACTGGTTATTCAATAAAACTACTTAATGTGAGGCTAGGTGTTGTAATGGCAACATTTTCATATGACTCTGTCTTTCTTAGCCTGAAAAAGTCAAATAAATACAATAAAGAATGGGTAGCATGTTTTCCAACACCATAAATATACATATACAGTGATGCTAAAACAAACAAAACAAACAAAAATACCTTTAGGGGAAAAAAAAGTTACATATGCGAGAAGTTTGAAGCTCCAATAGTCATTATATTAGTGTCTTGTAAAAGTATTGGCACCCCTTGAATATTTCCCTGCTGTGTTAGGATATAAGGTATTATCTAAGTCTTTAAACAAACACTTCAAAGGGTGCTATAAAATAATTTGAGGATCAAACAGTGTATTACAATTAAAAATCCCACTTAAGAGTGAATTATTCAGACAAGGAAGCCAATGAGGCTATAGGCTGCACCACAAAAACATGTAAATGCTCAGATGAGATGCAAATTAAATTTTTGAGCATAGGCTCTGTTGAGGAAAATCTGACAACACACCCTGAACTTCCAGCAGCTTTCTACTCTGCAGCTCCTCTTATGGACATGTAACAGGGCAGCGGGTCGGAGTTGATCGAGAAATGATGAAGATGAGTACAGGGCATACCCGGGAGAAACCCTCTAATGGCCTACAAAAGACTTGAACATAGTTTACCATTCTAGAACAATAAAAAACACACATCATGCATACAAAAATGTAAGGAGTGGTTAAGATCGATGTGTATTCATTTTTTCGTCAATTTGCAGAATTAAGTAAATCGGGTGTTCTGTCAGATGAGCATACCCAGTCAGACCAGCATACCCATAGTCAATACCCGTTTATCCCTTTAGTTTTTTAAGAAAAATACACTTTAAACTACCTTAACGAGCGTGTGTCACTTTAGTCTTGTACAAAAAGACAAAAGACTTTTTTAAGTCTATGGTGATCTGACTTTAAATTGTTTTTTTATGTACATGACTAAAGGGACACACGCCCGTCAAATTAGTTTAAAGTCTGTTTTTCGTACAAAACTAAAGGGATAAAAGAAAATCTGACATCTTGCCCATGAGTATTAACTATGGGTATGCTGATGTGATACAACACCGGAAGTCTGGAATATAAATACCCACCGAGTAGGCAAATTATTCAATTTCTAGAAGTACTCAGTTGCTACCTCAATTGCAGCCCTATCTGAGTCAAACAGTGACTCTACATAGCATTAGCTCTGAAGGCATTAGCGCATTCTTTTCAGCTATACTTTAAAACGATGTGTTACCTTATGTTGGTCAATTATGAGGAATCCTGGTAGAAACGTATGTGACAGTATGTTATGAAATGTTTTAAAAACATTAAGGGGTTTTAAATACTTTTTCAAGGCACTGTACTATTGTTCAGTTCTGAACAATGAACAAATATTATGGATGTTGTTAAAATCTGGCATGTCATTATCTATTAACCTGAGCAAGAAGTAAATATATTGAAATGCAAGCAAAAATAAAATGTTAATATAAGATCCAAACATATTCTAACATCTACACTCTAAAATTCCACCTGGTTAGAGAGATGATGAGGTTTATTCAGGGATATATATCCCATTTCTGAACAAGTCAAAAGGCCATGGATCTCTCAGACTAAAATGCCAGAAAATGTGCTTACAAGCTTTTTTTTTTTTTTTTTTTTTTTACATGATGAACACTAGAATATTTTCAACAAGTATAATCAACACCTTTGTGAGTCCATACAACCACAAATAGCATGACGGAAGGTAAACATTGAAGTTGCACCTACACACTGACCTGAATACATTTTGGCACACCAGATATCCAATATCTGACCCTACTGCTGCAGAATTCAGCCCAGCTTGGGTCAGTGTACTTCCTCTGCTGGATACCTAAAGGTCGCCATGTTAAGCAACAGCCTATAACAGCTGCAAAAAAGACTTAGTGCAAAAACTAAAATCCTGCAATGCATGCATGCATGCAACAAAACCCGCAGTTATGCCTTCCAAAACACAAGATATCACACTTTTACACGCTCAACATCAGCAACGACCAACCCAGAAACACATTGCTGGAGTTATACTCACAGCAATCAACCATCCTCTTATTCTATCAGTCCTTCCAATGATGCATTTTGTTTATACCCTCTAATAATAGAAAAATACCTTGACGGCTTTATTTAACAGAAATGTTGTGGATTTTTGCTCATTATGATTGAAATATGAAGCTCAAATTCAGGTGTAACATTCAGTCAGTTAACCCCAGATTCTGTGTTCTAGAAAGACCACAGGAACTCTAAATTCAACTTTTCTAAAATATTAAAGTATTCCCTAAGCTTTCCTTTTCATAGAGCAGGTGTACACCTAGACAGTGACAGACTGCCATCTGGGCAAACGCTTCTCTCCCGGTGCTCAGGGGACGGAAAGGCAACCACATCAAAGTTCTCCAAGTTTCTGGTTGCAGCCGTCACACACGCGCACAGGGTGGTCCCAGCCCCGGGAAGGGACTGCTCGTCGCTGTGGGGAGCATTCGTCGCACACTCCTTGGCCACAGGCACGGCAGTGGTGCTTGGAGAGCTTGGCAGTGAACTGACGCTGGCAGTTGTGGCACGACAGGATGTCCTGGTCAGGCACCCAGTAGGCTGGGCGAGCTGCGTCTTTTACCAGGCCTGCAGAAACATTTGGAACAAAAGATACCTGTGATAAAATACTAAGAGGTCTTCAACATTACATTAGAAAGAGTAAAATTATGGCCAATTTCGCTTGGAAAAGAGACCAACATCGAGATGGAATAGTCTGTCTGGTGACATAATATAGAGGGTTAAAGTGGACAGAGAAATAGCCACTAACTCTTTCTCATTTTATTTAGAAATATTTCAGACCAAACAGTTGGATTTTTTCAACCAGTAAACACAATTCAAGATGTCATTTGTTATTTCTGAAATTTCCAGTAAAAAAATTAAGCTCAGAATCAACTGAGATAAAAGGTGATTTTGTTCTTGCTCACTGTACAGCAGCAAATCAGATTTCAGATTCTCTACAGGCTCCGCCCTCAACCCACCCACTCAGAGTGATGGTTTAAGGTGTCAATATTTAAATTTTATTTTAAATATAATGATGACAACATTAAATGAATGAATAGTTAAATACATGCAATTTAAATACATTTATTTGAAAAGATGAAAGTTCTTTTTCATTATTTAAAATGTGTACTGAAACATTTAAGCTCACATTTAGTTATCAAACAGGACATAATGCCTCAATTCCTTGGTATAGCAATTTAATTTGTTTTTCTGTGACCCTCCACAACAGAAAGTATTAGAGCTGAAATAGTAGTTATAGTGTATTAGAGAAGAGTACATTCTTCACAAACGTTGATTACATACTGTAACCCCATAAAAGCCTATATGACATAGAACTATTTTACATTTTGTCATATTCTAACCATCCATCCATCCATTTTCATTCCACACTTAATCCCAAGTGGGGTCGCGAGGGGTGCGGGTGCCTATCTCCAGCTGTCAATGGGCGAGAGGCGGGGTCCAGCCTGGACAGGTCGCCAGTCCATCGCAGGGCGACACAGAGACAAACAACCATTCATGTAAACACTCACACCTATGGACAATTTAGAGAAGCCAATTAACCTAACAGTCATGGCTTTGGACTGTGGGAGGAAGCCAGAGTACCCGGAGAGAACCCAAGCGTGCTCACGGAGAACATGCAAACTCCATGCAGGCCGGGAATCGAACCCAGCACTTTCTTTCTGAGCAGCCCCATATTATAACCAGAAAAGTTAATTTTAAGTTTATTTCATTGGGTTTAATGTGATAAACCAACAAAAAAAGTGCATAAATCCACAGACTCTCAATTGGACTTGAACAGAGCTAGGGCTGAAACAACTGATAGGATTAATCGCGATCATTGTAATAATACTTTTAATCGTTAACTGAAGTATATAGACTGTAAAGCATGCCTTTAGACGACAGAGCAACAATTTTAGTAAAAAATTCTATATATATTTTACCTTTAAGATAAACAAAATATTTTCCTCTGTCAGTATGCTCTATCCATAACTCCTCATGTGAAAATGTTTTAGTTTCACTGGTTTAATTTTGTTAACAAAAAGAAAGTCTTCTTTAGGGACCTTTGGCTATCCAATTATTAATCGAATAAAAGAAAAAAAACAAAAATCAACAGATTAATCGGTTTGCAAAATAATTGTTTGTTCCAGTCATAGACAGAGCCGTTCTAACACATGTAGTTTGGTCTAAACAAATTTTTCACCTCTGTTGAAACAAATCAAGGTTTCAAGAAGTGTGAAGATCATAACTGACTAAAACTGTGAAGCATCATATTAACAGTTTCTCTGTTTGCTTACTGGAAGTCATGAGCTCTAAGCTAAAATATCCCAACATATCCTTAAATGTATGCAATACTTTCTTTAATTTAGATGTACAAGCTATAAATAACCTGAACTGATTTTTGCTGAGTCTAAATACAGTCACTAGAAAATGGCTCATGATGCATAAGCAGTCTTCTGGCAGAACAATTGAGCAGATTTTCTTTTTTTTTAATCATTAATGCTTGGTCTGGACATTAACTATTGAGTTAAATCAAACCTTTAGTAGATAAGATGAAAATAAGAAAACGTGTGTAAGTAGACTGTCTAACGTTGTTGTGATTGGAGCAGACCTTGCTCTGAGGTATTTTAGGCTTAGTCATTGATATACAGACGTTTTCAGCAGGATATCAGGTTATCAAAAACAGATTTATCTGAGCCCCTCAGTTGTATATTTAGGCCAACACTGGGCTAGCAAGCAATAATCTAATTAGCATATGAGAAAGAGGATATATAGTGTTTAATAAATAAATAAGATCAGGGAATGTTTTTCTGATGTAATCTCTGTTTCTGACACAAACTGGTCTGTGGAATCTGACATTATTCGGGTCGTTCAACATCAATTTAACAATATTAACATATTATCACTCTGTTGAAAGCTGAAAATAGATCACTGATGTCTAACTTGTTGGTTGTCATTCACAGCAGGAAGTCTGACACAATGAATGAAGAAGAACTCAACTTTGTGGCATTTCGCTTGTAAAATTAGCATGGTTTTAGATTCACTTTATTACAAAAATAAACATGTCTAAAGGCAGATTGGCATCAGAGTGTGAAGTGCTTTTTTAAGGAAGGTACTTTCCTCAGAACTAACTTTGAGTGGGAGTCCAGAGCACTGATTATTTCCAAGAAATCAATCCTTTGTTGTTGTTTGTTTCAGCCTTACAACCTCTGGTATACAACTTTCAGTTGTATAGCCTGAAAAACTGTTGAGTTTTTTAAGGCTTCAACCCAGTATTTATGATAATCTTAAAGACAGCTATTCACATTTACAGCAACTGATTGAAAAAAACAAAACTCTTTAAGAATTAAAATAATACTCAGTTTCCCTTTGAGATTGATAAGGTATTTATTTTTTCTAAATAAAGTGTGATAATTCTGACCCTCAGTCTTCACCATACTGTAAGCTGTTTGCAGTTTGGGCCGCATGGGGGCAGAGTCTGTAGCCCTGGTGCTTTGCTGCAAAAAAGGTCCTGGTTTTTAATCCCAACCCTGGGTCTTTCTGCAGGAGTCTGCATGTTCTCCTTGTGAATGTTTGGTTCTCTCTCAGTTTTTTGCTTCCTTCTTCAGTCCAAAAACAGGACTGTTTCAATCAGTTCATTGTTGTTTGTACGTGTGTTTCTGTGTTGCCCTGTGATGGCAACCTCTCTATGATGCACTGCTGCCCATTGCTTTAAGACAGACCTCTACTTTGACTTCAGCTTCACCTGCTTATAGACTATAAATATAAAAAAGAAAAATGCCACAAAAATAACCAGAAACAATAAAAAAAAAAGAATATCTATGTAAACATGTATGCATGTACATCAACACATGGTATTTCTTCAATTTGAATCCTCTCTTATTTAGAACCTTAAGATATATTTTCTTCTTTAACAGATTCAGCATATTTCAGCTGCAATTGATGTTGGTTTAAATACATCTCATTAAAAACATCAAATTCCCATTTAGGAAACAAGCTTTACAGTTAAGTCAGGGGAGTGGCGGCTTAGTGGTTAGGGCATAGGGCTTTGAATCCTGAGATTGGGAGTTTGATGCCCCACCCCCCCAGACTGCCACTCTGGGTTCCTGAGCAAGACCCTTAACCCCACACTCCTCCCTGGGCGCTGCACAATGGCAGCCCACTGCTCCCAAAGGGGATGGGTTAAATGCAGAGATAAATTTCTCCAATGTGAGATCAATAATGTTCAATTTATTTTTTTATTTATTTATTTTTTTATTTATTAAAATAATTTCTTGTTACATTTCAACAAGTTGACATTGACTGATATAGAGTTGGCAATAAAGTTAAGCTGTAAGGCACCTAATATTTATTATTAATTTCAGTTTTACTGTACAACCAGATATATGCAAAACAGCTCTACAAAACTTGATAAACACACAAAATGAACTATGTGACTCTGCCACAAGAGGGCGTTATAATGCCTATTTTATATCTTGCATGCCTGCGCAACCTTATCTGATTTTGAGCAATACATACCAAGTGGGATGTCAATGGCAGTAGCCACGACTCCTATGGTGTTGGTGACAGCTTCTCCAACCTTTCTGGCCAGAGTCCCGCCTTCTTCTTCCTCAAGCTCTGACGCAAGTATTTCTGAACAAAGAAGAAAAACCAGAATAAAGCTGTGCTCACATAAAGATTAAATACCAGCATAAACAAGAAGACAAATGACATCTGGAAACACTGTGCGTGTACCTGCATATGAAGCTCTCTGCTCAAAGCAGACGTCACACACCCTGACAGGGGCAAGACCCCAGCCTCTCTCAGGGACGGGCGCAGCTTTGGACGAACAGCCGTCACAGAACCCCTCCCCGCAGGCACGGCAGTGATGCTTGGTGTCATTATCCTGGAAGACCGTGTGACACTTGTGGCACATCTTGTTGGAAAGAAAGAAAGAAAACACGTGTTGCTATTGATCAAGAGCAACCGGGAGGGGGGTGCAACCTGCAGTCTACACAAGTTTCATTTTATGTCAGGCATGCATAAGCTGTGCAACAAGAGCACAGCACTGCAGAGAGTAAACATCACTCTGGACATGAAAGTGTTGATTTGGCTGCTGGTAGCGGGTGGCAGAGGGTGAGTCTGTGTGTGACTCACCATGATGAGGGAGTTGGGTTTCCAGTAGGCCGGAGCGATCTGATCTGTCAGCCAAGAGGTGACAGCCTTAGCAGGTTTCACGCTGAGCTCTGATACCGACTGGGCCACTAGATTGACGCCATCGAGAAGCCGCTGTGCAGCATTGTTGTTGTCCTTTAAAAAGCCGTCAGACTGCAAAAAAAAAAAACAGGAGATCCATTTTAAATATCACAATATCTAAAGGTCTATGAAATAATAAAAGGAGTCAGTTGGATTTTTTAAAATGAGGGTCTGTAAAATTATGAGTGATATTTCTATTCATTTAGCTCATTATAGCTATCTAAAAATTTTCACATTTAACATTATACAAGAACATCTCACAAGGGATCATTGCTAATACTCCAATCATACTCCTCATTTGCTTTCATAGCCAGAGATTGGCTATATATGCTGTCTTTGATAAATAAAACTAAAAGCATCACCTTCCTACATGTTTGAAAAATCTACCATTATATTAAATGATTATCAGCTAAATACCAATATGGTCACTGGGGGACAACCATGACTTAACAGCCAAATACATATTATATAAACTAGATGCAAATCAAGGGAGATCTGTGTATTTCAAAGTTTAACAGGAGAGACCTTTAAACTGTTTTTGTACTACTATAAAAAGTTATGTTTATTCTGGTTTCTGGCTGCTTAGCTATAGCTCATCAATCCGCTCATCATCCGCCGTGTGGGGAGTAAAAGTAAGGATTTTTCAACAGTTGTGCAAAGACATTGGACACGAAAGATCCCTGTAGTTTCCAGGTCATTTTCATCTAAAATTATCAAGGCATATCAGCTGATCTATCAGTTTTTATATGCAACATATACCTTGACAATCTAACAAAACAGTAACAAACATAATACCTTTCTTGTGAAGGAATGTACAAGGTTACTTTAACCTAAGGCTCTTAAAGCTTTAGAAAATTATTTAAATTTAGATTTTCACAGAATTTGAAAAAAAATAATCAGAATTTTTTGGGGCTGCAACTAAGGATTATTTTTCAAATTAATTAATCTGTCGATTTTTTTTTTCTATGAATCGATTAAAAATCGGATAGCCAACAGTTCCTTAAAGGTACCTTTTGCTAAATTAAACCAGGTGAGACTAAAACGTTTCCACTTGAGGCGTTGTGGAAAGAGCATATTGACAAGAAATTTTTTTTAACCTTAAATTCAAAATGTTTACATTTTTATTTTACAATTTTGGTATCATTACTGCTCAAGGAAGGTCACTCTGTCAGCTAAAGACAAGTTTAGATTCTCTACACCCCAGTTAAGGATTAATTGATTACTATATTAGTTGAAGATTAGTTCAATAGTCGATTAATGATGGTTAATCCACTTAATTGTTTCAGCCCTAGTATTTTGACATGATGAATTAACAAACACACTAATTTTAGTAATTTTTTTCCAGTATCTTAATTCAAATAATTAAAAAACAATAACAAAACTGATCCAAGAACATTAAAATAAAATAAAAATCTATTGTTTAATGTTTTGTAAAAAGTCTGATATTGTTTAAATCTTCTTAAACCTATTACCAGAAGAAATAATGTTTCTTTTACTTATAGAATGTAATATAGACCATATTTCATACAGAGCAATGTATCCTCAGAATTTAGCCTTCCACAGTGCTGAACATTTCTTCACTTTTCTGAAACTCAAAATGAATTAACATCTTTCTACTGAATAGAAGAGAATTATCACTCATAGTAACGTCACCTGATTAAATTTTTTCACTTAAAAGCATTTATTTACCCCTGGCCAAACATGTTGGATCTCAGTGCGAACGACTGTATCGACAGGGTCCTGGTTGCCATACCAGTACTGGCGGCTTCGGTAGATCACTCCACAGTTTGGACATTCAATAACATACCTAAACATGTAGAAGAAGTAAAAAAAAAAGAACATTCACTACTTAACAATTTAATGTGCTTACAAAACAGGTTGTTTGCTGGAGGGTTTATTTAACAGGCACCTGTGCAGCCAGTGTCAAGATTTACAAAGTACCCGCAGCAAGCTGTGCAACAGTTTAAAAACGGTTTGGTCTCCAAAAAAAAAAATAAAAAAGTTTACAATGACGATTTTGGGTTCTTGATTCGAAGGAAGTTCAATTGTTCAATCTTCTTTGGCGAAATGTAGGCTACCATAAAATGTGAAGCACTAACCCTGCAGCTGGAGCAGCTGTCTGAAAGAAGGCTGCTACAAGAAAGAAAGAATTGTGATTCTTGGAAAGATTTTCAATTGCTGAAAAACCAAGACATCCATCTATCATTTATTCAGGTCTGCGCGGCAGAGTGACGTTGTTTTGGCTTCCATGTCCCTCAGTGCATCGTCCGGGCGGACAGAATTTCCGCACTGCGCACCTAAGAAAATTTAAAAAACCGCGCACAGCTGTGTGGAAAAAAATGGTGGATGAGCGACAGCTCTCAGGGTTCACAAATATACACATCTAGAAACATCTTGGGATTTAGCCCAAAAATATCACAATCACCAGACTGTGAATAAAACTACTGTCACTCTTGGATGACACCAGAAGGCTTTAAAAAAGTAAAAACCCTCTGAGATTTCTACTCCATTGTTTAGCGTGATGTTGTAGGCTTGTGTTTTGTGTTTTACACGCCTCCACAGAGCTAGCCATAATATTAGCTACAAGCTGTATTGAGTAACAAAGCTGCAGACTGCACACCTGTTCGCCACAGAGCGTTCTTGCCTAGAATATAAACCAAGCGTTATAGTTTAAAAAGCAGGACAGCAAAAAGCTGCAACAACTTCTACAAGAGGCACCTTAAATTAACTATTACAATGATGTTTATTGGTTAGAATTGATTTCCTCACTATGTCTATGTAGATCTTATGAGTAGATCTTTCCTTTAATCCTTGGAAATCAAATGCAGGTACAAATTAATGCTGGACAGTATTTAAACGAAACAACTAAACATCAAGAGGCAAAAAGGTGAACTTAGTTTATGTACCAAAAAGACCTATAAATAAAATGAACTGATTAACACCATTATTTTACCAAAGTATGGAAGCAGTAGGAAGAACCATACTTGTTTGTTTTTTATTAAATCCAGTAGATAAAGTCCAACCACTGATAAATTCTTTAGGTTATCACACGTTTAAGATCTAACGACGACCTATGTCTGGAATAATTACTAAAAGCATTGAGATAAAGAAAGCCTTTCCTTACAGGTCAGATTTCTTGCTACTCACCCAGACCAGGCGTATCTGGCCAGGCCAATCCATGGGGAGTCTGAGGAAGCTGACGTCTTCGGGACAACTATCATTTCCTTCCCTCCTTCATAACAAGCCTAAGACAACATTTATTTTTATTTTTTTGAGATACATCTAATTAATAAATCAAACACTATATTTCTGTGTTGTGTTAAAAAAGGAAATAATGAAGCAGGGTGGAGCCACTATGCTTACCTTACACGTATAAATGCGATTATCATACTGAGCAGAGTAACGGCAGCGTTGCTTCGCCTCATGGTACGACCCTTCATGCAAGTGGTTCATACTATTTTTGCATCCAGATCTGAAATAAAATAGATTTTATTCATTAACTTTAAATTTAATGTTTTGGGGAAGGCATTTTTGAATTTTGTTTAGAAGGTAGAAATGACTGACCCACAACTGAGGCAAAAGCTGGAACAGGTGAAGTACTCATCAGGGAAGAAGCAGCTTTGTGTTGCAACCTCACCTGCGATTTCTCCATTAAAGCGTTCACTCAGTGCCTGCATGCACAGTGAGGAAAAACAAAATCCCTTACAGATACATTACAAGGATCAGCTTAGTCTACTGAAGCAACTAGAGAGATGAAAGCAGAGTGATGAAAGAGTCAGCTGACATGCTGCTTTACCTGCAGGGCTTTGAAGATGACGCCTGGGACACGAGGCGAGCGGGTGGCATTGTTATCCAGGAGCTGATCCAGTTTATTCTGCAAGCCCCGAAAATCGGTGGGAGGACTGAGAGTCTGTGTGCCCCAATATTGGACGGAGCTGAAGGCTTCCGGAAAACGGGAAAGCTTCCTAAAGCGCTCCAACAGCAGCCGATCCACAGAGTCCAACGATTTATCTACAATAAAACAAAGATGGTATAAAACAATCATCAAAGTGAATAAGAATTATTTACATTATTTCAACCACTCATTGTGAATCAACAGTTTTTATTTCTCTCCTAATGCAGTTTTCCCTATAGAAGACATTTATGTTTGGGGTTTTTTTGCACTAAAATCTAGATTTTAAAGCAGTCTAAACACTCCAGCCATGTTTTAAAACAAGGCTGTAAAATAAATATAATCAACAAAAGAAAAATAACCATAACCTGGTAATAATCAGTTACTACAATGCTGCTTAAATCTATCCATTTGCTATAACTTCAAATGGCCTATGTGGTCAGAGAGTTTTTATTGACACTGTTTAAGTCCTGTTTGTTCAACATAAAGTAATTGGCAAGTCCTCAAAATGTAAAATTAAAGCTCCTGTACATGGTCCAAAAAAACAAAATATTAACTAGGAATCAATAAGGTCTAAACCTGAGATTTATATGGCTTGATAATTTAGTAAAAATACTTTGAGTGGATAGACAGAAAGACATATTACAGACTCGTAGTATATAGAAAAAAAACAGTATAAATATGAGGATGTCTCACCTGAACCCAGGAGCTTGGTGTGGACAGTTTCATGGAAGATGACCACAGCAGGGCCCAGTGTGGACAGCGGGACATCCAGGCCACAGCGAGCCGTTGTGGCTTTTAGCTCCTTAGTGAAATGCCTTAGATAAGCATCAGATGCATCGCCGAGGAACTTGAAAAGGTCGTCGTGGAGGCGGTCGGCATGAGTGCGGTAAATGATGAGGTCTGAAATGGCGAGCACCTTGAGAAGTAAACGAGTTCTTTGACCCTGTTTGGAGCTGTTACCAAGCAGCCCCTCTGTATCGATGACCACAATCTTATGGATGGGGTCAAATGCTGCCCATACACCCACGGTGCAGGACTCCTGAGTGGGGGAGGTTTTGAAGACTTCTCTACCCATGAAGAAGGTGTGGTTCAGAGTGTGGGATTTGCCCTCCCCTGTGTTACCAAAGATGGAGACCACCTTCAGCAGTAGATTGGGGCTGCAGCCAAGAGCCCTTATGAATGAGGCTTCATCTTTTATCTTGAGGGGAACAAACAAAGAACATGGAGTATTAGCAAATCTAGGCCTGATAGAAAAGGGGTCGAATAAACACAAGTAGGGATTTACTTCCTTACAAAATAACCTAACCTTCGAAAAAATAAATCATGAGCATTAGCTTGCCACTGCTTCATGGCTTGTTAAGGTAAGCTGACGGTGAGATGTTTCTGCATACAGGATAAAAAATTTGGATTTTTTTTTTAGGGTTTGGCATTGAGATGCCCACCAGAGAGGGAACTTATCTCCAAGACACAAACTTTTAAATACAGGAAGTAGTGGGATTGAACTACAGAGGACCAAGGAACAATGGAACAATTCATTGGATTTATCAGTTATTGAAAGATTCATCTAATTTAGTTGCTTAATCATCAACTTGAGTATAGAGACTCTAAAACATGCCTTTAGCTGACAAACCAAGCATCTTGGAGCAGTAAATATACTAGGGATGCACAATATAATCGGCCCCCTATCGGTATCGGCCTGTATCGGCCTTAAAACTGAATATCGGATATCGGCCACCCCACCGATACGTAACCCGATATTTGATCATGTTTCTAAAGTCTAAAAAAAATAAAAAATAAATACTACTTCTTCTTCTTCCTCAAAAACGTATTTTTTACAGACTTAAAAACTTCTAAAGACGAGGGAAAAAATATTGATACATTAAAATATCACAATATCTTCATATGCTGATAAATTGCCATTTAAAAACACCATATCAATCTCTTTTACTAATGAAATATTGCTATATGTCATCGTTATGCTACGAAATCCCCCAAAAATTCACGAAATGTTGCCATATTTTTATATGTTGATATATTGACGCGGTATCGATCTATTTTACTAACAAAATCTCACAAGAATTTTCAAAATATCACGAGAGTTTGTAACACAACGATGAAATTTCACGAGATTTTAAAAGTAAAATAGATCGATACCGCGTTTTAAAAAATCAATTTGATATCAGCATATGAAAATATATTTGAGTATATTATTTTTCAAAGTGTCAGAAATGGATAACAAAACTGCTATTTTCAATGACTACTTATTTTTGTCCAGCTTTAACATCGGTATCGATATCGGTTATCGGCTACATGAGTTTTAAAATATCGGCATATCGGATATCGGCCAAAATCCCAATATCGTGCATCCCTAAAATATACAATAAATAATAATAAAAAAAAGATATATAAACATTTTGCATGTAAGATAAAAAACAAAAACAAAAAAAAACCTTCTTAGTTTATCAATATAAACTTTCCAAAGATCCTCAAGTGGAAATGTTTTAGGTTCGACCTTGTTTAAATTCAGTAAAAAAATCTTTAAGAAAATTCTGCCATCTATTATTAATCAATTAATTAAAAAAAACATTGGCAGATTATTCAATTAGCAAAATTATCTTTGGTTGCAGCCCTGGTAACAACAAAATGTTTCCTTTGGTCATGCTGAAATTAAGGAATTATTAATAAACATGCCTAAAAATCAAATTAATTAAAACATCCTCCAGGAGAAATTTACCCAACGATCTAGAACAAATTTAGAGATTAACAAATGTTTTTTTGTTTTTTTTCCCCCACCACAACATAATGTTGTGTTTGGAGGCAAAAGAAAAGGAAAACCTTAGCAACTCAGGGACCAAACCATCTGAATTTTTTACTCTTTAATAAGCTACAGATCTTTTTTTTCAAAACTGATCTACTCCTCATTAAATGCCTAGTAAAATGTTAAATATGCAACTTCAGTGTGGGAAAAAAATATCTGAAATGAAACACTGAAGTTGTGAAGGTTTTAAAAAGCTAATTCACAGTCAGTCTGTAAAAGTTAAGCTATAAATTTACCAGTGAGTTGAAAGAGCAGCAGTGATGGTAAAGGGATTTAAACATTATTCGCATTGGAAGAGCTCACCTGCATTTTTTCATTCTCGTCTACAAGGAGAAAGCTGGACACCTTCTCCAGAAGCCTTGTTCTCTCGGTCGACTCGGCCACATCTGGGCTCTGAATCTGTGTTTTGGTTGACGTTTTGGAGCTCCCTTCAGGAGGTTTGGGTGATGGAGGATAAGATACGAGCTGGTGTTTTTTCTTGCTGCTTCCACTGTGGGTACGTTTCTGACAGTCTTGACACAGATTCAGTTTACAATTCTGGCAGCGAACTACAGACCGGTGGCGTTTGCTGCTATCCCCGTTCCCTCCTTTGCAGTTGTCACAGTAAGGAATATGCCCAGGTCCAACAGGGACCCGATCGTGGTTCCTTAGGTGCTCCTGACGGTGGAGCTCCAAATCACACCTGACACACTGAAGAGTTTTGCAGTCATCACACTCAAATGCAGCCTCTTCAGAGCCGCTGCAGGAATAATTCTCCTGACATATTAAGCTTGTATTGACTCCCTTTTCAGATGATGAGCCATGGCCACTCATTGTTTATTAAAAGATAACCTTTAATTCTGATTATTACTTATTGCAACAAGTTTGACAGAAACAGAAAATGGCTTCAAAAATAAAGTGAAATGCACACAAACTAATACTGTAATGCTATTAATAAATAAGCTTATGACATCTGCATGGTGGTAGGTTGAGCTGCACTGCCTTTAACAAGTGATAAAAACTTTAAATTAGATTTTAAATATTCAGAAAATGACAGTTCAGCTAATAGCAGGGCTAACAGATATAAACACTAACAGCTAGCTTGTTGAAGTTGGCATTTACCTTAAACTATATGACTATCTTTCGATTTTACAACTTTATTTTCTGAATAGATAAATGTAAAACTTAGATAAATAAAGGAAAAATTAATAGGAGAGTACAGACAGTACCAAACGAATAACGGGAGCTTTTTGTGAGAGGAATAAATATGTAAATGTTGATGCTAACGACAAGCTAGATAGCAAAACAAAAATGAGCAGAGATGCTAACTGCTATAATGCGATGTGATGAATTTGGCTTAAAAGTAGCTTTGTTTAGCAGTACGTGTGTGAACTTTTCCTCCAAAGAGAAGCAGTAAAAGCTAACGCTACACGTCCAAACAAGCAACTAGCTCCCTGTTTGTCAACTGAACTGAAGAGGTAAAAAACTAGCCGGGGTGAAAGAACCGCTGATAAACACGGGTTGTTAAACTTTACAACGGGAGGAATATCCACGAAATTCCCTAGTAAAATTCCTTTTAAAGGCTTACTGTGTTTGACTCGTTCCGAGCAGTGTCATTGTTTTGTTCTTTAGCCCCCCCTCCCTTGCAGATGTCAGTAGCTATGTTGTGTTGCTAGGTCAGATCAGCTGATTTTTCTTCTTCTTCTTATAAAAATTTTCATGGCGGTTGGCAAAAACATTAGGTGAGCATTACCGCCACCAACTGGTAGGGAGTGTATTCTAAATCGTGAAATAATTATCTCTTCTCTCCAGCTAATCTGATTATTTAAGGCAAAGGAAGGTGAAGGAGGAAGTAGAGTACTGTGGCATGATTGGAGATGTAGTTCAATAGGTCATGCTGGGTATTGGACACAGATTCACCATCAGAATGCATTATTTTAACGTTTTATTAACGTACTACAGTTACCAACTCAAATGTGTTTTATTGGGGATTTTTGGGATAGATCGACACTATGTAAAACATTTGAAGGGCAAGGAGAATTTGGACATTTTATAACCAAAAATGTGAAAAATGGGATGGGTATTTTATTTTTGTTATCAACTTGTACTTATTTATTTCAAAAATAAATCCCTTCTTGTAATAAAGGCAAATGTGTAGAGTACGTAGCGGAATCCCTGCAACTCCTCTGGAGCAGAGATGGGAAGTAACGAAGTACAAATACTTCGTTACTGTACTCAAGTAGTACTGTACTCTGATATTTTTACTTTACTACTTATTTTTATGGCGACTTTCTACTTCTACTCCTTACATTTTTACACAAATATCTGTACTTTCTACTCCTTACATTTTTTAAAATTGGCTCGTTACTTTAGTTTTGAATAATTTCAATGGAGTTACCGTTATTATTTTTCACGTCATCAATACCAAATTCAATCTAATTGGATGGGAATCTACGTTGCATTTGACGCACCACTACAAGATGAATCGACAGATTCGGCAGTATTGATTCGCGGCAAATCATTGCAGAGTAGTAGGGACGACGAGATGATTGAAAATGAACACAATTGAGATCTAGTTCTATTGGCAGACATCCATTTAAAATTTAGGCAACGGCATGAAAAAAGTGGTTTCTACTTTTACTTTTATACTTTAAGTAAATTTTCAAGCCTGTACTTTGGTACTTTTACTTGAGTAAAGAAGTTTAATCAGTACTTCCACTTTTACCAGAGTATTTTTTAACACAAGTATCTGTACTTTTACTCAAGTACAGAAAGTGAGTACTTTTGCCATCTCTGCTCTGGAGTAACCATGGGTTTCTTCACTGCTTCTCTGAATATTATTGATCTTTTTTTCCAGCATTTTATAGTTATTACACTGTCACAAGTACAGGGCAACTAAATTGACTCTCTGCATTTAACCCATCCCCTTGGGGAGCAGTGGGCTGCCATTGTGTGGCGCCCAGGGCCTAATCAATGGTTAAGGATCTTGCTCAGGGACCCAGAGTGGCAGTCTGTGGGAGTGGGCCTTGAACTCCCACAGACTGAACTAAGCACAATGCCTCTTGCATCCAGGATTTTGATCTTTTGGTCATGATCCATATTTCATGACCATGAGGGTAGAACCCTAGGAAGGAGTAGGATCTAGAACTGAGCTCTCTCTTCACCTTAACAGATCAGTGGAGCGTTCTCATTGTAGCAGCAACACTGGAAATTTAACACCTTGATTTTGCCATGTATACATGAATACTGATGATCTATGATCAGACATAGCCTGCTTTTCTCACTCTATCTGAAAGCAAAAGGTTAACATCTAAAAAAAGAGTATTTCTTTAGAAAAAAAAAACATTTTACCATTAGATTGATGATGATAATTATAATTTCTAATTATTACTTAAATATGTTTCAACATTGGTACAATCTTATATACAGAGCTTACTCTTGATGGTTTGCTTTGCTGTTTCATATCATTTCTGGCTTTTTGTTTTGCGTGCACTGGTTGCATGCACTGAAGTGGATGTTACAGCTTTCATTCTAGTATAATTTTAACAATTGTTGTTGAAGTGCCTTTACAGTTGTGTTTAAAGGCAACAGAAAAATGTATATCTTCCAAGCTCTGAGACTGTGCTGAGTCATCGCCGAGCACTCCATGTGATTCTGAGCTGTGATCCTCTCATCTGTCCTGCCTGAAGCTCACTGATCAGCTATAATGTGCACTTTTGAAGGAAGCTGGGTTTACAATGTGGATCGGTGAAATCCTCATAAAAGAGATGTCATGGAAAGATACCAGGTTGACCAGGGTCAAAAAAACCCTGACAAATCTAATAAGGCACTGTGATAAGCAAATAATTAACATTCTGTGTATATAATTTTGTCAAAATCACCAGGACCTGCTGCATCTATTAGTTTGATCATTTAGAATTCAATAAACAATACCTCTAAGCTGGATAAAAATGAAGATTAGTCCTACCACTGTAAATCAGCTACATTTATAATTAGATGAAACTAATTATCATTCTAATGAAAACATAAGATGCCTTCTGTCTCTATTCCCTAGTGCAAAGGTAGTTTTGAGAAATGGAATACAGACCAACATCTTTAATCAAGACAGTTAGAGGATAATGGTGGATAAAGAGCTATTATTTCACCCCAAGGCGTCAGCATTGAGACCAATACTGAATACTCCCCACATAATTTACACATGTAAGATTTGAAAAATGCTAGAAGTTTTATCTGCAGAAGCTGAGAGCAGCTCAATGATATAACAGAAATGATAACTAAAAAATGTTGAACAAAAACAAAATGTCATTTAATTAAAAGAAAACTAAGTTTTTATTATTTAGTAATTATAAAAGGACTATAGATATGAAAATCAAAGTTGATGGGATAAATGTGTAGAACGGGTACATTAAGTGACTGCTTGCACTTTCTAGAACAATACACTAGGGGGCAGCCTAGAGACCTTGTGCATACTTGCCAGCATTTACCATCAGAACAGGGCTACCTTAAAGCTAAAAGTCTTATTTCTGAACATTTTGAAAACGAATATAAAATTGCACAGGCCAATATGGACAAAATAACTACTGGCCTGCTATTAAAAATGAGGACTTTAATCACTGCAAGCATTTTCTCTGTTTTTACAGTTTACAGTTTTTACAATTCTGTTGTTGAGGAGGCTAAAAACTACCAATTTTTTCATCTCCTACTTCTCATCAGGATGAAATTAAAAACGTCTGTAGCTTGGGTTTTAAAGCTCAAAGAACTCCTCCTTCAGCCGTCTCAAAAACGAAAAGAGTTTTCTGCCATGATGCATCAGTCTATAGATGATGTAAAAATTAAAGAGCAAATGGTTTCACAAAAAAATGCAGCAATTTAAAGCTATGCTGAAAAACCAGTGTTTGACATTTGAAGATCTGACTACAGCAGAGCATTCGATTATTCTCTTTAAACAACAGCATAGGTTTGGAGCAGAGATCAGCTCACTCAGAGCCACAAAACCATCTGTAAAGACAGCCAGCTGTACAGACTCGATCCAGTGGACGATAATGGAGTCCTCAGAGTGGGAGGACGTCTTAAAAGAGCTGCTATGCCATCTGAAATTAAGCATCCGGTCATCCTGTGTAAAAACATGCATGCAGCAACATTAATTCTGCTTTACATTCACCGTCTGCTTGGTCATGCAGGAAGAAACCACATGTTGGCCATGCTCCATCAGAGATACTTGATAATCAATGCAAACTCCGCTGCCAGACAGATCCTGTCTGACTGTGTCACCTGCAGATGTTGGTGTAGATTATTTTGGCCCCATTGATGTTAAAAGAGGCAGAAGTCTTCTCAAATGTTATGGAGTATTATTTACTTGCCCAACTAGTTGTGGCGTTCATTTAGAGGTGGCTCATACCCTTGACACTGATTCTTGCATTAATGCAATCAGAAGATCCATCTGCAGGCGCGGTCCAGTCTTTTCCATCAGGTCAGATAATGGCACAAATTTTGTGGGAACCAACAGAGAACTAAAATAAAGTCTGGCTGCCTTAAAACAGAGTAGAATCCAAAAGGCTCTGGTTCAGGATGGCATAAACTGGCATTTCAATATACCTGCTGCTTCACATCAAGGGGGCATCTGGGATCGCTTGATCCGTTCAGCCAGGAGTGTACTCACCTCAGTTCTAAAACAGGTTGTGGATGATGAAACACTGCAAACTGTTTTCTGTGAGGCTGAAGCCATTTTGAATGACTGGCCAATCACTTTGGTCTCTAAGGGTCCAAATGATTTAGAAGCCCTCTCACCAAATCACATTCTGACATTAAAGAGGACTGTTCCAGAAACAAGACCTGTACCTCAGGCGCAGATGGAAGCAAATACAGTATATGGCTGATTTATGTTGGAAAAGATGGATCTCTGAGTGTCTGCCATTACTGCAGGAAAGACAAGTGGATGAGACGGAAAAGAAACATCTCTCCTGGAGACATTGTCCTGATCACAGATGCTACTGCAGCCAGAGGATGGGGAGAGTCCTGGCAGTCAAGGCTGATGCATGAGGCCTGGTTCGTTCAGTGCAACTTCAGACCAAAACCAGTGACAAAGCTCTGTCTGCTCCTGGAGACATCCCTATTCCTTCACAAAGAATAATTCATGTCTTTGTATTAATATAGTATATTCTTGAGTGTGTTAGAATAGCTCCTTTAGTTAGAGATATAATTGTGATTTAATGCACAATTAGGGGCTGGAGTGTAGGAGCTATCTCTCCATTTTTTAGTTAAATCTTAGAATTTGGATTATTTATTTTGATTTCTATTTAGAGTAGGATTTGTTTAGTCATTTACTTAATTAGTTCATTAATTTTAGCTTGGGATGTGGGTGTTTCACAGTATGCATGGGTGGTCATATGGTTTTTTACCAGTTCTCAGTCTCAGTTCTCAGTTTTCAGCCAGCACATAGATGCCGATTCTCAGACATTGAACTTCAATTTAGAAAAAATAGAAAGGAAATGTGGACCTGACTTGGGATAAAAAAAAAACCTGCTTAAATGTGGAGGTGATTCCTTACCTGACTGTTTTCTACAAATAGCTTTTTTTCATCAGAAACAGTCAAAATTATCACCAAATCAGCATGATCTACCGAATTATCAAACTAAAAAAAACAGATTAATGCCGTTAATACCAAACACAGTTTATGCACCTGCAAACACTACGAGGACACATTCTTTGGTGTTCCTGGTGAAGACTTTTACAAACCCCTTAGATCAATGTCTTTTATAGCAGCAAAGAAAACATGGAAGAACCTTTGGAACAACCTACCCTTTAATTCAAGCACATTCACCATCACCATTCACCTTTATTTATTTTACTAACAGAGTATATTTATTTGCTTTGGGATTTTTATTTTATTTTTTTTTTTTTTAAACAGCTCCATCTTGTGTGTTTTTTTTAATTAGGGGTAATAACGGAAGTTTTGCCATCAGCAGCATTAAACTGCAAAAGATGAAACAAAAACAAAAAAATGAAAATTATAATTTTTTTATTTATTTTGAGTTGGCAAATAGGATGATCCATCAATGGAATTAATATTTTTGCCTTTATAATGAGATACACTATATTGCCAAAAGTATTTGCTCACCTGCCTTGACTCACATATGAGCTTAAGTGACATCCCGTTCCTAATCCATAGGGTTCAATATGACGTCGGTCCACCCTTTGCAGCTAGAACAGCTTCAACTCTTCTGGGAAGGCTGTCCACAAGGTTTAGGAGTGTGTTTATGGGAATTTTTGACCATTCTTCCAGAAGCGCATTTGTGAGGTCGCACACTGATGTTGGACGAGAAGGCCTGGCTCTCAGTCTCCGCTCTAATTCATCCCAAAGGTGTTCTATCGGGTTGAGGTCAGGACTCTGTGCAGGCCAGTCAAGTTCATCCACACCAGACTCTGTCATCCATGTCTTTATGGACCTTGCTTTGTGCACTGGTGCACAGTCATGTTGGAAGAGGAAGGGGCCAGCTCCAAACTGTTCCCACAAAGTTGGGAGCATGGAATTGTCCAAAATGTCTTGGTATGCTGAAGCATTCAGAGTTCCTTTCACTGGAACTAAGGGGCCAAGCCCAGCTCCTGAAAAACAACCCCACACCATAATCCCCCCTCCACCAAACTTTACACTTGGCACAATGCAGTCAGACAAGTACCGTTCTCCTGGCAACCGCCAAACCCAGACCCGTCCATCAGATTGCCAGATGGAGAAGCGCGATTCGTCACTCCAGAGAACGCGTCTCCACTGCTCTAGAGTCCAGTGGCGGCGTGCTTTACACCACCGCATCCGACGCTTTGCATTGCACTTGGTTATGTATGGCTTGGATGCAGCTGCTCGACCATGGAAACCCATTCCATGAAGCTCTCTGCGCACTGTTCTTGAGCTAATCTGAAGGCCACATGAAGTTTGGAGGTCTGTAGTGATTGACTCTGCAGAAAGTTGGCGACCTCTTCGCACTATGCGCTTCAGCATCCGCTGACCCCGCTCCGTCAGTTTACGTGGCCTACCACTTCGTGGCTGAGTTGCTGTCGTTCCCAAACACTTCCATTTTCTTATAATACAGCTGACAGTTGACTGTGGAATATTTAGGAGCGAGGAAATTTCACGACTGGATTTGTTGCACAGGTGGCATCCTATCACAGTTCCACGCTGGAATTCACTGAGCTCCTGAGAGCGACCCATTCTTTCACAAATGTTTGTAAAAACAGTCTGCATGCCTAGGTGCTTGAATTTATACACCTGTGGCCATGGAAGTGATTGGAACACCTGATTCCAATAATTTGGATGGGTGAGCAAATACTTTTGGCAATATAGTGTATTTAGTTATGCACTTGAAATAAGAAAATGTATAATGTGTATTTCTGCTCCCGGGTCAAAATAGCGGGCTGGGGCATGGGAAGAAATGAAAGATTGCAAATGCGCTCCAGCTCTACCTTCCATGTTTACTTCTGTAAACACAGAACACGCTCCCTTGTGACACTTAAGTTGATTGAATTCAGTTCACACAGGAGATTACATACTTGGAAATGTGATCAACCACACTAAAGAATCAGATTTCCTAAAAAAAATCAGAACTGCGCATTAATGCCTGCAATGTGAACGTAGCCTTAAACTTGATCATCCAGACATGACAATGGCCGAGGTTCTAGATGTTAATTTAAAGCTGCTTTATGTATTCCAAAACCAGTTTAAATGTGAGTTTAGAATCATCAATCCATTTAAATCCATTTTCCCCTTTTCCTCTGATAGAATATAGAGCCGGAAACATTAACTAGTTGGTGTCTGCTAAAAGGAGTGAGCAATGCAACCCTGAAGGACCAAGTATGGTAGAGATATAAATGTATAAAGAGAAGAAAATCACCTTAAAACCAAGTTTTATTCAAATTAACATTTGAATAAACTAACATTTAGTTCCTGCTATCTTCCTAGTTGATTTAGTCTTTTACTGTTTTAACTTTAATTATCCTACCATATTTGTTTGTTCTTTGTATGTCTCAGTGTTGATGTCCTGTCTGCTCTTCTGCTTAACTCCCAGATTGCCTATAAGGTCAATAAAATGAGAAGAACTGCAGGAGGAACGTCTCACTGTCCTTTTTTAGAGCTAATTTGTTTTGACACTGCAAGGTGACAAGAACAATTGTTCTGTTAACATGAGCTGTCAGGTCAGACCCCCCCAACAGAGAAACAATAATAACCACCAATCTGCCAAAGCGCTGTACTATAGTAATATTAGGACTCTTGTTCCATTTGACTTCAGTTTGGTTTATTTATAAAGAATCAATTTACAACAACTTATTTCAAGACACTTTACCAGAAAATACAAACAGATCCTGTTCACATTACTGCAATGAAACCTTTATTATAGTGAGAAATAACAGTTAAAGATAGAACGACAGGAAGCATACTTAAACAGAACCAGACCCAGTAGGGGGATTTAATATAAATCAGTCTTAAAATAGAAACAAGTTCAGAAAATGTTATCTAAACGCAATTAACATGACAATTGTAATACAGAAACATGTAACAGAAGTCAACACAAACACAGAATCATCAACACAAACATCCAGTTAGATCCTATTTACAACATGGTAAAGATAAATTTAGTTTATCATGGCATTAAGAGAAATGTCTTCAACCCAAGGAAGCTCAGCCAATCACATCCAGTCGTCCATTTTGCTGCAGTGCCTCCTCCTGAGCAATGAAGTGACAGTGGAGAGGAAAAGCAGCTTCAAGCAGGAAGGAACCTCCAGCAGACCCCAATTCCATGTCAGCGCCCATCTACTGAGCGGGTCTTTAACAGGACAGCAGACGATGACCTCGTCTGGAAAAGAACAGGAGTTAGTGAACAAACAAACTAGTCGGTGACATTTAAACACATAAACACTGGGAGAGGTGTAACTTTAACCAACAGAAGAAGGAAACACACAGGGAGAACATAAAGTTAACAGAAGTGATAACTGTAGACAATGGATGCTTGGAGAAAATGCCTGAAAATGCTGCATTTGTTGGAGTCTTCAGTCGGTCGTTTCTCTGCTTTAATAAGTTCTAAAAAACCCTTCAGTGATCAACCAGGCGGAAATTCTCCCATATTGGATCAGAAGCTGCTTCTTAACTGTTTATCTGTGTTTTAATGGAAAAGTCAGAACTTCTGGTTGTGATAAAGGTTTGGTTACAGAGATGCAAATAGAGGTGAACATCAATTCATGATGGAAAGATAAACATTAAAGGTTAGACCACCTTGATGGGATGGTTGTAGCTTTTGTATTTGTTTGTTCTGGATTTGCTTTTAGCATCTTCACCAATGCTGATGAACATCTGGAAGCAATAAAGGTTCGTTACCTTCTTACTGGGTGTAGCAGACTGATGGTTTAGCTGCGGGGTCGTCAACGTTTTTCAGACTCCAGAACGTTGGAGAGACAAATAGAGGAGCCATGTTTCTTCTCCTTAGTGGTCGGTGTGCTCCATCCTCTTCTTCAGCTCCTTTATAAATGAAAAAAAAGCATCCTCAGAGTCTTAACCTATATGCATGTGATGCTTCTCCAGTCAAACAACAACCAACATACCTCCAAACATGTGTGGATGGACTCTGTTCCAATGTGATCCGACTGCTAGAACACTGCTTCCAATTTCAACCTGCTTTACCTGAAAAAAATAAGAGAAATGAATCTACAGAGTTTCCTGGACACCAAGTTGAAATCTGGGGCAGGATGTTGTTTTCATCATAATCTTAGTCTTTCTGTGTTTCAATGATTGATAGCTTTTGATCAGGCCTGGGAAGCTTGAGTTGTCGGTTTATCATGTTAATAAAGGCTTACTCCGTGTGTTTTCTGTTCCAGGCTTTCTCTGTGCCGTCCTCAGGTGGGGACTGGGAAGCTCCTCACCATCCTGGATGTCCCGGTTCCTCACAGAAGTTCTGCTTTTGGACGGCCACAGTGTCTGAACATACATGAAAAATTAAGTGAGGCCACCTGAAATGTTAACTATATATTTAAATGATGGATTATTGTTGCTCCTTACTGAACATGTTCTTACTCTTTGTGAAGGTCAGCACCTCAGATGATCCTCCTCTGGTTTAGTCGCTGCAGATCTCATCAGGATCTTCTGATTGGCCCAAAGCTTGTAGCGGCTCGGTCCAACATGGGATTCAAAAAACACAGAAGAGATCCACTGCGGTCAGGACAGGCCTAGATGATATGGAGAATATTTCTGCAGAGGATTCTTTTCCCTCCAACTAGGCCTGAAAACTAACTAACCAGAGGAACATCTAGAACTAGACCAAGTCACATCTGAAAGCTGTTTCTAACAGTCGGTGCCTCTCACAACTCAAATCCCTACATCACTCCTGTTCTCTGCCTCTAACTGGTTTAAAATCAATTAGCCCCACCAAGTGTCACCTCTCTACCTTCACCAACATCCCAGAGACCAGTTCAACTAAAAATCACCACAAGCTGTGTCTCTATTCCATTCTTTCCAGTTTTTCTCCTTTAGGGTTTAAGTTTGACCTCCTCCGTCGTCCTCAGCAGTGATGTCCAGCTGTTTCCTTGGATTGGTTTGCCTCCTTGTGGTTGATCTCTTAACCATGATATATTTTTTGTCTTTGTTATGTATTTGTTTTTGTTATTTGCCTCTATTCTGTGTTTCTTCTTGTCAAAACTGTTTGGGTTGCCTTCTGTTATCTAGCAGAATGTCCACATTACATGTAGAGCATGTTAGACTAATTCTTAATATTTAAAACTTACATCAAAATCTAGCAGCGGGGTAAAGAAAAGCCACAGTGCAAGACGCTACCTAAGGCATCCCTAGACCTGCCAGATATAAAAACAATCTATAAATTATATCTAGGTGTGACTGTTTCCAGTCCTTCAGCCTCCCCACACCAAAAGTCACCAAATCAGCGATAAAATAGATCCAGCTACTACAAGATGATCCAAAGGAAGATGATGAAGGGGTTGGTTCTTCATCTTAATCCTCAGCTTCGCTTTATTGTGAGAAGCAGTTGAAGGAGTTAAAGGAAGGTTCTTGAGGAAATCCCTCTTCTCAAACATGCCTCTCACCACAAGGCCTCTTCCCAGGGGGCTCCTCTTCATCATCATCTTCTCTTCTCCTTCTCCTGGAGGCACGGTCTTCTTGGCAGTCCAGGGACTCCTCCGGCTCCTCGTGGTTCCATGGGAGTCTGAAGTCGGGGGGAATCCTCTGGGTGAACCGAAGGTGAGGTGGAAGGTGGCCATCGTCTTCATCCTCTTCTTCATCTTCCTCATCTTCGTCTCTTCTCCTGGAGGCACGGTCTTCTTGGGAGTCCGGGGACTCCTCCGGCTCCTCGTGGTTCCATGGGAGTCTGAAGTCGGGGGGAATCCTCTGGGTAAACCGATGGTGAGGCGGAAGGTGGCCATCGTCTTCATCGTCTTCTTCATCTTCTCTTCTCCTTCTCCTGGAGGCACGGTCTTCTTGGCAGTCCAGGGACTCCTCCGGCTCCTCGTGGTTCCATGGGAGTCTGAAGTCGGGGGGAATCCTCTGGGTGAACCGAAGGTGAGGTGGAAGGTGGCCATCGTCTTCATCCTCTTCTTCATCTTCCTCATCTTCGTCTCTTCTCCTGGAGGCACGGTCTTCTTGGGAGTCCGGGGACTCCTCCGGCTCCTCGTGGTTCCATGGGAGTCTGAAGTCGGGGGGAATCCTCTGGGTAAACCGATGGTGAGGCGGAAGGTGGCCATCGTCTTCATCGTCTTCTTCATCTTCGTCTCTTCTCCTGGAGGCACGGTCTTCTTGGCAGTCCGGGGACTCCTCCGGCTCCTCGTGGTTCCATGGGAGTCTGAAGTCGGGGGGAATCCTCTGGGTGAACCGAAGGTGAGGCTGAAGGTGGCCATCGTCTTCATCGTCTTCTTCCTCAGAGCTTGTGGTGTCATATCCGGAGAACTCACTAGACACCTCAAAAGACTCACTAGAAAAAGACTCATCCTCATCTTCAACCTCAGCCTCATCCTCAACCTCATCCTCAGCCTCGTCCTCATCCTCGTCCTCCACCTCAGCCTCATCCTCTTCCTCAACCTCAGCCTCGTCCTCCACCTCAGCCTCATCCTCTTCCTCAGCCTCATCCTCAGCCTCGTCCTCATCCTCGTCCTCCACCTCAGCCTCATCCTCAACCTCGTCCTCATCCTCGTCCTCCACCTCAGCCTCATCCTCCACTTCAGCCTCGTCCTCATCCTCGTCCTCCACCTCAGCCTCATCCTCAGCCTCGTCCTCATCCTCGTCCTCCACCTCAGCCTCATCCTCAACTTCAGCCTCGTCCTCATCCTCGTCCTCCACCTCAGCCTCATCCTCGTCCACAACCTCAGCCTCTACCTCCACAAAATCCTGTATCTCCACCTCCTCATTCTCCTCCACCACTACATCTACTTCCTCCTCCTCATCATCATCATCATCATCAGAAGAATCTTCCTCCACCTCCTCAAGGTGTAACTGTTCTCTCAACCTCCTTATCCTTCTCCTCAGTCCTCTCATGATGTTATTAAAATTAAAATCAAAATTACCCAGTTCCTGAATCCAGAACGGGAGCTCCGGGTCAGGAATGGGGACGCCTGGAACCGTGAGGGAAAGAAATCATTAGACCAGGAACGTTAATTAAGGAACATTAAATAAAAAATGAAATGCTTTATTTTAGGTTGCTGGATGTGTCTGTGTGAGTTTGTCAGGTTAAAGTAGATTTAATCAATAAGAACATCGATCTGTGAGATAAAATAACTCAATAAAAAACATATTAAGAATGTTGGTGGTTTGGTTAGTGTTAAAATAAAAATTGGACATCGTTGTAAAAGACACAACAATACAAAAAATCATACACACACAAATATTTAAAAATATGTATATATGTGCGCATATGATTGTGTGCTCCTGTCTCAATATCAGCCTGAGGAGGATTTAATTGACTTCACCATCACATTGAGGATATCTTTTAAATCACAAGACTGCCATTAAATTGTAAGTTTGTTCTAAGTGTAAATGTTTATTTTACTGTTTAGTAGGATTTAGAATTTATTTTCAGGATATTATCAATTAATAAATGGTCCATTTTTTTAGTTTATTTCTACCACGCTTCCTGCAATGAGACTGAGCTCCCCCTAGGGGGCACCCACCCCCCTTTGGTAACTACTGACCTAGACAATGCATTTAGATTAGTTTAGATTGAAGGACACTTTAAGCTGTCAGTAAAGATTTTTTGCATTAAACTCATCCATCCATCCATCCATCCATTTTCTTTACACGCTCGTCCCGAGTGGGGTCGCGAGGGGTGCTGGTGCCTATCTCCAGCAGTCAATGGGCGAGAGGCGGGGTACACCCTGGACAGGTCGCCAGTCTATCGCAGGGCTGGCTGCATTAAACTCATACTACCAAATTAGAAATTGCTTTGATCTATTAAATTTATTTATTTATCAGAAAAAATGTTTCATTAGGTGATTTAGTAATATAATCATAAATCTTTGAAGTTTATTTATTATAAGCAGAAAATTATCCTAAATAACAGAAATAAACCCTTCATCAGTGAATCCTAGAGTAGAAATAAAAACCTTAATTAACACACATAGGAAGCCCAGAGCAGAAATGGACATTAGCAAACTTTATGCCAAACTATTCAGATTCTTTTTTTTCTACAAATCTAAGAAAGGGGATCCTATACAGAACTTTTCATTGTTTAGAAGAAACCATCCAGCGTTAAATGTTTTGAAGATCTAGAAAATGATAAAGTCATCTGTAAACAAACTGTATTATTTCTGGTGACACATAAGTTTAAATTATTTACATTCACCTGAAGATCAAAACAAGGGCTGCAGAAACATGTTTAAATAATATATTGAATCAAACATTTTTTCTTTACGCTTTCGTCAAAATAACAGGACTTAGAATTGTCATGAAGCGATGGTGTTACTAGCCCAAATGCAGACTCACAGACACAGAGGGAGGATTAAAAGTCCAATATTTATTGGAACACATGGAAACTGCAGGTTCCAAGTTCAGACAGGCATGGTGGCACAGGTAAGACAACGATCCAGCTCAGAGGGGAGGTCACACTCAGCTTATATAGGAAAGCTTCCTTAATCAGCAGAATGGAAAACAGCTGTTCATGCTGAGTCCAAGCTCCCCCGGCATGGATCCATGGCGTCCTCTGGTGGGCAAAGCCCCGGATCCTAACAGTACCCCCCCCCCCCCCCCCCCCCCCCCCCCCCCTCAAGGGCGGATTCCAGACGCCCCAAAGAAAACAAAACAACTCGCCCATGGAGGGCGAAGGGGGAACCAGGGATGCCAGGAAGAGTCTCAGGTGACCGGCCATGGAACCGGCAGCAGAGCAGAGTCTCAGAAGCTGCAGGGGCCTTGGAGGAGGGCGTCACCTCCGCTTCAGCAGGAAGCACCCGGAGAAACACTGTCTCCGCTTCAGCAGGAAGCTCCGAGAAGGACGCCGTCTCCGCTCCCACTGCTCAGCAACAGGCTCAAACAGGTCCGCCCACTACGGCACCTCAGGAACAGAGGGAACCAACGATTTTGGCTCCACCTCAGGAACAGAGGGAACCACCGACTGTGGCTCCACATCCGGAGTCTCTGAAAGACGCAGAGCAGGCTCAGGGGTCTCCAGACGGCACAGAGCGGGCTCAGGGGTCTCCAGACGGCACAGAGCGGGCTCTCCAGGAGCGCGTAGAAGGAGTCTGCTGGGCTAGTCTGTTGGCTGGATCGTTCCGTCATGAAGCGATGGTTTTACTAGCCCAAATGCAGACTCACAGACACAGAGGGAGGATTAAAAGTCCAATATTTATTGGAACACATGGAAACTGCAGGTTCCAAGTTCGGACAGGCATGGTGGCACAGGTAAGACAACGATCCAGCTCAGAGGGGAGGTCACACTCAGCTTATATAGGAAAGCTTCCTTAATCAGCAGAATGGAAAACAGCTGTTCATGCTGAGTCCAAGCTCCCCAGGCATGGATCCATGGCGCCCTCTGGTGGGCAAAGCTCCGGATCCTAACAAGAATAAACTCAGCCAAGTTCTCAACATTTTACAGCCCAAAAATGTAAAGGATCTGATTTGTAGTCAAATGCAAACATTAAAATGTTTTAGGAAACAAAAACAAAATAAAACAAAAATTATAACTGTTAGAGTGATAATTATAAAATTATTGTGTGGACATATGAAACATTGAAAGAAGATCCTACATTTCTATCCTGTGTTTCAACCAGAAGGGTCATAAACTTTTATGACCTCCTGTAGGTCATGAGGCAGAATCACACGGTTGTGTGACTTCCATCCAGCCAGTTGGTCAATTCACACTATCTTATTACCTGCATCCTCCCAGATAATCATTACTGGGTCTTCTGTTTTAGGCCCGCCTTATGATGTTGTAAACTCTTAATAAAAGGCTTTGCCATGAAGGGATCTGTGTGAGAAGGTGCTGGTTTTCCGAGCCAGCAGCTTCTCTCCGCTCTGCAGACGCTGACGTCACAAAACCCTGTCTCTGTGTTGATTATTTTCTTTTAATCTTTTAAACTCACATTTCTCGGGATTAAAACCCAACAATAACGTTTAGGTAGGGTGACCAAACGTCCGAATTTCCCGGGACATATCCGTATTTCACGTAGTCCCAGGGTTTTTTTGGAAAGTGAGGAAATGTCCTGATTTTTTAAATTACCTTAATTGGACCATTAAATTTACAGGCACTAGGGCACTGCGCACGACGCTGCGTGTGACGTAATCCCTGAGCCGCGTCAGTGCGGGCAGCCCTGTTCTTAATCAGAATATAGATTGCGTGGCTGTCAGTACGCCAACAACATGCAAAAGTGCAAATGTATGTTTACCGACGATTTACAAAAGCGTTTCCCCGCTTTCAGACGGGGTCGAGACAAACGGGAGGCCTTGTGCACAGTGTGCAAAGCAGGCACATATGTCTCGGTGTGCAATGGAGGTGCAAGGAATCTGAAAAGCCACCTGGACTCCGAAAGTAAAGATAGTCTATTGATATGTTTGTTTGCTTTTGGTACATTTTGAATAACTTTTGCTACACAAGAGGTATTTTTTGTTAATTAGCTCATTTGTTAATTTATTTTTTCCAATAGCCTACAGAACAGACATTATTTCATTCATTACTGAGGCTGAGTATCATCTGTTATTGGGAGTTGAGAGTTATTGCTAACTTTTATTGTTAAGTGGGGGATGTTTAGATGAGACATTATTTCTTTCATTGTGCTTTTCATTCATTACAGGAATTGTTAAGCATTTTAATAAATACATTTTGAATGAAAGTATCATTTGTTATTGGAGTTATTGCTGTTGTCCTGGTTTTCCCAAACGAAAATATGGTCACCCTAGTTTAGGGTTTTATTAATATTGCAAGAAATACGTTGCCTTTCAAAATAATTTTAAAAGCTAAAATTGTTTATTGTTGTATTAAGTCTGTCTTTCTCTGACAGAAGGGGCCAGACGCCACCTTGTTTTCCAAGGATTTGATACCAAACTCACCAAAAACGATCCTCCGAAACCAGAAACTTTTAAAATCACTAATTTTTTAACACCTTTGACCTTCCATTAAAGTCAAAAATATATGCCACCATAAAAACCTGTTTAATGCTTCCTACTAAGGTATCCATGGAGACCAATATGTTTACCACTGCATGTTTTAAAAAGAACTTCCTTTTCAAGTATAAATATATTTTTAAAAAAAGTTTTATCCTAAAAAATTTTTTTTGTATGTTTTCAACCATTTCCACATTAAATTCATCAAAGATTATTCTCTCAAACCAAAAGGTTTTTGTTGTTTTACATAATTTCATCTCTGTTATCATTCCTCCCATTTTTTTTTTTTAAATGGTTATAAACCTAACATTTCCTAAACACATTAACTAAACTAAACAACTTGAGAATCTGTATCTCTTTTTTTCCCCAGTTGTTTATCAGGAGAAATTCAGTCAATTTCCAAAATAATCAAAACTATATTTTTTTATCAAATAGAAAAAAATTAACAATTAGGCTTGATAATATATTATGTTAAATGTCCTTCAAATGTCTTTTTTTATTTATTTAATGTAATTTCACTGACATTTTCATATAGAGCAAACTTATTTTCAGGGCATTTTTTAAATATCATAGACCTAGCATATCTAGTTTACAAACATTTCACCTCAAATTCAACAAAGGTGTTTTTCTTAAACACAAATATATATTTTTTAAATCATTAAATCACTGTTAACGTTCCTGACAAAAACACAAAACACTTTTAATATCTGAGATGTCAAAGATGCTAGCTGCTAAGCTAGCCGTCACAACTTCCATGAAAAGACATAAAATTAATAATTTTTCACATTGTTTTTTAATTAACATAGTAAAAGAGTGACATAAACCTGCTCGACGATCCAGTAACCAGTGGTTCCGCGCTGGGACGCCCATCTTTGGCAGATTAGCAAATCACAGAAAGTAGCAACTTCTCTCTTCAAGATTCAGGTTAGAAATAAGCGGTTAAAGATGGCTGGTGCTCCGTTTCCATGGCAGCGGGTGAGCGTGCACACACATGCGTGCGTGAGATCAATTAGAAAAGCTTGCTAATTTCACCAGCTAATTAGCATAAAATAAAGCACGTTTTTCTGCAGTTATATATATTTTTATCTGTGAATTCAGTCAAAGCTTGCATCTAATGAGGCAAAGGAGCGAGTTCTAAAGCTGACTGGCTGCTTTCTAAGGTTTTCTACCATAGTTTGAAATATTGTGCAATAAATATGAATCTGAATTTTGAAAGAAATTTCAATCCAAAGGGGCTTTTTTCTGATCTCCATTCTGATTTGCAACCATGTACACACCCATTCAGATCTTTGGAGTAAAATAATCGCCAAGGTGGTGGACGAAGTACTCAATAGTAGTACTTGATACTATTAGTGAAAACTTAATTAACTACAATTAAAAGTTACTCGTCTAAACATCTACTCAAGTTGACGTATAGAAGTACTCAATTTAGAAAATATTCCAACACATTCTCCCTCTCAACCCGTCACATTTGGACGCTTGGTCAGGCTCCCTCTGCGTCACACGCTGACACACCGGGTATCCCTTTCAATATTTGACACACAGGGCGCTCCAGTTGACTGTTATAGCCTATATGCCACCAGGAGGATGGACCATTATAAGTTTTTAAAAAGGTATAAAAGAATGTATCCCCTAGTTAAATGAAATGGAATATGTAAATGTTGTTTTCCTGTTTTCTGAATGAATCTATATACAAAAATATATAATTATTGTATAAACATTGTTTTGTATACACTCTGTGTATACAAAATGACAATAAAGTTTGTCTAAGTCTAGTCTAAATCTAGTCTAATTCCTTGATTTTACCTTCCACTTTGTATTAATCTTATTTTTTCTTTTTGTTGTTTTAATAAAAACCTAGTTTTATATGGAGGAAATAAATATTGAAGTAGGTATTCAAAAAGTATTTGTATTCAAAAATTCAAATAAAATGTTGTAATATCAGTACTTTTCTGTATAATTTTCAGAGTAATTTTAAAGAACCTTATACTATCAGAATCCACCTGATGTATTAATGCGTTGAACCACCTGCTACAGATTCAACCCCACCTGTAAAGAACTTCAGCACAAAAATGCCACAAAAAAATAAAGACAGCTCTTTTGATTATTATTTCTTATTTAAAAACAAACCGATAAGAAAACAGGAGTTTCTTGATTCTCCTCAAACTTTCACTATTGAATAAAGGTTTAATGTTGAATCTATTACCAGAAACAAACTAAAGCTCTCATTTGAAAACTCAGCTGAACAACTTGGCCACATGGCAACAACTAACGCCTAAATAAAATTAATAAACTACAAATGATCACAGCCCTGAGTTTCTCACATTGTTATAATGTCATGCTTATCTTTAATTAAAAACTTTGTTTGAGCAAGCTCTTTTTCCTAAAAATGTTTTTCAAAATTAAAAATTAAATAAAGAAGAATCCCAAAACACATCTTTGTACACTGTAAATATTTATTTAATGCAAATAATAATTTTAAACCAACTCTTTTGAATTCTGTGTGTGTTATAATAACTCGCCAGCAGATGGCAGTGTTTGTTTATATTTATCAACTATAGTGGGTCTAAAACTGGGGCAACAGTTGACTAATTTTTTTGGCCAATGCTAAACATGTGGCAGAGTAAATGGGTGTAAATACCTATGTTTTCCTAGACATTTATCACAAAATATATTTATTAAAAAAGTCAGTTAAAATATCTATCCTGATAAGTTTTATTGTTGATTTTATTCACTTTTTTCAATTATTAATCAACATCTAGGTCTGTATATTTTTACCTGCTCAGTAGATTTCAATCATTTTCAAGCAAAACATTACAATTATTAGTTTACAATTACATCTCTTCATTTGATCCTGTTTGTAGTATTTTGACTTTGTAAAAGGGATGAAATATTAAGGTTTAGATTTCATAATAAAAACAACAGGAAACCAATTTTGGCCCGACGTGATTCTGATTGTGAGCAATACAATCTGCGCTGTTAGAAATATGGGTTAACTGAGGGTCAGAGGGCACAGCTGGATTCGCATTATTAGACTGTCATCAGCTGTTGTTTAAAGCAGCAACATCAAGCTTTTTCGTTTATCTTACATTTTTTTCTAAGGTGACTGAGTTCATAGTCACATTTTATGAAGCACAGACTGAAAGCAATTTCCACTATCACAAACGACTGCAGTGGAGCACCAGGAAAATATTCTGAATAATATTGTAAATCTATGACTTCACAAATTTAAGTAAAAACTGTTCATCCAGATACATTTTCAGATGAGTCTTAATGTTGAAGCTTTTACCATTAACAAAGTATAAACTGTTTATCTGGCTTTTTATGTCTGGACAAAAAAAATTGATAAGTTGTTTTGGTTTTGTTTTAAATAATGCCTAAAAAAACAACAACATCTAATTTCAGACTTAATCTGTAGAATATATTGATAACAATAAATTGAATTCTTTCAATCTTTAACCATTACTTGTCTCATTCAGTAAACATAGATTCATTTTCAATTCAATTCAGTTTATTTATATAGCTCCAATTCAGAACACGACATCTCAAAGCACTTTACAGAGACAATTCAACTGTGATTGGTTAAAAGTTTTCTACCTAAGGAAAAGCAGTTGATTACATCAACTCATTTAATCTTTAGCAATCCCTCACACGAAGATACTTGTAGCGACAGTGGAGAGGTAAACTCCCTTTTTAACAGGAATGCGCTGGTGAAGATTCTCTGTCATCCAGGTCATAGTCATTCCAAAAAAGTAAAAAAAAAACCAAAAAAACCCAGCTGGACTTCGTATTAGAAGTTTGAAGACATTTCGCTTCCCATCCTAGAAACTTTTTCACTTCAAAATGTCTGGAATAGCATTGAGTTCCAAGCTTTATAGAGTAGCCAACCAAAGCCTTATAGCTTAGAAAACATATACATTGAACCAAAAGAACAAAAAAATTCAATAAGTACATAAATTGAGATTTACTACTTTATCGTCATATACCCTTCAGTGCACGCAACGGGGTTCTGTAACACACACATCATCAGTTGAATTAGACAAATTTTATTGTCATTTTGTATACACAGAGTGTATACAAAATTTTATTTCATTTTGTACAGCTTTCATAACATTTCCGTTCCTTCTCGGGTGAATATATGCCGCTATCTTCACAATAACAATATAACAATGTGGATTTGGTCAGCGGCAGGAACCTGAGTCACTGTGTTTATATCACATGTGATTAGCTCCAAAATTCTTTTACGCAAACCACAAGGAAATAATTATATTTTATACTATTTAAACATTCTCCACATCCATTACATAAAGATTCCAAGATCAAAATAACACAAAAAAGTACTATGGTTATATTAAACTGCTGAATAGATATAAAAGTGCGAGGCACCATGCTCTTACGTTGAGCTCTGGGCAAGGTGCCGTGCCTTATAGTATGTAGCGCAACATTAGTCAGGCTATTTCAGACTGACTTGAAGATATTGACAGAATTAGCCATCGACATTGTGTCTAATGTTAAAAAATAGAAAGTGTAGTAAATAGAAAGTAATGCACTCTGAAATGTCAATGTACAGTAGTAATTCTATATTAGATGGATCATGGCGTCGTTCCTGTGGTGTTTGTTGTATTTCTCATTTGAAAAAGTTATGTGCTGAAATATATTGCATTTTATTATAAGGGGAAAAAACAACTCAGACATTTTAACAATATATATATATATATACATACATATATACATTTAACCTATATATATATATATATATATATATATATATATATATATTTATTACAAATGTGTGTCAAAGTGATGAATTATATTTTTAAAGTTTTCCCCATGAAAATGACAACATCCTCGTTCTTCAATGCTGTAGTGCACATACTGTTTACATTGCGACCAGTCTAACTAGGGAGTACCAATATGGCGGCCAGTTTCTTCCCTATCTTCCCAATCCACAACAATTATTAAAAGCCATGATCAGTAGAGCACCGATTTGATGGATCACCATGACAACAGGCAACAGCAAGTGCCTATTTCACCCCACTGGAACTAGAGATTTTAAATGACATTTGAATTGAGAAAGCTTCCTGGAGGAGAAGCGAAACGTCTTCAAACCTTGGAAACCAAGTCCAGTGGATTGTTGTTGTTTTGTTTTTTTACTTTTACGGAATAGAGATTTTAAAGCAGAAATGCAATAATTGAAAAATAAATAAGTAGAGAATGTTTTTAAAAGACAGAGAAACAGCGCTACAGGAGAGGAAGATGGCGAAGGAGAAGATTAATGCTCTAGTTAATGCGTAAGTTTATGAAAGGTGGGCTATTGCAAGCCGTTTCTACATTTATTAAAAGCACGCTCCTCTCTGTTTTTCCATTTGTACATCAATAAAATAAGATTCTTCCTGATCAAAATCACACTCCTAGACCTAACTTCAATAATATATTTTCTGAATTACATTTTTGTTGCAGAAACAGAATTCCAGAAAGTAAAAAAAAAAACTAAATCGTACTAGTAAGAATTAAGTTTTATATATCTAGAAATGTTTACACATTTTAAGTGGCCATTCTGACATTTATCAGTTTGACTGAATATGTATTTACGTTATCTGAAAAAAAAATTTCATAGTTAAAATTATACAAATACTGACCAGTAATATTAGGAATATGACAAAGTCAAACTGGCAAAGAAGGCTGCAGAGGAAGAGGTTGAACTAAGCAAGACACAGGTAATCTGTGTCAGCAAGGCTGATTAAAGGTGAATCCCAGGAAGTGAAGTAGCCTTAACGAGAACAGAAACGAGTGCACCAAAATAAAAACGGAAGTTCAAAAAAACAACTGAGGCAGATACAAAATAACAAAATTTAAAGAAAGAAACTAATCATCTGACAGGATGAAAGAGAGCACATCCAGTTTATCATGGTCAGAGAAACAGGACTACACTGAAAAACAGGCCAAGCTCCAACATCTATAAACAAAGGCATTGATGGCAGCAGCACAGCTGATATTTCTCATCCAGGATGGTGTCACAGCCAAACAGGAACAAACCAGATGAAGCTACTATGGCGAGAAAAAGCAGAGATCAACCTACTGAGGCTTTAAATAATAAAACATTTAGAATAACTTAACAGAACAAGAAAAAAATCTGAGATTTTGGAAGTTGGAAATATGAAATTTAAACTCTGTGGTAAATAAAAATAGATTTATTCATGCAAATACTGTGAATTACAAAATATATACAGTATATACCCCTTTAATGTATTTTATTGGGAGACAGGCCAACTTAAAATAGCACTAGTGTATATAGTAGTGTAAATAGTGTTAAACTAAAAATAGTTTTCGAGATTTTGTGCAAATACAAACTAAATTAAAAAAACCTTTAGAGTTAATTGAAAAATAAGAAAAAAATGTTGACACAACATGGTGTTACCACAGCCATGCTTCACAATGTATTCCCAGTGTATTCAGCAGGATTCACTGTGTTAGTTTTGCTCTGCACCTCGGTGTGACACATAGCAAAGTCCATTATTCATTAGGTTATTCCAACAATGGCTTGTCTTCCAGGTAGTTCCACCATGAAGGTACGATTTTTGAAGACCATAGCTTTACCTAAATATCTTGTATATAGATGCTTTCGTTTTATATTTGCAGCTCCTCTACAGTTATTATGGACCCCTGGGTTTCTTATCTTATTAATTCTCTCTCTGCCTTGCTATTTGCATTTTCAGATGTCAAACTTAGCAGTGAGTGTTCGGTGAGATATTCAGAGCTTGATATATTCTACATCTTAAAACATTTAAAAAACTAAAATGTAAAAACATTTTAAAAACCATGTATTATTTTTCTCTTCTTCAATATTCTACGCTATGCTGTATCGTTCTATCTCATAAATCCTAATAAATTAAACTTTGTAGTTGTAATAAATAAAACGGCTAAACATAAACCCTGCCCCTCTGCATAGATAGTGCGTGGATAATATTTCCTGGTGGTAGGAAACCATGCAGAGATCTGTTTAAGCAACTACCTTGTGTCTTTGCCTTCTTTGAGCCCACTGCTGGTGCATTGTTCTGCAAAGTCAATGTTGCAAATTGCTTTATTCACCCCCTTTCTTCCAAATTTTGCACCACACAATGTCACAGATGTTCTGAAGAATCGCTTTGCAAATTTTGCAAGATGTGCTTTCAGAAGCGGGAAACATTTGGGGGTAAAAATGCCTCTTTAAACAAAGTACTGCTTCTTATCTGTACTAGCCTGCAGGAAACTCTGGCAGCATTGTGTTTTAAAGCCTATGCTTCCTGTTTGCCCTTGTTGCCTCACTCACTCGTTCCTTTTTATTTGTGTGCCCCCCCTTTTTCCCACCACCTGCAGTGTTAGTAATAGACTTTATTCTCCATGGTAGGAGGACAACATCTGGCCTGCTCTTGTTGCAAGCTCACTCCGGTGCTCCATCTCTGACAGCTGTGACTCAGATCTCTGTTCCTCAGTCCAAGGTTAAATCCAAGCACAGGAAACTTTCCTTATATATCTCTGGACCTAAAAAAATCTTTTCCTGTGAAATCCTCTTTTATTACAGATCATCTATATGACAGCTTTTCCAAGCATGATCGGTTCAAACACCAGGTCAAGGCTCCCATGTAACTCAAAATAGAGCAGCAGATGTCAGTATTGTGTTGAGAAAAGCTTTCAAGCTTTACTGACACCTCTTTTACAGTAAACATGTTTTGTGTCTGCATTCTCACACTCTAGCAGTGCATGAATCGACAACCAGGACGGTATCCTGACACAGATTCAGCGACCTAATCTGCTTAGTAAGGGTCTCCCTGCGCGTGGAGCTTAGGGGGAGACCCTGCAGCACACACTCCTAATTCCACATTTTCATAATCAAAAAGATCAATTTGGTGATGAATGTCTGACTCCTGACTTGTGCAATGGTGGAATATTCCATAAGGTCAGCTTCGACATGTACCGGTTGGCCAAAGCAGTTAATCCTGACTTTATTTACTGTAACAGCAGCCTCAAGCTTTAGACGCATAAAAACAAAATCAAACAACAATAAAGCTAGGCGTTAAAAGATTATGTTTCTGCCAAAGCCAGAGAACCACAGGCTCCGATTCAGGGAATAAATGGTAAACAAACCCCTTCTGTAATTATATTTGCACAATATCGCTTTAGAAGAGGTTATTGCATTCATAAAACCTTTTTGATGTATATTAGTCATTCACAGCAATAATTTAAATGCTGGTTCAATGACATTGAAACTATCCCTTGTAAAAATTGACCCAAATTAAAATCCAGTGTCACCAAATGCCTTCATTGTTCTTCTCTTATCTTATTATGAAGTCTACGGCCTCAGGTGGTTCTTTTAAGAGTACATTAGTAAACAAAAACCATGATGAAGATGCAGGAACGGACCAGAAAGGTCAGGGGGACAGCTGTAGAGATGCTTTCAATAGGATAGTGAGAATAGAATACCATAAGCATGGTAACTTCCATTATCTTTCTATTATTGAAACTGGAAAAAGCATGAGACAAATCCAAACCTGACATAATGCCTAATGTGTTGGCTACTGTAGGTAGGCAGAGCTTTAATCACTGCACTGAAGGGGCCCATGAAAGAGCTTCAGAGCTCCAAGTGACATTTCTTGACAGGAAAGGATTTAGTTGTGTGCTCTACAAATCTGGTCTTTACGGTGGAAAGAGTTAAAGAAAACCACTTAAAGAAGATACCCATTAAAAGTCAAATTAAAAAGAAATGAATTGTTTGCTGCATGCTATAAAAGAGGTGGGAATATCATAAAGCGGGAAGACTTTTTTCAGCAGAGACAGGAAAGGAGTTCAAAGTTGTTTGTTTAGTTGTTTGGGTTTAGACTAGTGTAAAGATTTATATTCAAATAGGTAAAAGACTTAATAAAATATAGTGCCAGAGTCAGAAAGGTGTGGATCAGTGAGTTCAAATGAAGTCCAGATCAAAGTTTAAGAGTTAAAGTTAGAACTATGTAAAAAGAAAGAGGAAATTGCTATATATGGACAGCTAAAAAACTAAAACCAAATACAGTAGTAGCCATTCAAAATTTCCCCACTTTCCTTCATAGGTCCTTTGCTGGTCCCTTACAATTCCTTTTTAAACATCAATATTTGTACTAAAATATTCTTCCTGTCATGATTTGTGGATATTACGATCTATAGGGAAGCATCATCTCTGTTATTCGGTGAAAAGGTGCAGTTAGAGTAAAAAAAATATGCAAGAAGGGGTCACTGCAGTGGCTGGGAGTTGGAGGGGATTTCGCTGGAAGTTGGAGGGGAGTGCGCTGCCATTCGGTTGCCGTTTGAGTGGGAAGAGGCATTTTGAATGGCTGCTACTGTAAGTTACTTGGACTTTGAGGCAACCAGTTGCCTGAAAATATTTAGAATTTAATATGACAAACTTAAAATCTGGAGTTATCAGATTTTTTTTAAAATGTATACTTTTACCAAGGGAAAATAGTTTATTATTCCAACACAAAACATTTGACCTAATGCTACTTAAAGTTTTCAGTCTTATGAACTTTATCAGTTTCTTTTGGAAGGACTCAAAGTTTATTTTTTTGTTGTTCATACAAAGATACTGAGACTTTCATGTAATATTCATAAGTCAAATTAATCATTCACATATTCAAGTGATCAATTGATGTTATGTCTTGAAACATGGAATAGTCCAGATTAATCCAGCAACTAGCCACACCCGTGGCCACCTAGTCCGCCAGTGGGATCGTACTGTCAAAATCTGCACAAGTACTTCCTTGTCGCACTTCAGTTGCTCTTTATGAAGTCATTTAAGTTGTGCTTAAATCTACAGTGTGTAACTTTTAGCGACATCTAGCGGTCAGACTGCAGACTGCAGCAACATGAACATCTCTCCCCCACCGCTTCTCCCCCCCAACAGTACGGCGAGCGTTACGGGACAAAATGTCTTCCACGACGTCCGCTACTTTGTTGGCTCTGCGCTGCCGTAGCGCAAAGATGTCTGCCTCCATGGCTGCGAGACCCGCTCCTATGTAATTATAAATAACGAATTCTAAGGCAACGCAAATATTAAGGTTAATGAGGCTGAGCTCGTAGATGATGATAAATAACATAGTTATGTATAATATATTACATTTCTGAATGTATATCCCTGTAATTATTACACACTGTAGCTTTAACTACTACACAAATGAATTAGATTCATCTAAAGGTTTGAGTTAAACTTAAACAAGTTTATGTTACCCTAACTCAACACATTTGAGTTAGCAGAAATTTTACAAAATAATGATTTTAAACCATTTAGCCTAATTATTTACTTTCAACATTGGGGTTTAGAGTGCAGAACACTTGCAGCTTTAATTACCATCAGAGGTGGTATGACAAAGTATTGCCTCATAGGACAAAAAATAAACTAATCAACATTTTGAAAACCATTTTTCCTTTTCCTTAAACTTCCCATACTGTAAATGTCATCCTTGTGTTAATCTGCAACTTACATCCCCGATTAAAAGGCAGTCAATTATTTTAATTGTTTTAGTTCTTTCATTTCATAATTAATAGCTGGTAAATCTGTTTGTTGTGCATTTATACCTGTTCAATTTTAGATCTGTTAATGACTTATCACTAGAACAATTTAAATCTTATTTATTCCCAGTTCAATCAGTTGCGTAACTCTCCTAACAGGAGTACTTCTCTTTAGAGGTTTTACATCCGGTATCTTATCACATCTTAATGTCTTATCACATTCATGGTGAAATCAGTTCATCTTTTGTCAAATTGTTTGAGCCAGATTGTAGAAAAACTTATATTTAACTCATCTGGGCTTTTGATCTAGAGTTTGTCTTTATACAATAATTTGTTTTATGTTTATTTTATAATTGCAATGAATTAAATCCCTCTCCAACACTAACTTCCATTTGTACACCTTATTGTGATTGAACAGATGATTCATTGGCATGTGTGATTTTACTCCACCCTTGCTCTCAAGGCAGGCTTTTACATTCTTGATAAGAAGCCAGTTTAAGAAGGAAAAAATTAACCGCATCCATGAATCACATTAATAAAGACACTTGTGTTGGGTCCAGGCATTTGCATAATCAGAGTCTTTATTTTCACAGGATTGTGTCATTTATATCTCTACCCGCTTAGTGTGTATCACCCTGTCCTCATTTTTTGTGCAAAGCCTGAATGTGAAAGGTCTTTACGTTGGTAAGCAAGCATCTCTGTTTAGTTTAGTTGCTCCGGGTCCATTAAAGGATGGTGGGGGTCCTAAACCAGTCGGCTAATCCCACTTTACCCTCCATAAAGCATATGAAGGGTCTGTCTCTGTCATTTGTGGGAAATATATAGAATCCCTACCCGTGGATCAAAAAATCACATATCTAAACCAAATAAAAATGTTAAATAAATCAGGACTCAGTTAAAGATAACTATTCAAGTATGTTAAATATCTTAGAAAAAAAGGTAAAATCATTACATTAGGTAGAAGTACGTTTAGGTATGTCAGATAGAAAAAACTGTATCTTAATGTAAAAGTATTAATAAGTATAGATGTAAAAACAAAACATGGATGAATAAAAAAAAAACGATTTCTATGTATAAATGTATCATATCTCATGTAGTAGTCAGCAGAAGAAAAAAAATAATAAAAACACTTTAACTCCATGCCCTTAAAACTAAACATTTTTCCAATTGTTTAGCTAGGAGCTTGACTACAAATTCTTTTTAAGGCATTCTTTTGGTAATTTTAGTTATGCTCCTGCTCAATAATCATTCATCTGCTTTTGGGTTTAAACTGCAACCACCATGTTTATGTGGCTTTGTTTGGTGATTTGAAATATATTTTACGTAAAAAAAATCTCTTGGGAATTCTTAGCCGATTTTTCAATTGTGGTTTTTTAGCCGCCAGGTCCCTTTTTTCATAAGTGGAAAACGAATGTGTCTTATAATCTTATTCCTTTGGAGAATTTTTTTCTTCAATATTCCTCCTGTGTCTTCAGTATTTCCTTTTAAGTAGCCATCCTGACTGTTTTTTTCCCCAATATTTAATAATAAGAACAATAATACATTTTACATAAAGCACCTTTCAGGAAACGAAAGGACACTGTACAACAAACAATCAAAATGCACAATATTATATAATATACACTACATTAAAAACAGTGGAGGTAATCAGTGGAGGTAGGCAGTCTTGGACAGAGGAGTTTTTTGCCTTGATTTAAACAGAGTTAAAATTTCAATATTACGCATACCAGGTGGGAGTGAATTTCAGAGTTTGCGAATAGAGCGTGAGAAAGTTCTGCTCCACATGGTGACGAGGCAGGCAGGAATCTGACGGAGATCTGAGAGGTATGGGGGAGCAAGATTATGGATAATCTTAAAAGCAAACAGCAGAATCTTAAACTGGATATGAAGCTAATAGGAATCCATAAAAGCTCATTTAAAAGAGGAGGTTTTGATAATTAAACAAGCTGCTGAATTCTTGACTAACTTGAGTTTATGAAGTGATTTCTAGGGAAAACCAAAAAGAAGAGAGTTGCAGTTATTGATGTTGGAGGTGACAAGACTATGGACGAGAACAATAGTAGAGTGTGGGGAAAAAGGGATGGACAATGAATGTTTCGTAGGTGAAAATAGGCAGAAAAGGAAATTTTATTAATGTGAGAGGTGAATTAAAGAGTGCTATGAAGAATGACACCCAGACTCTTGACCTGAAGAGAGGAAAAAGATGACGGAGAGAAATTGTCAAACTTGTATAAAACCGAAGCAGCTCTTTTTTGTTGCAATAGAGCTTAAGGAAGTTAGGGTGAACCAGGCTTTGATTTCAACAAGGCATGGAGATAAATAGAGCTGGGTGTCATCCGCCTAAAAATGAAAATGTATGTATTTAATTTCCGAAAGATGTTACTAAGTGGCAGAAGGTAAAATGATCAAATGTAGGGGCCCCAGGATAGAGCCCTGAGCCACACCGGTTTTGACAAGGGATTGATCGTAGAAGGACTGAATTTGGGGTAACTGAGTACGGCCAGAGAGACAGGAATGGAATCAGTGGAGGGTGTGTGAGCGATGTCAAATGAAGATAGTCTATAGAGAAGGAAACTGTCAGAAACTGTGTCGAAAGCTGCACTCAAGGCCAGAAGAATAACAATAGAAATGAGACCTGAGTCTGCTGCCATCAGAGGGTCGTTTGTGATTTTTAGGAGAGCCGTTTCAGTACTGTGACCGAAGTGGAAACGAGACTGGAATTGTTCATACAGGTTATTATAAGGAAAATGGGAGTGAATTTAATTGGCAACTGCTTTTTTAGGTATTTAGGAAATGGGCCAGAGTTTATTAAGAAGGAGATGATTGAGATGCTTGGTAGTCACTAACATAGGGTGTGGATTGCGGAAGAAGATACAGCAGAGGAGTTTAAAGAACAGCAGTATAGTGTTAGAGAAGATTCAAGATTAGAATTGAGGGGGTAATACATCAGAGGGTTGAAAAAAACAGAAAACTTGGGGCACACGGGGCAGTAACCCCCATATATATATATATGTATATATATTTATATATACTACCTGGTACTCTGGTTTCCCCCACAGTCCAAAAACATGACTGTTAGGTTAATTGGCTTCGCTAAATTCTCCTTAGGTGTGATTGTGTGCATGAATGATTGTTTATTTCTGTGCTTCCTTGCGATGGAATGGCAACCTGTCCAGGGTGTATCCCGCCTCTCGCCTGTAGACACCTGGAGATAGGCACCAGCACCCCTCGCGACCCCGCTTGGCTTGGAATAAACATGACTGAAAATGGGTGGATATACACTATATTGCCAAAAGTATTTGCTCACCTGCCTTGACTCACATATGAGCTTAAGTGACATCCCGTTCCTAATCCATAGGGTTCAATATGACGTCGGTCCACCCTTTGCAGCTAGAACAGCTTCAACTCTTCTGGGAAGGCTGTCCACAAGGTTTAGGAGTGTGTTTATGGGAATTTTTGACCATTCTTCCAGAAGCGCATTTGTGAGGTCGCACACTGATGTTGGACGAGAAGGCCTGGCTCTCAGTCTCCGCTCTAATTCATCCCAAAGGTGTTCTATCGGGTTGAGGTCAGGACTCTGTGCAGGCCAGTCAAGTTCATCCACACCAGACTCTGTCATCCATGTCTTTATGGACCTTGCTTTGTGCACTGGTGCACAGTCATGTTGGAAGAGGAAGGGGCCAGCTCCAAACTGTTCCCACAAAGTTGGGAGCATGGAATTGTCCAAAATGTCTTGGTATGCTGAAGCATTCAGAGTTCCTTTCACTGGAACTAAGGGGCCAAGCCCAGCTCCTGAAAAACAACCCCACACCATAATCCCCCCTCCACCAAACTTTACACTTGGCACAATGCAGTCAGACAAGTACCGTTCTCCTGGCAACCGCCAAACCCAGACCCGTCCATCAGATTGCCAGATGGAGAAGCGCGATTCGTCACTCCAGAGAACGCGTCTCCACTGCTCTAGAGTCCAGTGGCGGCGTGCTTTACACCACCGCATCCGACGCTTTGCATTGCACTTGGTTATGTATGGCTTGGATGCAGCTGCTCGACCATGGAAACCCATTCCATGAAGCTCTCTGCGCACTGTTCTTGAGCTAATCTGAAGGCCACATGAAGTTTGGAGGTCTGTAGTGATTGACTCTGCAGAAAGTTGGCGACCCCTTCGCACTATGCGCTTCAGCATCCGCTGACCCCGCTCCGTCAGTTTACGTGGCCTACCACTTCGTGGCTGAGTTGCTGTCGTTCCCAAACACTTCCATTTTCTTATAATACAGCTGACAGTTGACTGTGGAATATTTAGGAGCGAGGAAATTTCACGACTGGATTTGTTGCACAGGTGGCATCCTATCACAGTTCCACGCTGGAATTCACTGAGCTCCTGAGAGCGACCCATTCTTTCACAAATGTTTGTAAAAACAGTCTGCATGCCTAGGTGCTTGAATTTATACACCTGTGGCCATGGAAGTGATTGGAACACCTGATTCCAATAATTTGGATGGGTGAGCAAATACTTTTGGCAATATAGTGTACATATTTGTTTGTATATATATATACATATATAAATATATATATGTATATGTATATATATATATATATCTATATATATATATATATATATATATATATATATATATATATATGGAGCTATCTGGATCAGTGAAAAAATTGGATTACATTGCTGAGTTAGATTCAGATGCTTCCTGGCATTCCTACACAGTAGACCAGGAAGCACCCCCTTTACCAACCTCTAGCACCATTGTCCTCCTGTGATAGAAGGTTTTGTTTGGTGTCATGGCCTGCAAGCTGAGACCAAAAAAAAGCAACAAAAACACAATGAACCTGTGGGAAACAGTTTAAATCTTATTACTCTGACAATAGAAAAGGTTATGATTTCACAAATCTTTTATCAATGAATGTTACCCGCTCAGGAAGTAGTACATCCCTGTATTTAATTTCAGCAAATAAAAAAGATAAGTTAAAGGAAAGCACAGTCATATTCCTGCTGATAATAAGAAAGCTAACTCCAAGTCAACAGGCTGAAGAGAATGGAAGAACACTAGCATTTGTTCAACATATAAAAAAAAAAAATCCTCAGAAAGACTACAAATAGGTTTTACTTCATTAGGTTTAAATGTCTGGTATATCAGTCCTATGTAGCTAACATAAACATGTTAACACATCCAGCAACTAAGTAAAAATGTTACTCAGGAGTGGCAATGCTCCAATATTTAAATAATATCGAGAATAAAAGGTAGTCTTAATTAATTCTACATAAAATCTGAATTAAATCTGTGAAAAATATGTAATCTTAAAATTAAAAGTAACCTACAAATTTTGGAATTTACAAAGTGAAATCATAACGTAGAAGGTAATATTCTCATTACCTCCAGATTCTACTGTTTTTTTTTTTTTTTACAATTTAACACTTTTTAAACTACAGTAGTACCTAATATATATCAATATATATATATATATATATATATATATATATATATATATATATATATATATATATATATATATATATATATATATATATATATATATATATATATATTGATATATATATATCAATATATATATATATATATTTATATACATGATATAACAGTGTATACTAGATAAACTGACAATATTTACAATAAATTACTTGACCTCCAAGTTGTTCAACAGGCTCGGCAAAGAGAAAATGAATACAGAGGAATACACAACTTAGACAACTTTTATTTTCATTTTGTACAGTGTAGACCAGACCAAACCAGATGAAAGTGCGCATTCAGCTCGGCAAAGAACTCATGCTCTTCCTCAACACTGAAGTTCTCAGATATTTTTCTTTCGTTGTTTCTTTCTTTGCACAGGTAAACAGCAAATTTCTTCTTCTACACTTGCATTATCAAGAGCAGACTCTGAATGCGCACTTTCATCTGGTTTGGTCTGCCGCAGTTTCCGTTGGCTCGTGAACTTGCAGGCGCGCGCTTTTAGGAAATCCTATACACTACTGTTTATGATCTAAAAACATTCTAAATGACTTTGTTTCGAGTAAATTATGGACGCTACCAACTCAGGACACTTGGAATACATTGGACGAGCAGTATGGAGGAATATTGACACGTTTTTTCTGGACTTTTATGGACCTTTCTGCCTCGGGCACCATAGACCTTCATTATTTGAATGTCAGCAGACAGCAAGAAGCCTCACAGATCTCCAGATGTATTTGAGATATCAAAAAAGTACTCCAGAGTGTTTTTCAGCATGGGGGTGAGTAGAAAATGAAGGCTAATCATGTTTTGGGTGTACTATTCCTTTAATATATAGGGTGAAATATGCAGTATTTTTGGTATGGTGCTATCACTGTGATCACTGATCTTTATTTTTTCACTGGATTGCTGATAGACCATTGGTAGTATTGGCTGGAGTAAAGCCACTGGCAACCATATTGGTACTCCCTAGTTAGACCGGTCGCAATGTAAACAATACAACATGGAACAACAATGATGTTCTCATTTTCAGGAGGGCTTAAGACTTTTAAAATAAAAATAAATTAATCACTTGGACACACACTTGCTGTTTCATGGCACCAGTAAATTACTGTAACTTATGATAAAAAATAGGCACATATATTACATGTGCCTATTATTACCAGTGTTGGGCACGTTACTTTGAAAAAGTAATTAGTTATAGTTACTAGTTACTTCTCCCAAAAAGTAACTGAGTTACTAACTGAGTTACTCCACAATAAAAGTAACTAGTTACTAGTAAAAGTAACTATTGCGTTACTTTTGCGTTTCTCGCCCCCGTAAACCTCACCACCCAGCCCACACCTTCTCGCCGTGTGTTTCCAAAGCCAGCTAAATAGAGCGGACGACAAAGACAAGAACCTGCAGAGATTTTTGCATTTCTTGTAACTCAACGTAAATGACATCGGGGGGAATGCGATGTGAAGTTTTTTAACAGGGCATTCAGATCTGGTGAGTATATGAAATTAATAACTGGGGATGTCTAATTCTGAAATCCTGTGTGTTTGGGTTGTTATAGATACTGTAACATCTATCTATCTAGATCTATACTCTGTGTGTGACATAAAATATGGATCTCCATCCCTGCCACAAAGGCCATCAAATAATGTTTAAAATAAAAAATACAGTAGGTTGAAAAGTCAGAGTATCCATCCATCCATCCATCCATCCATCCATCCATCCATCCATCCATCCATCCATCCATCCATCCATCCATCCAGATTTCTCCCTTTCATTTGATCGTTCACGCTCTCCATAGTTGTCCTGTGGCGCGAGCACAGGGCGACTGTTGCGCGCCTTTAGCGAGCATGCGCGTTTCCTGTCGCTTGCGCGGTGACTCTTGCCGCCTGCGCTGTGCGGAGATGCAGAGGAAACCGTTATGTGGTGGGGAAACGCAGCTTGACGTAACACCGGTATTTCCATGTGGAAAACGCTGTTTTGCTGCTGGAGTCATCCTCACTCTCCATCTCTCTGTGTGTGCTGTACGTTAACACCCACCAGCGGAAACACCCACCTACCCAACTGACAGACGGAATCTCACTATACATCAGCCATTCTCATCCTCCGCTCTCTCATGACAAGGCGCGCACCTCTGGATGACCTAAAAAAATAATCTTTAATATCTCTTAAACAAAAGTAGCACAAACAATATTTTTTTCTGCACAAATCTGCACTAACGTTGCTCTAACCATTCAGTCTATTTGCAGAGTTTTTTGACGTGGGTGGGGTGTCAGCTTCACGCAGCTGCGCACGAGTCCTATCATGAAAAAAGGTTCACTGTGCGACCCGAGTAACGCGCAGTAACGGGGTGTCTGCAATGGTAACTGTGTTATAGTTACAGTCAAAGTAATTAGTTAGATTACTCGTTACTAAAACAAGGTAACGGCGTTAGTAACGCCGTTACTTTCAACGCCGTTAGTCCCATCACTGATTATTACATATTACATAGTCATTATGAAATCAATGAAGTCTATAAACCATGTAATATACAAATGCATCACAACAAAATTAATGTGTTAATGGACCACAATAATGCAGATGTGCCAAAAGTGCTAAATTGATGATGTACATGTAATATACATGTATTGATTATATAGTTATGGTAATTACATATTACATATGATTCCAAGATTTCACATCAAGACTGAATTACAACTCGCTGTTCCGGACAGGTTTGATCTGGGAAACATGAAATAAGGGATGGACATGGGAATGAGTTGGCAAACGGAGACGGACTGAGGACGAGCTGAGGATTTCCTCGATTTCATAGGGTCCAGTAAATCAGGGGTCTAGCTTCTTTGCTGAGGGGTCGGAGAGAACGTCTGTGGATGACGACCAGACCTTCTGACCGGGGTGATATTCTGGGGTAGGAATGCGACGTCTGTCACTGCTGTGAAGAGCAGTGACCGTTGACCTCCAAGTCTGTTGGCAGACTTGTTGGACAGAGTTGATTCGGATACGGAGTTCATCGGACGGGAGGAGCAGTGGTTGATAACTCAAGGTGATCTCAAAAGGAGAGTGACCGGTTGCTTTGGAGACGTGGGAGTTGAAAGTGTACTCAACCCAGGGTAAATATGTATTCCAGTTGGAGGGGGAGGATGAGGTGAGGCAACGGAGGGAGGTTTCCAGTTGCTGGTTCATTCTTTCAGTGTGGCCGTTGGTTTGTGGATGATAGCCAGAGGTGAGGGTGTAATGGGCAATGAGAGCAGAAAATAAGTCTTTCCACCCCTGGGAGATGAACTGGGGAACGTCAGTGTTCAGGGTTCTGCGGGAGGAAAGGGGAAACTGATTAAGACTAGAAAAAGCTAAATAAACCTACACTTTTGCTGCTCTGCTTACAAGCAGGTGAGCAATCCAGAGCTAAACAAACTGAGGGAGACAGGAGACAGGTTAGAATCCAGAATCCAAATCATCAGGTTTCAGAGATCTATCGACAGGACAGAGGCCTAGGCGTACCACAATGGTTTAACACTCAGCTGACTGAACGCCCCTCTTAAGCTTAGCAAAGCAGCCTCAACGAGCCGCAAGTGCGGGACCATGCCCAACTGTCAACAACAACCACCTGTGGAAGAGAATAAGTAGAGCACAGAACACAGAACATTGACATAAGAGGGAGATCTTTTTTCTATGAGAAGACACAACACCCTCATGAATGCGGAATGATAATGGGTGGATTAAAGGATAATGTGTACAGTGACGATTGAGAGCTGTCATACAGATGCCCACGCCTTATTTTCTGTCCTACTGAAACCAGATTAACAGCTGTGCAGAGCTTAAAACCAGGTTCAGTCCTTTTAACTGACTGTTAAACTCAAATAAAAGTTTATCAGAAAACATGTACAGTATTATATTGTTAAAAGTCAAATGGAAAATGATTTGATGCCGACATGATTTAAAAACCAATAATTTGTTTGTAAAATTGCGGATAATAATAAAAAAAAATTGTACCATTATTAATTAAAAACGCTAAAGCTGACTTCCAGTGTTGTTAGCATTTCGATGAGAAGCTTAGAAGTTATGAATTCGGTTCCATTGTAAATATAAAACATTTAGTATTGTATTGTGGCGCTCGTTGTCACCCTCCATATACTATGGAAGGCTGTTTCCACCACATGATAGTTAAAAAATGCCAAATAGAAAGTCATAATAATGAGCTTCAAAGTCATAATTATGAATTACAAAGTCATAATTTTAACTTTCAAAGTCATAATAGAGGACTTAGCAGTGAGAGGACATTTCACTTTGATTCAATACATTCATTCAAATATGTTCAGCTGCACAAATTCCAGCATATTTGTAAGCTATGAAAAAGAAATGACCATCCATTTTCAGGTAAACACTTGTTCGGCTACTTTTTAGATGGAATGCCTTCAAATACAAGCCTCCGTTTGGCTGCACACCTATGATGCTCTCAGTGTTGTGCCTGAACGCGTTCATTGAAAGAAAGTTCATGAACTCGTTCATATTTTGGGCGAACGTGAACTGAACGTACTGTATTACTGCCTGATGAACGTTATTGTGAACTCCTTCATTCTGGTGTCTGTGAACGGCACGCTCTCTCAGTTCAACTCCGTTCAATAGGTTGCCAAATTTCTATAGAGCCCTCCAGGCGAAACCCCGGCTAAATCACACCGTAAACAGGCCTTAATATGTAGCGGTAAAAACACCCAATCTGGCAACACCAGCTACCAGTGTCGTAGCCTACAGCCGCGTGCGTCATCAAAACAAAATGTAGCGTGGAAGCCACAGCAGCATGGAGGCGACCGTGGAGGCGACAAAGCAGCAGTATGATCACTTAAAACAGTTTTATGACCAGGTGGTCGGTAGGGATGATGGAAACAATCTTACATTTCTCTGCAAACTTTGCCCGCCGGCTTTCAGTAAAAAAAATCCGCACTTAAACCTGCCTGGTATAATTTTCCAGGATTCCAGGGTTCCTTTTTAGTATGTACTGAAATGAAATTTCAAATGGAAAAATTATTAAAATTTAAAAAACATTTGCACCTTATAGACTACTTTCCTGTTTTTCTTTTAATAATTCCTCATAAAAAAGACCATTCAAGCAGCACATTATTCCCTAATGTTTTTGAGAATATACTGTAGGGGTGAAAGCTGCAGCTGCTACTAGTGTGAAGTGAATGGACAGCAACAAAGCGTTAAAGCAACAATGGGGAAATGCTGTCCCCTCAATGCTAATGTAAACCCTGGTTGGATAAGGATTCAAAACTGGATATGAAGATGAAATCTGACGCACAGTTTCAGTGTTACAACTGATAAAACAATTGCTGTCTGTGGTTCTACAGTAGGCTATGGTGTAATTGAGCAATATATGAAAAAAAAGAACTATGAACTAGTTCATTTTTTGGAACTGTGAACTTAGTTCAAAATTTTGAATTATGAACTATAAACTGAACTAGTTCATTTTAAAATGTGTGAACTGAACTTTGAACTAGTTCACGTAGAAAGAGAACTTTCCCAACACTGGATGCTCTGTACTAGACATTTTATAGTCATCTGGGGTTATGGTTCTAACCAATACACAGTCCCAACTCGGTTATTACTGCTAGTGGTCACCATTATCAGACTCTGAATCTTAGTTTTTCCTTGGTTTGGGAGATCCACCAGTGTGTTCAGGTTGTACTGGTTGGGCAGTAGCCTATATCCATATCTCCTTCATCTTCCAGGTTTTATTCCTGTTCTATAACTTTTTTCCCCATTACTACTAATAAATCATTGGAAAGTGCTGAGGTGTTCTTTGCCATTCATTGTTCTTCTGGAGCCGGCGTCAATGACATCATCCACCTGCCTCTTCCCCCACTAAAAAATAGAAAAGATTTGAATTCTAGGTCAGAAAATGGGTTTTGAGGAAATCTTTCACTAAATAATACTTATTGAGGGGGGAGGTTTTTGGAGGACCCAAATGCAGAGACGGAGGCTGAGGTGATTTCTTGCTAATTTAATAATTAGAGTGGTTGCAAAAGAAGCAAAAATAACCTTGGAACACAGGAACAAGAACAAAGGAGAAAACAGAGCTTCAGGAGGGAAATAAGAGAATCCAGCAGTGAGTAACTGCAGAGGAGGAGTATATATGCCAAACAAAACCTTGAATGGAGTAATCAACTGATTGGGAGCAGGTGTGGGCAGAAGTAGCTAGAAGGGAGGAAGAGGGAAAGGAGAGTTGCACAAGGGGGCAACAGAGAGAAACCAACAAATACAACTTATGACACTAAATGGAAATGAAACTAATAACTTAGAAATCACAGAATGACATAAATCAAAGTTTCTCTGAAAACCCAAAATGAAAACTTGAACTGAACCAAAGAATCCAGATCATGTCATACTCCTGGTATATTAAAATTCTGATATTTGTTTTCATTTGACCTTTTTACCTTTTAAACAAAAAAGGGATAACTACCAGAAAAATGAATAGAAACAACATAAAAACATCCTTAGTATTTTTTCTTCCTAATTTTTCTAAAGGAAAAAAAAAACACTTTGTTTGCCATTGTGCAAAAAACAAAAAATTAGCAACAGTTACAATATGTTACAACATATTTCAGCTTAAAAATATTTATTGATTGATAAGGTAGAGGCCATACATCTGAGGTTTCATGCAGTTCATTTTGATGTTCAATTATACCACATAGCTTCCCTGATTAAGATTAGTAGAAAGTCTAAAACATTCATCTTTTTTTCAGATAATGATTAAAAACAAAATTCGACCTAAATTTGATTAAATCTGGCACTAAAAACATTCAACATGAAGAAATAATTACTTTTTATAGGATTGCAATACTTCACGGTAAACACAGCAATTCCTTTATAGTAAAAATATAATAAACATTTTAAATCTATCCCTTCCCCTTATTTTAAGGTAATCAAAGTGCCCAGAAATTTTTAATAAACTACCTGCTTGCCCACGTCTACAGCCAGTGCAAAAATTAGGGTTTCAGACACGTGCAATTAAGATATACACGGCTTAACAAGGATCAGTGTTTATCACGTCATAACAGTCACTGAGGAGAAGAGTTTAATTACAGGCGGGATACAGGCAAGTTTCCACAACATTTAAACACTATTTGTTTACAATCTGGTTTTGTGGGAGGCCTGGCAGAATAAAAATGCCTGACTCACAATTATAATAATTGACTCAGGGACAAACACTTGAGGTGAATCCATCTGGAAATAAAGGGTGAATAGGTTGTGAAGAACAGCATTGTCATTGTTAAGTGTGGTGGCGAACCTATGACTCAACATGATAGTACAGGAGGTAGAACAAGTCGCAAAATGTCAAGTCAAAGAACATCATGTGCCAACCGAGTCATTAAAGGGACCTTGCCCTGTATTCACAAAAGTGCATATAAATAAATAGAACATTATTGATCTCACATTGGAGAAATTGATCTCTGCATTTAACCCATCCCTTTGGGGAGCAGTGGGCTGCCATTGTGTGGCGCCCGGGGAGCAGTGTGGGGTTAAGGGTCTTGCTCAGGGACCCGGAGTGGCAGTCTGGGGGAGTGGGGATCAAACTCCTGATCTCAGGATTCAAAGCCCTATGCCCTAACCACTAGGCTGCCACTTCCCTACATATTCATTTTTAAATAAAGAAATGTATATCAAGAACTCCCCCTGATAGAATTTACTTAGCATTTTTCAGCATGAAAAGTGTGAGCAGCAGACATAAAAATCGCCATCTGCTCGCCCTACCTACTAACGCAAACATCTCCCATTCAATAGCAACTGTTAGATCTCTGTATGCCAAATCGTTAGTTGGAAGGCTTATTAATAAAGTATGTCTTTCCTTCTATTACAAATACAAATATGTGGGTTTTTCCACTCTTTATAGAGGTTTTATTTGGAAATAAATAATATGGTCCGATTAAGCCAAATCAGAAATAGAATTACTTTATGAATCCCTTACGGGAAAGTATTTTCTGGCAGTGTAACTATTTACAGAAGTACAATAGAGCAAAATAAAATATAATATCGTAAGATAGAATAAAAAAAGTAAGTAAAATAAGTAAAAATACACCCTTCCCATATGAACAGTGTAAAATAAGATAAGGATAAGAATAAAATAAGGTACGGATCTCGGTATATATAATTAAAAGTATTTACAACTGACCGTGTTATTGCGCATAGGGAAGTGCAGTGGGTAAGATGTGAAGCAAAGGTTGGATATGTAGAAAATGTTGAAGTCAAGAACATTTTAGAGTAAAATATTTTATCTTCTATAAAAAATGAGAATTTGGGTAAATGATGGGCCTACTAACTCCACATAGATTATCTAATCATTGCAGCAATGATTCATCAAAAATAAAGCTTTTAGACTCTGGTGTTTCGCGCTCTATGAGATGGCAGTGACTTGGGATGTTGGATCAAAATAGCCATCCTTATCAAGGACCTATATTTTAAAATGTGGGATTGAAGTGACAGAAATATTTAATAAAAGAAGAGTCAGGCATCTGTAGGATCTAGGGGAACTGGGCAAAGAAGAATGGCCAATAACCCCTCTCTTTATATGTTTCAAAAAAGTTAAATGTTATTGCAGAAGAATAAATTCACTACAAGGAGGTTCTAAAAAGTACTGACACAGAATGTGTGGTATATTAACTTCTTCAAGTTTCTAATGTGATAAACTGAGAAGAACGAGTGGCATTTAGTTTCCGGCAAAGTTTATCGCTGTTGTTTTTTTTTCAAATACTTTAAGTGCTCTACATCTTGCAGCGCAGCACCCTTTATGATATCAGTACAGCTGTCCACCTCTGCTCCCTCTCCCAAGAACGCTGGCTGGCGGTTGGGCTCGCCGGTGCACTGTTGGTGCTCTGTATTTGGGATTGGATGCCCAGGCAGGTACTGGCTTATTGCGGCTGCTCCGCGGGGCCTGGCCGGATCCGCTTCGGGGTGGCTGGCTGCCAGCGGAGCCCAATGACTCATCGCAAAGGCTCCCGGGGGCTCCAGTGTTGCAGCGGCTGAGGGTTTTCCTCTGGGCCGTCTCTCCTCCTCCCTTGGTGGAGGTCGGATTTTCTGGTTTGGCCCTTCCTGGGCTCCTGCTCTTGGGATCCCTTTGAGCATCTGGGGGTTTGGGTCCCCCGGTGCTTGCCTCGGTGCTCTGAAGGGGCACTTCTTCGGCATTTCACAACCACTATTGAGCATTTTTCCTATGGATAAACTTTACATGCATAAGTGCACTTTCACAAATGACTACAGGTGCTCGGTTCCAGGTACTTAGAGATTCACTTCTGTACAGAAGGCGCATGTTCTTGTCTTCAGCTACCAAAGTATTCATGTCAGATTAATTAATACTACTTATACTTCAGTGATAGTATCAAGGTGTTACTTTATTGTATCTCTTATACTATATTCATTGGTTGTGCTGTTCTTTTTACATCTCTTTGCAGGTGACGAAGCAGACTGAAGATGTTTTATCATTATCTCCCTTTTATCTTCCCTTTTATCTCCTCTTTCTTTTATCTTTTCTCCTTTTTTCCTTTCCTGTTCTACTTACATTGCAGTGTCCATACAATCTGTAATACTTCCTGCATGAATTATAATAAAGGTATTTATATGCATAAATCAAGCGGAACACTGGCGATAGCCATACTGTTCCACTTGTAAAAGCAAAATCTTTTGGGCTCTCTTTTTGGCATCAAGGCAATTATTCTTATTGCCAATTGCCAGACAGGATCCTGTTTTTTCAAAACAAAAAAAACTGCTGTCCAAGAGCCCAGAGGAGAGTGAGCTCCCAAATGACCTTCTAGTGCAGCGTGCTGGAGTACAAAAGCAGATAAGCTCCATTAGTGACCATATCACTTTCTCTTTACTCGTTCCCAGAGTGACCTTTGACCTATTTGACCAACCTAAGATCAAGGGGTCAGGGTTAAGACATGGTGCACTTTAACTTGCAGATGGAGGGTTTTTTTGGGCAACATGGGACCATTTGTACTGACCTGCACATCCTGAGAAATTGATCGTTCCACATTGTTGAAATGTTTGTTGCTTCTTATGGTATTTAAACAAACCTAGACTAGATTATTTGAGACCAATAGTAGAATCTTCAAAACCTAGTTGGTTTTTATTGGAGAGCTTATGAAGGTTGATTTCAGGGCTCTTTTTTGTATTTCAATCACATGAAAATCTTTGATAATCTAGAAAAAAAATTTTTTTCCGAAGACTATTGGTGTAGAACTAATTAGTCCAGGATTGAAGTATTTAAGTGCTGTATTTTTTGGAACTGCACTGGTTTTAATGAGATCCAGGTGCAACAAAAACACCAATATGATTCTTTAATGAACTTTTAGAAAACAAATACAACATTTACTAATCCCACACGAATTAACAATGAAAAGATTCATCATTGAGGGGATCTTATTGGCTATTCGCTTTTTTTAGATAATTCAATTTCCCTATATGTATCAGTTGACTTGTGTGCCTTGAGTGAAATTCAAGTAAAAAGCTACATTATAAATGTATTTAGATTGTAAAATGTGAATTTGATCAATTATTAATAAACACTTGTTGTGACTCAGAACAGAGGACCCAGTATTTGAGGCAAGACAGACAGTGGATAGTTCAATAGCGTTTATTTAAAAACGGGTCTGTGCTTCAGCAGCTGCAGCAGCTAGGCCAAATATCTGTAAATGGAAACACAGGTTAGTGAACATGCAAATCTAATGGAGGAAGATTATGAACGTGAGTCCTGAACTAGGTTTAAAAGTTCAGTCCATGCAGAGAGAAAGAGGTAGGATCCAGCTGGTGGCTGCCAACAAGATGCGGCAGGCGCCCACAGTGTGTCCTAGATACTGCAGTCCCAGAAAACATGCAGGAGTCCGAAGCTAGGTCAGGCAAACTATTCAGATGGGAACAGGTAGGCTCAGTGGTTGAGAGGCAGGATAGATCATGATCAGGAAACCAGAAACACAAAGGAACTCTAAAAATGCTGTCATCACTGGCTAGAGAGAGCAAGATAGACAAATAGAGGCAGCTGGACCAGATGAGCGGCAATGAGCGACCGGACAGAGTTAGATGGGTGAACGGAATGAGCAACCAAGACAGTCATTAGCACCAAGATCATGACACTTGTTAGTGTTACCCCACAATTTCTTCATGTTTTGTGAACCATTGGTTTTGTAGTAATTTGATTGATTTCATACTAACACTTGATAATTGATTTCATACTAACACTTGATAAGGTCATGCGGAAGAGAAATTTCCCTTAGGTTTGTGTTTTTTATAAAGACATTGACTCCAAACATTCCAGACCATCCAGATTATCTTTATTGACTGGCCCTCCAGATCCCTGAGCCATTCATCATGAGTGTTTGACATCATACATGCTGTTTCTGAGATTAAACCAAAAAATACTGAAGAATTACACAATGTTGTTGCTTTGACTAAGGCTATTGACAGGGATCAGACACTCTTCACCACAATGCCCCCCCAAATGAGAGACGTCTCTCAGAGGCAGGGGATAGATAGCTGAATATAAGTTTTGGTGACTTACAGGGAAGTTAAATCTCCAAGAAGTTTTATTTTGAGAATGCATAATAGATATTTGAGCTTGTAAGGAAAAGGGCTGACATGGCCGTTGTTGTTGTTTTTTGTTTGTTTGTTTGTTTGTTTCTCAGTTTCTGCAGATGGGTTGCAAATTTACTTAACAGTTCCTGCTTTAATTTGGAACAAAGTGTTTAGGGTTTCCAATGCATTTGCGTGCATTGAAATAGAAGCCAAAGTACATGGGTTTCGGTGAGTCATGTAATCTGTTTTCTGTGAACAGTTCGTACCGGGTTGGATTTCATGGCATGTAAAAGTTGTTCTGCTGGAAACCATGAGCAACATATTTGTGTCAATTAAATGCTGTGTGCCAGCTTTCATTTCAAAAGGCTGAAGGGTTTTTAATGAAAACAAGGGTGACTGTTCCTGAGGTCTGACGTTAGCTTTTTTATTTTTTATTTTAATTGAGTACTGAGAGTTCTTTTATCTTTCGGTTGAGTGATTATTTCTGCAAAACAATTGCGACAAATGAAACTGTGGTTATCAAGAGAAAAATCTCTGATATCTGCCAACATGTGGGAACATTTTGTACCTTTCCCCAGCAGCATTCTGAACCTGTCCTAAAATGTCTACCTATTTTTTTTTTTTTTAGATTACTATGCAACCTGTAATTTAATTTCATTTTGTAATAAAGTTAAATAAATTTTAGATACAGCTTGCAGCAGGAGAAAAACCTTACTCATAGTTAGAGCAGTGGTCTGCAACATCAACAGTTCAAAAAGTAGTGTTTGCCATCAGTCCAGCTAAATAAAACTCAATGATCCATTGAAAGAAAATTATTTATATATTTTTTAAAATATCCTTGCCTTTCAAAGGTTTTTACTCTTTTGGGCTTTATAATTATTGTGTTACATTTAACTTTGTATTTTGTATGGCTTTTAATTTTATTTTATGTAAAGGATCTGCACAAAATAGACCAAGTTGGTGAAGTAAAATTAGAAAAATACTGTAGACATAAATCAAACATAAAAATAGTAAAGAAAATAGAAAAGTCCTTCCCTTACTGTAAAACCAGTCTCTGGTGTAACAAATAACCTTAAAGAGTAACATCATTAGTGAAATGAAATTTATTTTATTTATTTATATTTATAGAACTTTTCAAAGACATTGAAATAACAAAGAGCTTTACGGGAACAAAACATTAAAGAAGAGTGTGCAATCTAAGTGTCAAATGACAGACCATTAACACAACTTTTCTGAAAGTCTCAAGAAGCACTGTTTCTGAAACTACAAGCCCACTAACCAACAGGCATCACTTCGTGAATATCAGGGAATTTTCCAAACAAGTCGAAGTTTTGACAAGTACAAATCTGGGCGGTGTTGTAAATAAAATGCTAACTTTGATGTTGTCCCAAAACACAGCCAAATCCATCATCGTTAAAGGGAAAGCACATGGTACCGCAACGAACTTGCCAAGAGAGGGCTGCAAACCAAACTCACAGACCAGGGATGTAGGGCATTAATCAGAAAGGCAGGGCAGATCCCTGAAGGATCTGCAGAACTCCATAGTTGAGAGTGAATATCTGTACATAAGATCATAATAAGCTGGATACTCCATAGGCTAGGAATTTATGCAAGAGGGAACAGAAAAAAAGCCATTACTGTACTTACAACTAAAAAAATAAAAAGGCACATTTACTCCTCACATGTATGGTGGAAGGGAATCTGGTATGATAATCAGATATTTCAGCCACTAAGGAAAAGCTATGTTTGGCACAAAACGAACACTTCCCATCAATACCATCCCCATAGTCAAATATAGTGGTGGCAGCATCATGCTGTGGGGAAGGTATGAGGGAAAGAAGGAAGGTGCTTTATATAAGAATTCAGCCTGTGATTTGAGTTATAGTTAATAAAAAGCTCCTAAAGAAAACAGGAAGAAGGCATAAAAGAAGATACTAAATAAGCTTAATTTTGAATTAAAAATATTTTCCTTGTGCAGCCACACATTTAATTCCAAACATATAATGGACAGATTTATAAGATCAAAAGAAAAGTCTGACAAGAATGATAAGCCTCTAGTATTTAGCAGTTTTTATGCAGATAAAAAATATGAAAAAATACATACATATATTAAAATATTTAAAATAATACATTTTTCATTGCATTAAATTAACATATTAACTGCATTACCAGTGCTTAAGGCAAATTCAAATTTTAAAAAGGAAGTAATTATGCTAATATTGTGAAATACAAAAAAAAGCCCCTAAAACTATAAGTGTATGTGCTAACTCTCAATTACAGATAAAAAGAGAAATGCCTTTAAATCAAGTTTTACAGATTTTAAGCACCAAACACCCTAAATCATCAGGTCCCTTTTAAAAGAATATAAGAAGTGCTGTGTGCAATCATTCAGTCCCTGTTATAAGGATTTTAAGGCTGAGGGTGTGATCTCTCCACCTGGGAAAATCTTTAAAAGAGCCGCCTCGATAGAAAACAGGTGCTCGTCCTCCACCTCTGGACAGGACAGCCTCATAAACTCTGCCAGCCGGAGCAGATATTCAACGTTGTGTCCTGTTTTCCCTCTGGAAACCGCAATCTGGGCTGCGATCTCCACGTCCGAGGCCGGACCCAGGTAGATGGGGTTGTCTGATGTGGCGATGTAGACGAGTGCCAGCAGAGAACTGTGGCTCTTCTCTTTAGGAAGAAACTCAACCACTTCTGTGGTGTATCCCCCCAACAGAACCTCTCTGACATTGAGGTACTGAAGGGACTCCTCCATGTGGGACTTAGTCACTTCATAGGCAACACCCCATGTGCAGGCCTGGGGTTAAGAAAACAGCAGTGTCAGCAGCACAGAAGCTAGAACAAATACAACCCACTATAACCTGATAGATTAAGGAATCCAGATTTATTATTCTGTAACGTTGGCAATAAAGAAAAATAAAAAAATGTAACAAGAAATAGATTTTAGGATGTAAAAAAATATATATCAATGCAGTTTATTTATACTCAGCCCGGATTACTTGAACAAGACCAACAGAATCCCTACCATATTGATGGAAAATTCATAAAAATACACAGTGTACTCAACATAATTAACTTAATTTGCATTCTCATAAAAAAAAGGGAAAAAACAAATAGTAATACTTACATCATTTATTCTGTTGCAAGAATAAATTGTATTGTATTACTCATATAAAAGAAGTGTTAAAAGCATACATGAATAGCCACTCTGGGGGAAATACAGCAATATTTTATAGGTTTGCAGGTTTAAGCTCCATTGTCTGCAAGTTGAAATATAACCAGAAGAGCAGCCAAGAGGGCCATAGTAACTCTGTAGGAGCTGAAGAGATCCACTACTCAGGTGGAAAAAGAATAGAACATTGCAAAACTGAATGCCACTTTTGGCCTGAAGCCATAAAAACATTCATTTATCAACGCATTGCAGGGCATGCTGTATGTAAGAAGGTGTTCTGATCAGATGGGGCCCAAATTAAACTGTTTTAGCCCTCGAGAAATCTGTAACATCATGTGGTTAATGCAATGTGGTTCAATAAAGTGTTAAAAAAAAGGGCCAAGTAAAACATTTTTATTAGTAAAAGAAATAAATTAAAAAGGGAAAAAAAGGACAAAATATAGTAACAAATTTTCAATAATGTACCAGTTTTTGTTGGTCTATCTTGTAAAATATAAAGCTAATCAAAAAACAAAAAAACAAAAAAACAAATCTTACCTCCTGATCCTCTATTAGTGTAACAACTCTGCCTGGCTGAAAAGCAAAGACAAATACAATTATATATATATATATATATATATATATATATATATACATATATAAAACAAAAAAGTGCATATGCGTTGAAGAAAACCAGGGCAAAGGACTAACCTTTTCCTTATCCCCTCGATGGAAATCATCTCCATGCCAAAATCGCCTTTTGTATCCTTTAATGTAACCAACTTTCCTTCTTTTATAAGAAAAATCTGGTTTCCAAACTAAAGATCCATATCCAAATATCCAAAGGCTGTTTTTTTCATGTACAATATCCCGCAGTTTCATTCTGAGCAATGTTCTTTTTTAAAATCACAGAAGAAAAAAAAAACCTTTAGGAGTACAACTGTCTTCAGGTAGCTTCCTCCCTTTAACTCCTCTTATTTAGTTGTGTCTCTGCTATCAACTACACCTCATTGCTCATGTTATAGAATTGCTGAACCTACAATCGATCCTTTCCTCATCAGCATACTGAAACCGCGGCCTTTATTTTCTAAACAGACTGTCCTCTGAAGTAATCTTGTAGGAACTGTGTGTTTCTTCCCTGAGCAAAGCATAAAAAATAACACGTGGACTTGTTGTGCAGTGACTAAGGCGGCATGGGCTCAGCCAATCAAATCACATAGTGGGCGGGCTTTAAAGAATGTTAGCCTATCAAAATTTAGCAGAGATGAACTCCAAGTTCATTGGTTTGGAAAACATTAAAATTGCACAAGGAAAATCAAATTTCAGGTTTAAATTTAGGCCACAAAAATGTTTCAGGTATTCCATCCACATAATCTTAATTTTAAATAATTGCGCTATAGATATTATTAAATTGACTATAAATGTTTATTCACATTTTGAGAAAGAAACATTTGCTTTTATTGTTTTTTTACTTTCATTTGTGAACTATTTGATGACATCCTGCATCCTAGAAGTGTCAAACAGGAAACCCAAGCAGCTAATCACATTTCCTATAAATAGTTGGGACTGATATATCCGTGCTCTCTAAAGCTCATTAGGTGTCTGCATCAATCCGTCTAACCTCATTGTCCTCATGCAGACTGATACATGTCACATTTCTCCTCTGTTTGTCCCTGTGTGTGACATCTTCAGAACTGTAAGGGAATGAAATACAAATCCTGCCCCCAAGTGGTTAGAAAGGCCTCAGGTATAGTCTACTCTTTGAAAAGAAAGCGTTAAATCTTTAGAGCAGCATTTGCAGGTTTCTGCATGCTTATAGTGGATGGAAGATTGAGGCAGCTTAAATAAAAAGTTGCTGTTTGTCAGTCTGAGGGCTAAAAAGTGCCTGACAACCTCACTATAGGGGTTTAAAAACATCTAAATTAAGCTTCAATTGCAAAAGTCTGGATATCAGGCTGAACATTTCAGATAAATCCATCTTCTAATGTTAATCCATCCAGAGGGGGAAAAGAATTGTGTGAAAAATTATCCCTTTAAAGGAAATGTAAGTAAAGTATATATTCTGAAAGTATACTGTGGCTTGTGAGGTCACACTGAGGAATATGCATGTGTAGATTGTGATTTTCTTTGTACAGTAATTATTGTTTGCTGATCAATTTTTTTGAAATGTCTGTCCAAAATTGTCAGTTTGAAATAAATTTATTGATTCAAAATGTAAGTTGCTCAAATCTACATATAATTGTATTGAAATTCTGTAAGTTTTTCGGAAAAGACGATAAACTCTCCAGCTGGCATTGTAAACTAAGAATAAATATGTGGAAAAAGCAGCTGTGGGCTTGTTTTTTCTCATTTGGGCGTGAGGAATGAATTCTATCATACATCAGGTAAATTGTTGATCAAAATCTGGTTTCCTTCTTAAGAAAAGTGCCTAGTTTGCATCCAGATAACTATGAAAATATAACCAAATTAATATGGATATTTTTTGACAATCACAAAATTCACGTCCCTGTCTGATAATTACAGCTAAAGAAAACAGCAGGAGACCCATAACTCAAAGAATCTGAGTTATGGGTCTCCTGCTGTTTCAGAATCCCCCTCTCTTGTCTATGTATATATTGCATAAACATGGAAAATATAGCTTAAAATAAGAAAAAAAAATCTTGTGAAATATTTTAGGATTACACTGTATAGAGAAAATACAGTTAAATTAGGAAACATAAGGTTTTCTCCCTTAATTCAATAGATTGTTTAAAAATGGGGTTTGATGAACAGACATGCTTTTAGAGTGTTGAGCACTGCACTGGTCACATGTCCCCGACTTATTTTAAAGTTATGGAAGGACCCCTTACCCCAACAATTAAAATGTGGACCGAGAAAATGACTGAAAATGTCGCTAGTGAAAAAATGTTGGGAAGAATACATTCTAATAATTAAGCAGTCATGCAACAATGGGACAGTTTTTGCACCTATATGTCTGGAAATTGATTTGGATTTTAAGGCAGCAAAACAAAGATTTGCTCTAAACCTCACTGTTTTATTCGTTGTTATTTTATTGTAATGTTTTTTTTTTTTATGTTTTAAAAAAGAAAAAATCAATAAAAACTTGAATTACAAAAAAAATGGGTTTTGATAATCAAAAGTTGACTATTTTTAGAGAGTCAACAATAATAAAAGTGGATTAATATTGTTGCAAATCTTTACCAGGGTTGCTGATAAATATTGGTATACGTACTCCCTCCTCAGTTTTCTTTTTTGCAGATTATGACTGATGTGAAGAGTCAGAAATATACAGTTAAGCAGTAAAGCATCAAGACCCTACGGCCCCTTTATTTTCACATACAAACCTTTTAAGTATATATATTCATTTGAATATTTTCATTTACAATCCTGTCCACTGAATGAATGCTTGCACATTGTTTTCACATCAAACTGACACAGACGTCACCATAGACACAGTATGAGAAAAGCTATGAGGGCGAACATTTATGCATCTTTTGGGTCAGCTGACACAGACGGAGCTTACAGATGATTTAATTTATAATCTCTACTTCGACCACAAGAAAACTCACTGACAACCGACAAACAAACAGTGTACCAGATATGTGTTCTGCATGTCTTTTTTTATAGCAAAATAAAAAATATAATAATAATAATAATACAATTAAACACCAAAAAATTAAAAAAACAAAACAAAACAAATTTGCCTTTTTGGTGGCATCAACTTAAAACACAACTAATCTCAACATATAAATATACATTATATACAAAACAATCCTATAAAACGTAAAACGATCAGTGCTTCATATAATTAAATTACTACTGAAATACTAATCTTACAAAATAACATTATTGGTTCAGTATTTTCCACTGAAGGCGTCCTTGGTGTGATAGTCACTTCACGTGTGTCTTTGTCTTTATCAGGGCGAACTTGCATAAAATAGACATGTAGGTCCTTGCATCGTCTTTTAGTGTTTTTTTTCCTGTTTTTCTTTTTTTTTTTGCATCTTTGGAATGTTTATGTTATCTTAAAGATGCTGTGCAAAGAATTTGAGATAAGGCAGGGCAAAAATTGTTTTCTGACATACACACAAATATATATTTAAGGCTTTTGTGATCATACATTCTTTATCAAAACCGATTTGCTTTACAGAAATCCTAAATAAACCCCTAAAAATGAACCGTTTTCAGTAGTATTTTTTTTTTTTTGTGTCCACTTTTTGTTTGCATAGTACAGTGCAGGTCACAAAGAATAGAAATAAGCCTGACCCGTGCTACATCTGATTTGAGAAAATAGTTCTCCTGTCCCAACCAGCACAGAAACGGTGACTTCTTGTTGTTCTTGCCCAGGCGTTGAGCTGGACGAAGAGGTCAGGGGGGCTGATTTGCGACGGTCAAAGGTGGATCAGTGGGCTTTGATTTTTCTCGCTTCAGTCTGTACATTCTCAAAGGATTATTAGCTTCAGTTCAGTTATAGTCAGACAGCACATCCAGTAATCAAGTTTTCAACAGCAGCAACTTGCTTTTTAAATAAATCCAAGTCTCTTTACACGTGTAAACAGTCCTCAAGGGATCCAATCTTCACAATGAGAAACACGTTCTGATTATTATACCTGGAAGAGAACAGAAAAGATCAGCATTAATCTCAGTTATCAAATTCAAACATATCTTATCAACATGTGATTACCTATTTGAGAATATCAGTGGGTTCCTAAAAAGGTTAAAAATGTAAGAATACATTTTTTTTCTAGTACCCTTGACAAAGGTGGCAGTTACATACATATTAGGGCTACAACTAACGATTATTTTGCAAATTGATTAATTATTTTAACTTAAATGCAAAATGTTTACATATACTATTTTACAATTTTGGTATAACTGTTGCTCAAGGTGGGTTGCTGTGTTAGTATGAAATGTTTTAGAGTCTCTACACTCCAGTTAACAATTAATCGATTACTAAATTAGTTGACAATTATTTCAATAATCGATTAATCATGGTTACTCTGATTGTTTAAGCCTTAAAAAAAGATATATATATATATATATATATATATATATATATATATATATATATATATATATATATATATATATATAGTGTTGTGTGAAGATTCTTGAGTCAGGGATGCTAGCATTGGCCCTCTGTGTTTTCTCAAGTCCAAAATTAGCGCAGCTGTTTTAAAAGCACTTCATGTTTCCTTTTGCTGACAAGCTTTAAAGGATGCTTATTTCCTTTTCTTGCAGGACTTGGCTCTACCAACTGGATTCATGACCATGGATTCATTGTTTTCTATACAGTATGTCTGACTGGAACCTAAACTCCTCAAAGAGTTTATTGTAATTTTCCAAAAGACGATAAGAGACACCAGACAAGCGCCTTAAGGAATAGCTGCAGGCTAACGACGAAGCTATCTGGAGTTCTTTAACACATCAACCAAAAGCAGATCTCCCCCATGCAATGCTGCACCTCTAAGGAACTTCATGCAAAAGAATCCTAGACTAGCTGCTAGCTTTAGTCATCAAAATGAACAGAAATAAACTTCTATGAATGATATATGAAGCAAACTTGCTGAAATGAAGTACTAAAAAAATGATACTTTTAACAACAATCTGATTCATTGCGTATCATCAGTATGTTGGGCAAAGGCTTACCTCAGTTGCAATGATGCATTCTTGTTTCTCTTCTCCTATTACGAAGACAGACTGATAGACTGACTCTTTAGAGGAAGAGATTGTTGATATTCTACAGTTGGGACGTTCACTGTGAAACACAAGATGCATTAAATGAGTAAATGAATTTCTAAATGCTCATAACAACATGCCGTAAAGAATGCCTGCCTTTGCTAAATCATGCCCAAATATCACAACTTTATTTATTAACCATGCACCAAAATAGCTTTATTAATGTGTATAAATACTCATAGTATTGGGTAGATCTCTTCCATTGCCCCCCATTTAAATTGATTTTGGTTCTGGCCCATTTTGGCCAATCAAGTCTACTGAATTATAACACATAAGAATCCCTGCTAAACCAAAATGACAAATAAGCAATCTACTGTTAGCAAATATAATTTTCTACATAGGTAGATAATGCAAAATGACTTTAAATTATCAACAAATTATTGACAAAGTGGGTTCCTTCTGCAGCAGTTGAAAAAGTTGGGTTGGGAAAAATAAGAGTAGAATATGGCGAAGGGTTGAAATGATCTGCCCCCATTTGTATCTTCTTTTCTGCTTACCTGTACATCCTGCTTAAATCCTTGTTTTCTTCTAAAGTCTTTTCACAGTTTTCATCTTTTCCCAGAAGGGACAGTTCATCCTTGTACCTCATGGAGGATTTGTAGTCCAGCGGAAAGCTGTTGATGTATTTATAGTTAAACTTTTCAGTGGGACAATCCACTTCCAGACCAACCGTCTTGTTATTGTTCTTTAGCTCAACAGAAGAAATAAGATTCTCCTTCTGAAAGTTCGTCCTTGAGAGGTTGTTCCTCTTAGACTCAGGCCCCTTCTCTTTCTGCTTTTTTCTGTTGCGCACTACCATCACTGCTATGCAGAGAAACACCAGAACCGTAACCAGGCCAACACCCAAGCCCACAGCAGCTAAGTTCAGGCTTGGGGTGTTTGCCTGGTGCTTGTCACTGTCCTGGCATTGGGGGCCACTGTATGGCACAGCACAGATGCAGGTGGGTTTGCCTGTTGCTCCATAGATGCAGGTTCCGCCATTGAGGCAGGGCAGAGAGGCGCAGCGGTTCGTGGGCCTATCACAGTGGCGTCCAATGTAGCCCGGCGGGCAGATGCAGGTGTAGTCATTGATGCGGTCTATGCAGGTCGAGCCGTTCGCACATGGATTCCTTGCACATTCATCTATGTTTGTCTCACAGCGCAGGCCTGAGAAACCTGAGCGACACCTGCACACTCTGAGGTTACCCTGAACCACACAATGTCCCCCTAAAGACACAAACAAACCAGCAAAGGAAATTGTCTTAATTGCAAGCATTGAGAAACTGTACAGGCATACAATCTTTGGCCCTGGTTCTGGCCCTAAATGTTTGCACCACATGTTCTCACTTTAACTGGAAGTTTCTGGTGACAAAAATAGGATTTTAAAAGTCTTTTCAGAAACCCAGATTTCAAAATCTCAACCTGGCAGTTCTGTCAGTTATTCCACACCTATTTCTATTTGCCTTTTTTTAATGAATTTTAGATGAACAGACCATGACTATAAACATGGGTAGGATTTTTTTTTTTGTATTCAAATGTACTAATTGTTAAGGGGTTAGGATGGGTATTGGTGTGTTTTCAAAGGAATCCACAACAAAGAAGATGGAGATAAAACATTATTGTTTAAGCAGCCTGAATAGTTATTGTGATTTTCCTATTTAGACTTTATAGACTTTGACATTGTTGTTACAAATAGATGATTTATTGGTGCTTTTTTACATTGTTTTTTTTTTTATGTTGTTGTTGTTCATATGCATTTAAACTTAAAAGAAGTATCTCTATCCATTTACCTTTTTTCTGGCAGTTACTAACTTAAAATACATGTTTAATGCCTTATCAAGGCAAATTAACTTTTCTTTTCAGTAACAGTTTTTATCCCCTGTTATTAAAACTAGTTTAAAAAAATCACAGTTTTCCAAAAGATAAAGATATTTTTATATAGTATATCTTCATTTTTAATTATTTTGATGCAATTTTACAAAATTCTGAAACTATTTTCTTAAAAAACATTTATAATAGAATAGTAAAGTTATTTTATAACATCTAAAGAACAAAACGATTAAATTAGTGGAACTGCCAACATCCGACAGCTACAGGCTCAATTAATTCATCTACATATTGTTGGGATCTGGAGAAGTTCCAGCTTTCTCCAGCAGAGTGCGCCGTGGGTCCTCTGGGCTGGAGCCCTCCAGCACACCTGGAGCTCGTCAGCCCATTAGAGGACCTCCTCTACTTAAACAGCTGCCAGACCTTCCTTCGACGCCGCAGTGTTAGCTAAGTTTGGTTAGCGAACCTGAGCCTTTAAACTCTTGAACTTTGTCTCCGAGTTAAACCTAACTCTAACCAGCCTTGTCTTCTCTCTCCGAGGAAAACCTGTCTCTCATGTGAAGCTCTGGGAGAGCTTAACCTGAACCAGCCTGCCTGCCCTAGAGAGCCAAACCTGAAGATCTCACTTTGGCATCCACCTGCTGCTCTCTGGATGAGAGCTAATCACTCAAGCCAAGGTCAGACAAACAGTCAGAAGTTAGACGCTGCAGCTGCTGAGCACTCTGCTAAACCAACAGTCTCTGGACCCAACCGGTTCCCTCCCTCAGAGAAGAAAGCCAGAACCAAACCAAGGTATTTTCTGAGAAAATCTGAAATCTCAACAACTTCTCAAATCCGCCTGGTTAACCAAACTGTCATCTCTGCAGACGCCTGAGTACCCAGCTTTTGTACCAACCTCAAATAAACTCTGTTAAACTTTTCATCAGTCTCCTTTGTAGTGTTCTGCATGTGGGTTTAATTCTGAACCGATCATGACAGAACACTGCGGCCTAACACAAAGCCCAGCAGATCACCTCCGTAGGAGGCTTGAGGAGCAGGACGCTCAAATCCTTGGACACGCCCACACCATCCGTGAGTTACACACTAAACTAGAGCATCAGAACCAAGTCCTGCAGAATTATGCCATCTACATGGGAGATGCTAACGCTACGCCTGCAGTCCGTTCTGTTCCGGAACCACTTCCGCCTCTAAGGTCACCATCCGTGACTTCATTTCCTGAGTTCCGTCCAAGTCTCCCTGAAAGATTTTCAGGTAACCTAAAGGAGTGCAAAGGATTTTTGTTTCAGTGTCGTTTGCTTTTTGAACACTCTCCTGGCAGTTTCCCAAATGATAGGAAGAAAATTTCCTTCATTCTCTCTCAGCTAACTGGTCGAGCCCTGGAATGGGCGGAGACAAGGTTCTCTTCTGAGTCCAGTTTTCAGTGCATTTTTTCCGAATTTTTATCTGAGTTTTCTCAAGTTTTCAACCATGACTCAGATAAAACAATTGATTCCCGAGCTCTGCTAAATCTAAAACAGGGAAATTCTACTGTAGCCGAGTTCTCCATTGACTTCCGGGTTAAAGCTGCAGCCTCAGGTTGGAACGAGTGCGCACTTAAGAGTGCTTACTTTAAAGCCTTGAACGAAAATATTAAGGATGAACTCGCCACAATAGACGAACCTGCTAGTTTGGAGGATTTAATGCGTCTGACCATCAGGTTAGATAACAGACTTCGAACTAGAATTCACTCAAGGCAAAAAAATCTGAGTTTTCCCATTTCGACTCCTGCATTTAACAATGCTTCTGTTTCCCTAGAACTCAGTACCAAGCCAGGATCTAAGAGCCAGTTTCTTCCAACACCTGTCCAGGTCTCTCATTTTTCTTCCTCAGAGGGAGCTGAGACCGAACCCATGCAAATAGGACACACCAGATTATCCCCTGAAGAGAGGCAACGAAGATTTCAGGCTAAACTGTGTTTGTATTGTGGTGAGACTGGCCATTTTATTGCTTTTTGCCCGGCTAAATCAAAAGCCAGGGCCCGTCAGAGGATGTGAGGAGTCTGACGGCCATCTAAGATCTGAGAAAACTCCTCACTTGTTGTTGCCTGCTACTCTGTTCTTTTCAAACCAGAATCTCACCCGGTCTGCCTTCATAGATTCTGGTTGTGAAAGGAACCTCATTGATTCAGAACTAGTTCAGCAGTTAAGAATTGAGACTGTCCCTTTAATTAAACCTCTCAGAGTTTCAGCTATCGATGGAAAGAAACTTCATCAAGTCACTCATCAGACACAACCCTTAGAACTGCTTATTTCTGGAAACCACCGAGAGATGATAACTTTTTTTGTTTTTCCTTCAGCCTGTTCTCCTCTGGTGCTTGGGTTCGAGTGGCTGGAACGACATAACCCCCATATCAACTGGGCTGAACGCCACATTGAATCCTGGTCCACCTCCTGTCACGAGTCTTGTCTTCGTTCTGCGGCTCCTACACTTCAGTCCCCTAGAGGTAGGGGGGAGATGGACTCTCCTGACCTTACTTCTGTTCCCCCCGAGTATCACGATCTGGCACCAGTCTTCAGTAAGGTCAGTGCGACGTCTCTTCCACCTCACAGACCATATGACTGCGCCATAGATTTACTTCCAGGAGCCCCTCTCCCCAGCAGCAGATTGTATATTTCCAAACCTGAACCTGAAACCATGGAGAAATACATAAATGAGTCTCTTGCTGCTGGGATAATTTGCTCATCTTCATCTCCACTCGGTGCTGGTTTTTTCTTTGTGGGCAAAAAGGATGGTTCCCTGAACCCCTGTATTGACTACAGTGGGTTGAATCAAATAACTGTCAAAAATAAATATCCCCTACCATTACTGGCATCAGCTTTTGAATCTGTACAAGGTACTACAGTATTCACTAAGCTCGATCTGAGAAACGCCTACCATCTCTTGAGAATAAGAGAAGGGGATGAATGGAAGACTGCCTTTAAGACCCCCTTAGGACAGTTTGAGTACCTTGTCATGCCTTTTGGTCTTACGAACGCTCCTGCCTGTTTCCAAGCCTTGGTCAATGATGTCCTCAGAGATTTTTTGAACGTTTTTGTTTTTTTTTACTTTGATGATATTTTGATTTACTCCAAGAACCTCTCTGACCACAGAAAGCACGTTCGTTTAGTCCTTCAGAGACTTCTGTAAAATAAACTTTTTGTGAAAGCAGAGAAATGTGAATTTCACCAACAGTCTGTTACTTTTTTAGGGTTTGTGCTCGAGGGCGGGCAGGTGAAACCATTGGAAGACAAGATAAAGGCAGTTCTGGATTGGCCTACACCTGAGAACCGCAAGCAACTCCAGAGATATCTTGGTTTCGCTAACTTTTACAGGAGGTTCATAAGAAATTACAGCCAGACAGCTCAACCTCTCACTGCTCTTACCTCTGTAAAGAAGACTTTTCAATGGACTGCTGAGGCTGAGGCAGCTTTCAATAAACTGAAGAAACTTTTTTCCAGTGCTCCCATCTTGGTCCAACCAGATCCTACAAAACAGTTCATCCTAGAAGTGGATGCTTCAGACTCTGGTGTTGGAGCTGTGCTATCCCAGCAGTCTGATTCTGATCAGAAGACTCACCCATGTGCATTCTTTTCTCGCAGATTATCCTCAGCCGAGCAAAACTATGATGTTGGAGACCGTGAACTTTTGGCCATTAAGCTCGCCTTGGAGGAATGGAGACATTGGCTTGAGGGGGCGGAACATCCGGTTCTGGTTTGGACTGACCACAGGAACCTCACCTATATTCAATCTGCCAAGAGATTTAACCCTCGGCATTCAAGGTGGTCTCTGTTTTTCTCACGGTTTAATCTCATCATCTCCTACAGACATGGTTCCAAGAACGTCAAGCCCGACTCTCTCTCTCGTCTGTATTCCTCTGATCAACCTGAGACACCTGAACCTGTTCTCCCAGCCTCATGCACTGTTGGAGTCGTTTCCTGGGAGATCATTGATTTAATCAACTCTGCCCTGGCCTCTGAACCTGACCCAGGTAACGGTCCACCTAACAAGATGTATGTTCCATCCTCCGTCAGGTCCCGACTTATCCAGTGGATGCACGCCCATCCTGGGGTGAGCAGAACCATCGCCCTCATACAGAGACGTTTCTGGTGGCCGTCTCTGCACAAGGACGTTAAAGAATACGTCCTGGCTTGCCCCATCTGCGCCAGGAACAAGACCTCTCATCTACAACCTTCTGGCCTGCTGCATCCCCTACCTGTTCCAACCCGTCCATGGTCTCACATTGCTGTTGATTTTGTCAGCGGTCTCCCCATTTCTAAAGGTATGACCACAATCCTAACAATCAATCGATCGATTTTCCAAGGCCTGTCATCTCATCCCTCTCAGAAAGCTTCCCACTGCATTCCAGACGGCTCAGCTTCTGGTGAAGCACGTTTTTCGCCTCCATGGTATCCCTCAGGAAATCCTCTCAGATCTTGGTCCCCAGTTCATCTCTCAGGTCTGGAAAGCTTTCTGTTCTGCATTAAACTGCAAATCATCTCTCACTTCAGGGTATCATCCTCAGTCTAACGGGCAGACGGAGAGGATGAACCAGCAACTCGAGTCCACTCTCCGCTGCCTTACTTCCAACAACCCTACTGACTGGAGTCAGTACCTGACTTGGATCGAGTATGCACATAACTCCCTGAGATCTGCTTCCACTGGTTTGTCTCCCTTTCAGGTGTCAATTGGTTATCAGCCTCCACTCTTCCCCGCAGACGAGAGAGAGATCTCAGTCAAATCAGTCCATCAACACATCCGCCGTTGCCAACGCATCTGGAAGGAAACAATCACCGCTCTCACCCGTGCATCCGCCTCGACCAAGAGGTTTTGCCCGCCTTCTGACTCCCCTCCACCTGCCCGGGACATTGATGGTCATCCGGCTTAAACGGTTCGCCGGTTTGTGGACTCCCGTCGGCGAGGTCGCAGTCGGTAGTACCTCGTCGACTGGGAGGGTTACGGTCCGGAGGACCGCACCTGGGTTCCTGGCTCATACATCCTTGATCCGTCCCTGATCGAGGAGTATGAAAGTTCCCTCCCGTCCACTTCCTCGGGACCGCCAAGAGGCAGTCGTTGAGGGGGGGTACGGTTGGGATCTGGAGAAGTTCCACCTTTCTCCAGCAGAGTGCGCTGTGGGTCCTCTGGGCTGGAGCCCTCAAGCACACCTGGAGCTCGTCAGCCCATTAGAGGACCTCCTCTACTTAAACAGCTGCCAGACCTTCCTTCGACGCCGCAGTGTTAGCTAAGTTTGGTTAGCGAGCCTGAGCCTTTAAACTCTTGAACTTTGTCTCCGAGTTAAACCTAACTCTAACCAGCCTTGTCTTCTCGCTCCTAGGAAAACCTGTCTCTCGTGTGAAGCTCTGGGAGAGCTTAACCTGAACCAGCCTGCCTGCCCTAGAGAGCCAAACCTGAAGATCTCACTTTGGCATCCACCTGCTGCTCTCTGGATGAGAGCTAATCACTCAAGCCAAGGTCAGACAAACAGTCAGAAGTTAGACGCTGCAGCTGCAGAGCACTCTACTAAACTAACAGTCTCTGGACCCAACCGGTTCCCTCCCTCAGAGAAGAAAGCCAGAACCAAACCAAGGTATTTTCTGAGAAAATCTGAAATCTCAACAACTTCTCAAATCCACCTGGTTAACCAAACTGTCATCTCTGCAGACGCCTGAGTATCCAGCCCGGACCTGTTTCCTGAAACGTTATCTAGTTTTGTACCAACCTCAAATAAACTCTGTTAAACTTTTCATCAGTCTCCTTTGTAGTGTTCTGCATGTGGGTTTAATTCTGAACCGATCATGACACATATTTGAAATACAGGACAAATCTATTTAGACACTCTATACTCTAAAACAAAAATAGAGACATTTAAATATCTAAAACTGCCATTTATTTGTTAGAATTTAAGGAAAAACACTTATCGTTATGTAAGGAGAAGATTAAAGTTATAAATGATATTCATAAAAATGTGTAAGAAAATAAAATATACTGTTACATTAATGTTCAATTTCCATCTTTAAAGTTGTGTCAAAGTGAGCCAAAGAGGAGCAAATTTCAATTTGTACACAGAGGTTAAAAATGATCAGGATAATTGTAGATTGACATTATTTACTGAGTATTTTTGGTGTCTAAGGGACCCAGCTGTGTAGCAGAAAATGAAGGGTTATGTTTCTAGTAATGCAGTCAGGGTCTGAGGCTGATGTTTTACCGTTGGCACATTGCAGCATGGTACATTTATCCACTTTCTTCTCGCAGTTGAGTCCAGTGTATCCAGCTGGACACTCGCATATGTAACTCCGCCCGTTGTCCCTCTCTTTGCACTTTCCACCTTGGAAGCAAGGCCTGTCCGCACAAGTCGCTATCTGGTGTTCACAGCGTGGCCCTTCAAACCCATCTGGGCATATGCATGTGTAGCCTGTGTCTGAGTCCTGTAGGAAAAAAAAGAACACTGTAATTCTAAAAATTGAGGTGTCAAATGTTTTTTTTTTTTTCTTTTTTATTGTACATTGCCCTAACGAACTCTATTCTTCTTGTTCTGACTCTGAATTCTATTTCCAGTACACAGTCTGTGAACTGGGTCATCGACGGACTTGACAATCGATAGCATCCTCCTGGAGCTGCAGATAGACCAAGGCGAAAACAAAAACAGGAAAGCCTGTGTTGTGGGAAAGGAGAGCGAGCGACTTCTGGACTCACCTCGCAGCGGCCTCCGTTGTGGCAGGGCTTGCTGTCACACTCCCTGACCTCTAAGTCACAGTTCTTTCCGGCAAAGCCTGGCAGGCAGGCGCAGGTGTAATGACCCTCTCCTGTGTTCATGCACGTGGCCCCGTTGGCACAGGGTTTGTGATTGGTGCAGTAGTTCAGGTCTGCAAACAAAAAGGGGGGTGGACACGTCAGGCCTCTTTGCTTTATCTTAAACTTCCAGCTTCCTGTTGCTTTTGAAAGAAACAAGCACCTTGGTCACAAAAGATGCCTCCCCAGCCCTCTTTGCAGGTGCACTGATTCGGCTTTTCGCAGGTACCATGTTTACAGAACCGGTGGAGTTTACACTCATCACAAAAGCGTCCCTGCCAGCCGTCTTTGCATCTGTTCACACATAAAACATGACAGTTGGTTCAAGCATAAACTCAAACTCACACACAAACAAAGCTCAAAGGAACATATAAAAAAAGAACAATATGATTGAACAGAAACATGCACCTGTTACTAGATTATTAGATTCAAAGGGTAGAAAACAGTGTCAAACTTCAAAGTGCTCTGGATCATGACATTTACTTTATCATCCTTAAAACTTACATGCATTCTCCTGGTGTTTTGCAGATCGCAGTACTTTCATTGCAGCCTTCAAGGCAGATGGCTGAAAATAATAATAAATCATGATCAGAATCAGTACCAGAAGCTCATTTTCTGGATATTTGATCCAAAAAATCAAAAATAGTTGCTCAATATTTTTAAGGCATTTAGATAAAAATATTATTAACAAGCATTTAATTACCTCATAAGTTCCCCTTTGTTTTTATATCTGACTCTTTGGTTAAATTATACTGTTAGATCTGTGCTGTACTGATTTCGTGAGGCTTTTGTGCTCTTTAAGCACAGCAGATGCCTGTTAGAGGGACAGCTGCACCCATTGTTTCCAGAGGATGGTTCGAACCCCGTTTGCAGCTGCTGCCCCGAGCCGCCTTAACAAAAGAAACCCTCAATTTAGTGGCGCGTGGCGTCCGATAATGCCGCGATTAACCCCAGCGCGTGCTGCTGCTGATTAGAACGCACGCGCCCAGAGAGAAAATTAAACTAAGGTTGTAGAGGCATTGGAGTGTTCATTGAGCTCAGAATTAGCCATTCCTTGGAGAGGAAAAGCTTCACAAATCTTAAACTATTTATAGGTTAAACTTTTTTACACTTCATGAGAAGGTCTTAATGCTTTATTCTGTTTGAATTTTTCAAGTGGCAGGAGCATGGAAGTTTTGTGGGACATAGTTTTATTTAATTTTTTATCATGATTTTGATAAACAGACTGTTTTAGGAAAGCCTTAAGTATAAAGGTGACTCTCGCTCTACTGTATGCATTTGTTAAAGAAAGTTGTGCAGGTATAGAGCACCCAAACTGGCTCTATCCCATAGGATAATCCTCCTAAATCCGGTCCTGAGGGGAATAATCCTGTTTTGATCAGTTTTAGTAAAAAATCTAAATTGTTTATGAAAACAAAAAACAAAAAAACAGCTCTTTAACTCAGTGTCATTACATAAACTTGAAATCAGAAACCTTCTAGTGATGCATGATCATATTAAAGTGCATTTCACAACACAGGTCTACTGCCTGTTGATGAAACATATAAATAAACAATAAAAAATAGTTGTTTTAGGAGCCGGTGCCATCATCTTACATAAGGTGGCTCTCTGCCTCACCTGGACAGAGCCATACCAGCTCATTAAGGTCTCTTATTTGTAGTTGAATTAGAATTTAGAGGATACTTAAATGGTCTCACTAGTAAAAGTCAGACGAGGCATCTTTACAATGATGAACAAATTAAGACAAACAGTTTGAAATATAAAAAAGATAAACCCCTACAGGTTATATTATTGTAATAGCAAATCTACCACCTTATTTAAGCCTATTATTCCCTATAACCAGACTCAGGACAACCAACACAAGCCAATGAAAGTCTACTGCTTACCTTCTTGGCAGTATTCTCCCTTCCATCCAGGAAGGCAGCTTATGTCCCCATCAGTCGTGCAGGTGAAGTGTCCGAAATGGTCGTTTCTTGGAGTGCATATTTTGGAGCAGGTGGCTCCGTAATAATTTTCTTTGCAGACGATTCGGTATGAGTACCTTAGCTCTGTCTGCGTCCCCATCCCTGTCTGCACATCCTGGGACCACTCAGGCCCTATTGCCAGCTGGCTTTGGATGGCAAAGGAGCTGATTAAAAATTCAGGGTTGCTGGAATCTGGAGATAAAAGAAAAATAATAACTCAGCTTTCAGCTTATTTAAAAAGGGAAATCTATCTGAACACTGGCTTTCCCATTTCTTTTATCAATGTTTGTCTAAAATCCATAATATATGATGTGAGATCCATTATTTTTGTTAAAGGTTAGTTTTAATACTGAAAGAAATGCAAAGTTTGATGCATAAATTAATCCAAGTGTAGATGCTTCATATCAATGAAACTCATATAAATTTAGTAACGAAATCCTGCCTTTATCTCCCTCTAGCGGCACAAATCAGTAAGCACATCTTTACCTCCGGGCTGCTCCGCTGCAGGAGAATACCAAGCTTCAACAGTCATCGAGAAAGCACCCTAAGAAAATACATAATTCAAAAGCCACCATTAGAAAAGAAATGGAAATTGGCGTCATTGTATATGTCTATTTATGAATAATCAATTCAAATATTTTTTTTATTTTCATACCTGGAAGTGAGGTTTTAAATAGAAATCATTATGAATACACGCACTTTTAAAGTTTATCATTAGACATGGTTGAAAAAAAGAGGGGAATAGCTTATTTCTATTAAATCTCCTTCTATTTTAATTCAAAAGAATAAATAACGAAATATATTTCAAAAGCATGAACATGCAAAACCTTATATATACCATATAAAAGTGTCAGTATTATATTTATTTATCATATTTTTATGAGGTGATAACTAACTAGGTTATATAATAATCCCATCAAATTTGAGAAATTCTTGATATTTCGCTTCCCTATATATATATATATATATATATATATATATATATATATATATATATGTGTGTGTGTATATAGATGGGCGCACTGCAGGCGCTCACCGGCCAGGTGAAGTTGAGCGGCAGCCGCACGGTCGCGTCTTGCTGGATGCTGAAGGAGTCCGTGCCCAGGACAGGTGTCCTCGCTGAGCCGAATATGCACTTCCCAGCAGGTGACACCTCCCTCTGGAAATTCTTCAGACAAACCCTGAAATAGGTCCTGCAGCCCTCCGAGCTGCAGCTGCGTCCGTTTGCCAGCAAAGCGTTTGTATTCTGAAAGTGGTGAAGGTCTATCTCGAACACGCTTGATCCCAAAACCTTAAATGAAATTTAGAATGAGCCAAGAAAAAATATATATATATATATATAAAAAAATGGAATAAATATTTCCATTTAAAAGTAAATAAATAAATAAATACCTGTGTAAATAACATCATAACTATTGCGATGACAGAGGTGAACCAATCGGCCATCCTTTAGAGTTTAATGTTCTTATCCCAGAAATCAGTTCACCCTCCTAAAAATAAAAAAAAAGTTTCTATTCCAAATTAAAGGAGCAAAAATTAAAGGTGTAAAAAAAAAAGAAATAAACTGAACACAATAAATATAATCCTCCTTCCAAAGCTTGTAGGTATAAGATCCAGCTCCGCAATCCGTATCCAGAAGTGGAAAAAAAAAGTTTTAAAAAACCGAGTTATCTATCCAGTGGTAGACGTTAAACAATTATCAGTAACGTCAATATCCACAAGTGAGTCATTCTGCGGTCTTTATGTGGCCCATCCATCGTGCCGGTCGGCTGGTGTGTGACTCTGCTGTGCTGATGCGGGGCTTGTCTTACCAGCTGGGAGGAGAGAATCAGCGCTCAGCGGCTCCCAGTGAGGGGAGCTTTATATACTGGCAGTAAACAAACCCCTTATCTTCCCCACCTTCTTCTCTGCTTGGTGTGTAAACATCAACATATAGTCCCTCTAAGAGTAACCTGCTTTCACAGTTTTTCTCTGGATGTACAATAATTAAGCTTTTACACATTGCGTCATGTTACAACCATGAATTTTACAAATGAATTTCACAGGCCTTATATTTTAAGAGGAAAGAAAGACTTGATGTTCACATTCTTGCGTTATTATGTTGAACAAAGCAGTTATTCTGTAGGCTCTACAAATTCTGAGAAGGATTTTTCCTTGGTGGAATAATTTTATTTCAGTGTGTTTATTTTGTGGCAATAATAATTGTTTCACAGTCTTGGTTCTGTTATGTTTTCTTTTGAGTATTCAGTTTTACTTTGCTCCATGTTTTATAGTTTTAGTGGTTTAATTCTTATTTTGTTGTGTTTTCAGGTTATTTTTCAATTACAGTCACAGTTTTGGTTCTGTTATGTTTACTTTTGAGTATTCAGTTTTACTTTGCTCCGCCTGGTTTAAGCATATAAACAGCTTTATTATAATTCATGCAGGGAGTATTACAGATTATATGGACACTGCAGTGTAAGTAGAACAGGAAAGGAAAAACAGAAAAAAGGAGAAAAGATGAAAGAAAGAGGAGATAAAAGGGAGGTAACGATAAAACATCTTCATTCTGCTTCATCACCTGCAAAGAAATGTAAAAAGAACAGCACAACCAACGGATATAGTATAAGACAAGAAAGTACTATCGCTGAAGTATAAGTAGTATTATTTAATCTGAAATGTATATACATTTATACATTTCAATGTGTTTAGAGTAGAAAATCCATTTATTGTCCCACAATGGGGAAATTGTGGTGTTCCAGCAGCAAAAGGTTATAGCAGCAATGGTCACAATGTGGACCTTAGAAAAGTGTATAAAAATAATAGAATAAGTGATAGAGTTAAGAAAATAAATAAATAAAGTATTGTGCCGTGGTTTTACAATATAAATACTCTTTATCTGGAGAGTAAATAATCAAAAAACAGCTGTAGATATTTTTACTGTAATGGATATGTGAAAAATAGCAGCAACATCAGAGATGTAGAAAAAAGAAATGACTGCAGCATGTTATTTAACTAAGACAGAAACTGCTAAAATCAGCATGAATGTAGCAACTTCTTGAGGTTGTTGGGAATAGTTATGGTTATTAAGTCTTACAGCTGCCGGGAGGAAGGATCTGTGATAACGCTCCCTGGTGCATTTAGGGTGCAGCAGTCTGTCACTGAAGGAGTTTGTGAACATAACATTTCAAGTCACATCCCAGAGTATGTTTTCATATAGATGCATCTGCTTTGGTCTAAGCCACATTGCAGCAGAAATACTGCTATATTCATATCAGCTCTTTCACATTTTCCCTGTGAGGAAAAGCCTCATCAGAACATTATGCAGCCACTGCCGTGTGGATAATTAAGTACGTTTTTTTAAAGTGCGTTTAACGTGTTTTTTTTTCACTCATTCTTTGGGAAATGGGCTCAAAATGTACATTTTGATCCTGTCTAATCAGATCACCTTTAATGCAGTTCTGTCCAACGTTAATAGTTTGGTTTTATCTTTTCCTTTTTGCATAAATATATTATTTCTGAATCAGTTTTATCTTGTGCAGATCTGAAGGTGTTTGGCACAGATTTGAAAACTGGCATAGTGCGCTGAGGTGAAGTAAAGACTTCAACAATGCTTGAAGTACTGGAAAAAAAACTTTATGAGCTGGCATGTCTTTTTAATGCCCTGCAGGGTTTCCGTTGTCCCACGTGAAAGATGAAAGCAGTCTTTAATGTGATGTTTACAAATTGGTATATTTTCTAATATAACTTTGCTGTAAATCTCACCTTAACTTCATGACTGAGCTGTCTGCATATCACTCGGTCTATATGATGTCTTTTTACTAATGTTCTTCAACAAACCTTTAAAGCTTCCACAGAAGAGCTGTGTTTATACTAAGATTGAATTGTATAAAATTGTACTTTTTTACTATTTTGTTGACTTCTAAATGCAGTTGGGCTCACAAGATTTTTTTATATGCGTGCGTCACAGTAAAGTTACAATATATATGCCAAATTTTTAGATTGTTTCACCATTTAAAATGCATACTCTACTTTTTGTCTTTCTATAAGATCATCTCCCTCTAAAGATTTAAGTTTTTGTTGTAAAAACCTTGAGAGAGGAGATCTTATTTTCCCAATAGACCTTTTTCTGTTGGATACAGCCATAAAAGTTATACAGTAATGAAAAAATGTTGTTTGAGTTTGTTTTAGAAGATAATGTGAAGGATAACTCTTTATAAGATGGAGGATTTATCCTGTTCGTGTTTTCGGTAACTTACCGTAGCAAAACCTAATCAGTTTCTCTTCTCACTGCAAATATTTAGGGAATCATACATCTTATAGGAAATATTATACCACCAGTTGTACCAGTTTGATTTATTTCTCTTACTGAGAGATTTGGAAAAGCCTCCCATGCATGCTTGCACGCTGCAATTCCCATCAGTGAGGGAGAAGATACCATAGATTTGAGGAAAAAGTTGTTTATTGTATTTATTTTAAAAAGAATAAAGTTGTTCTTGCAGTAGAACCCACCATGCTCTCAGCTTGTAAATTAAATCGGACATTCAATCCAACATGTAGCCTTAAAGTGTTTGTTGACCTAACATGCACAAGAGTCGTGTTTAGAAAATAATATTAAAGCCATACTTCTGCCATGGATGTTGTTCCAAGAGAGGAAAGGAAAATGAACTCATAATGGAGTTCGTAAAGGCTGTTGTGTAAATAAATTCAAATGTTATATGTGTGTTTTATCACATGAAATCTCATGCTGGGCAATAGCTTTGTTAGCTTTATCATCCTGCAGCAGAATCGCCTCTGTGGGAGGATTTACAGTGAGAGAACAAGAACTGACAAATGTTCCTTTTCCAAAAAGGTGTGTGGTTTGAAGCCCTTCTCCTGCTGAGGTGACTTCTTGTCTTACCCCCCACCTCTGACTTATAGGTTTTGAGGTTTGACTTCAGAGCGCAAGACAATGGACTATTGAGTGTGCAGCAGCATGAGTAAGAGGCCCGGACATCTCATAACTCTGTTGCATTGAAGTATTTGCCGTTCCCACCATTGACTGTATCACACAGATCCTGTGCTGGATCAGTGCAGCCTTGTCTAGTGGTAAAAGCACGTATTCCTGTTCTGGTTTGTGTTCAGATTGACCTTAATTCACTTATCTGAAGGGAAAATCGCTACTTTATGAGGTCGCCAGGGACTACAGACCTTCATCAATCTCTTTAGATATGGCAGAAATGTGTAGGGTAACCGTAGCTCATTTCTTACATGACAAAACATACATATAGTTTAATATTTGATGGCCTGTGGGTAAGGTTTCTTCTTCTTCGGCTCAGGTTACATTTCCATGTAAAGTAAATGGACTGTGCTAAACAAACAGCGATGCTTGGTTTGGCTGTGTAAAAAAAGAAAAAAACAAAAACACGCCAACTTGGATCTGATATGGAGAAGTGCCATGCTGGTGAAGCATTCAGGCTCTTTCGTATATTTACATATTGATCTGCTTGATTTTATCTGTCTTTTAATATGATTGTAGCTATGTAAACAAGACAGAAACCCCAGGCCTGAATTAAAAGAACATTTTAGTGCGGGGGTTATTTACTCCAAGCCAAAGCAAACAATACAATAACAGGCTCTTTTTCAGCCTAGAACAAACACAGCCTTGGAGACAGACGTTCGCCACCATAGCCCCATCTGCAGCTTTGTGTGGAGAATCATTTTTCTCTCTGACACTGTTTTATTAAGCTGACTCCTGATTGTTCTGCTTCTTCTCAGCTGGCATCAAACCCTGAAAAATAACATTCTGATTGAAAGTGAAAGGATTTGCACGGACATAGAAGTGAACTTAAATGAGAGCCTGTTTGCCAAAGTGGTTAGCCTATTTAAAAGGCTGTTTGTTTCCAGACGGGCTTTGTTATAGATTATAGTTTTCGTAAAACATGTTTAGAAACCTAATCAGCCAGAAATATTAATCAGTATTTTTACAGAACCTCACAAAAGCATTAGCTCCTCATGCAGTTTAGCAAAACTATCCTTGTGTTATCAAACCACTTTCAATAATGAATTTATTTTTTGTGGATTTTATGGAATAGAATAACACAAAGTAGTTCATAACTGTTAGGGCCGGATTTATCAAGATCCAATTTTGCGTGCAGTAATTTGCGCTCGCAAACTGGAATTTTGCGCGAGGGGCTGAACCATGGTTTGCGGGTGATTTAACAAGAGCGATTGCGTAACTGGTGGCAGGTGCAAAACTGTTGGAGACACCCTATTTAAATGATGGTTTTGCGCGTTTTGTGGTTTGCGGCATGGCGAGTTTGGACAGCAGAAGGCGCAAAAGGAAATTCGGTATTGGTGGATGAAGCCAACAAACATTTAAGTGAGCTACAGCAAAGAAGTGTCCCTGTCACACAGAGGAACGCTATATGTGAACAAATCTGTAATAAAGTAAACTCTGTTGGTGAAACCTTGCGAATAGTGGATGAAGTAAAAAGAAGATCACAGGATATTAGAAGGCGAACCAAAGAAAAACTGGCATATAACAAAACATCTGCGAACAAAAGAGGAGGGGGCACAGTAGATGAGATGCCTCTGACCAGCATTGAGGAACAAGTACAGCTGACGCTCTGTGAGGAGCAAATCACTGGAATTGCAGCTCCAAAATGGCAATGCTGGATAAACGATATGTTTGGATGATCGTTTCCTCGTTCATTGCAAAAATATTCACACGGAGTGAAAAAATGCGTTCTCTGCGTCTCCTTGCTTCATTTCGATGTCTCCTTCTTGCGACAATAACCGCTGCCATGTGTGCGCAATTACGCATACAGACCATTTGCACCTTCTTTTGAAACGTGTTAAATATAGTCAGATACCGTTAGCAAAATTGCTTTCAGGTTTGATAAATCACTTTGCGAGTGCTAAATTAATATATTTACATGTTCTCCTCCCACAAGACGCACTTTTGCGTGTAAACGCCCCATATTGAATATTCATTGCAGAAAAAGTACTAAATGGATAAGAGGCGCTATTTAGCACGTTTTAAAGACCAAATCCTTTTAGCACGCTGTTGATAGATCAGTTTGTACATTTTTTAGCGTGCGCAGTGAAATAGCTCACGTTTTAATACACGCAAACCTTTGATAAATCCGGCCCTTAGTGTTTTAAAAAAAGATTTTTTTAAGTAAAAAACTAAAAAGTGAGGCACAAATCTGTATCAAACACAGCAGTATTTTAATAACCCTCTATAAAGTGAATAGATCACGGTCATTTTTTTTACTCCACATGCTATTAAAACCTCATCCAAGGGGAGGTATTTTCTTCAGCAGGGATTTTAAAGCTGGTCAGCGCTGCTAAGAAAATGGAAAGAGTTGAATATTAGGCAATCCAAGAGGAAAACCTTTTGGATGCAAAAAAAAGACTTCAAACTGAGGCATGGGTTTAGGCATATTAGTGTTTTGAAAACTATGCATCATTTTCCTTTCCTTGTTTTCTATATCACATTAAGCCCTAATGAAGTACACAAAGTTTTGTGCCTGAAATATTAAAAAAATATATAACATACAGTAGGTTTGAATTCATTTGGAAGGAACCGGCAGTGGACGTTTTAAGCTTCTGCTGCAGAGAAATTCAAAATGTCACACTAAGGCACTGTTAATACTCATATTAATCAAATCAGAAATATTAATCAAATCAAAAATATTTGATGGATTTTTTTTTTCTTTCCTAAATTGTTCATGGAATAAAAAATAAACAAATTTTAAAAGTAATTTCACATTAAATTTGAAAGCAATGATCGAGGCATTCTGTTCCCTTTAGCATCACTGATCTACTTTCTCCTCTTCATCCAACCTCTGTTCTCAGTCCTGACCTGTTATGCCAACGGTTCAGTGAATATAAACAACGGGCGAGTGCTGTCAGAAATTAGCTACAGTGGTAACAGATGTCTCCCCCCTCCCCTCCATCTTAGAAATCTGTCCCCATTTGATGTGAAGCAGTTTAACACTTCTTTACAGCACATTTGATCTCTATGCCCCAATCTGTTCGGCCAATCGATGCAGGCTTTTGATGTGCTGCTGCCAGTGGATCTGAGGCATCTGAGCATGCTGGACTGGGAGGAGAAATCACCTGCTGTTGCAATTAGAAAAACAAGGGCTCTGCTTCCTTTTCTCTCAGCACCACGCTGTCCTGCTGTAATGTAATACTCCCCCAGCATGCTTAGAAAATACCTCTTTAAGGGAAGAAGTTATTTAAATTATGACATGTGAGATTGTATGTGCAGAGGAAACATAACTGGGCTTTTATAAGCATAATTTGAGAAAAAAAAAAAAAAAAAAAAAAAAAAAAAAAAAAAATATATATATATATATATATATATATATATATATATATATATATATATATATATATATATATATATATATATATATATATTTTATTTTAAGCCTTAAAATACAACAGATTATTTGGAGAAGTTTATAATGATAGTCTGTTTTCAATCAGCTTAAAGCTTTCTTTTTAGTTCAAAGTCTCGGATATGGTGGTTGCCTTTTTAATAAGAGGCCTTGGGGCTGTTTTGGAAATTTCCAGCCACCTTCTACCAATGCTGTTGACAAAACACCTCTGTGTCAGTACCACTACATCTTTACAACACAACAAACATTAAGCTTCGCTCACTGACATCATAATATGATTCATCCAGGTGTCACTTCATCTAAGTGGAGATTTAAGTATTTAAAAGCCCATTTGGTCTTGTTGTTACATCATGCTTGCAAAATTAGGCTCCCTTGGATTTTTTCCACGTAATTATGAGACAATTTAAAACTTCGGTGTCTATTACTGGGATGTGATAGAGCTACAAAAATGAGTGTACAAATGTAAAGAAGCCCAATACTTCAACATTTAGATAGATATCTAGAGAGAGAAAAATGGAGCGCTCTATTTTTTTGTCAAACAGCCAAACCAGAATGTGTGAAAATCAGTTTTCAATTAAAACATTACATTTCTATTAAAGTAATACATCCAGAGAACATCTAGATTGGTGCAGAATAAGATAAATATTTTTCACTACATAAACAAATATAATCACTCCATACAAAATACATTTGCTATATAAATAATTGTTTTAGAAATTTTTTAGACTGACCAGCCACACTGACTTATAATATGTGTATTCAATACACAGCTGGTCAGGCTGTTAATGCGCAGACTCTCCTATCTAAAACCAACTGGACCAATCACAGTGCTAGAGGCGGGGCTTAAACCAGAACTACCCATAATGTTTTACCCAGCATTTGTCCACTGTCAAGATTTTCAAAATTTCAAGGACTGACTGCTGTAAGGGGTTATCTTTTTAATAAAATGTTTTTGCATCACATCCATAGTTATCTGATTGGTACTTCTTCTTCTACTTCTAATAATCCTGCCCTGGTCCCACCATTGAAATTTAGGCTCCATACGCTCCTTTCTATACTGATAATCTGTATATTATATGTTTTAATTGGCCCAAAATATATAAACATTCATTTCTGGTTGCAATGCTGCTATCCACATAAAGGATTCTGCACCAATAGAATAAATAGTAGGTCATACTAAACACTAAAATATCAAAGTATTGTCATCCTTTTAAGGCATGGTGAAGCAATACCTATTAGAATAACCAATAATTACTCCACTTTCTTTACTAGCTTAAACTCAGATTTCAACATGTCTGCCATATGTTTGATTAGTGCTAGTTGTGGGGGGTGTTTTTTCCTGTTTTTATTTTTTTCTCAAATATGTTTCACACACTGGGGCAGTTCCTGCATGACTGGGGCCCAGGAGAAGCTCCTCCTTCTGCCACCCTCAACAGATTAAAATGTCTGAAATTATGAAATTTAAGAGGCAGGATCAGATTCAATGCAGTTTGAAATAATCTCTAATCTAATCTAAAGGTTTAAAAGTTCACAGCTGATCGTAGATGCTTGTAGCACTGGTTCAATAGCAGGATTCACTCAGGAACACGTTAGGGCCGACTGAATATCAAACATGTTTGATTGTCTCCCGACCTTATGATTCCTGATTGGTAGATGGCCATGGGAGGCTAATCGCCCCTTGTTACTCCCCTTATACTACATGATGCAGGATGCAGGCTGAGGCTGAAACCTGGCAAGCTACCCAAAGTTCTCACACAAGTGAAGAATCGGCCCAAAAAGGACAAAAGTATGCCCGGCTTTAGCTGACAAATTTCACACTTGCTGTCTTTTGGCCAGAATACCCCCATTTTCTTTTTGAAATTTGAGCAAAAGGATACAATTAGTGGATAGAAAAGATATTTGGGGCAGATGCCACTTTGTGATTTACTGATTGTACTGAGTGTCCCTCCCTTATGCAAACCGTGGGCGACAGTGGCGTTGGATGTAGGAGTTTGCCCTGAAATCGAAGGGTTGACGGTTCAAGCCCCGACTCCGACTTTCAGTGTCGTTGTGTCCTTGGGCAAGACACTTCACCTGCATTGTCTACTGATGGTGGAGAGGGCGCCACCAGGCCCTCTGGTGGCGCCAGTGTACGGCAGCCTCGCTTCTGTCAGTGAGCCCCAGGGCAGCTGTGGCTACAATGTGGCTGGCCACTATCAGTGTGTGAGTGTGTGTGTGAATGGGTGAATGAATGTAGTGTAAAGCGCCTTGGTCAAGTCTCCTAACTTGAATAAAGGCGCTATATACAGGGGCTGGTCATAAAATTAGAATATCATGAAAAAGTAGATTAATTTCAGTAATTCCATTTAAAAAGTGAAACTTGTATATTATATTCATACATTACATACAAACTCATATATTTCAGATGTTTATTTTGTTTAATTTTGATGATTACAAATGACAACAAATGAAAATCTCAAATTCATCATATCAGAAAATTAGAATATTGTGAAAAGGTTCAAAATTGATGGCCCCTGGTGCCACACTCTAATCAGCTAATTAACTCAAACCACCTGCAAAAGCCTTTAAATGGTCTTTCAGTCTAGTTCTATAGGCTACACAATCATGGGGAAGACTGCTGACTTGACAGTTGTCCAAAAGACGACCATCGACACCTTGCACAAGGAGGGCAAGACACAAAAGGTCATCGCTAAAGAGGCTGGCTGTTCACAGAGCTCAGTGTCCAAGCACATTAATAGAGAGGCGAAGGGAAGGAAAAGATGTGGTCGAAAAAAGTGTACAAGCAAGAGAGATAACCGCACCCTGGAGAGGATTGTGAAACAAAACCCATTCAAAAATGTGGGGGAGATTCACAAAGAGTGGACTGCAGCTGGAGTGAGTGCTTCAAGAACCACCACACACAGACGTATGAAAGACATGGGTTTCTGCTGTCGCATTCCTTGTGTCAAGCCACTCTTGAACCACAGACAGCGTCAGAAGCGTCTTGCCTGGGCTAAAGAGAAACAGGACTGGACTGCTGGTGAGTGGTCCAAAGTCATGTTCTCTGATGAAAGTAAATTTTGCATTTCCTTTGGAAATCAAGGTCCCAGAGTCTGGAGGAAAAGAAGAGAGGCACTTCATCCACGTTGCTTGAAGTCCAGTGTAAAGTTTCCACAGTCAGTGATGGTTTGGGGTGCCATGTCATCTGCTGGTGTTGGTCCATTGTGTTTTCTGAGGTCCAGGGTCAACGCAGCCACATACCAGGAAGTTTTAGAGCACTTCATGCTTCCTGCAGCTGACCAACTTTTTGGAGATGCAGATTTCATTTTCCAACAGGACTTGGCACCTGCACACAGTGCCAAAGCTACCAGTACCTGGTTGAAGGACCATGGTATCCCTGTTCTTAATTGGCCAGCAAACTCTCCTGACCTTAACCCCATAGAAAATCTATGGGGTATTGTGAAGAAGAAGATGCAATACACCAGACCCAACAATTCAGAAGAGCTAAAAGCCACTATTAGAGCAACCTGGGCTATCATAACACCTGAGCAGTGCCACAGACTGATCGACTCCATGCCACGCCGCATTGCTGCAGTAATACAGGCCAAAGGAGGCCCAACTAAATACTGAGTGCTGTACATGCTCATACTTTTCATGTTCATACTTTTCAGTTGGCCAACATTTCGATAAATCCTTTGTTTTTATTGGTCTTCAGTAATATTCTAATTTTCTGATATGATGAATTTGAGATTTTCATTTGTTGTCATTTGTAATCATCAAAATTAAACAAAATAAACATCTGAAATATATGAGTTTGTATGTAATGTATGAATATAATATACAAGTTTCACTTTTTAAATGGAATTACTGAAATCAATCTACTTTTTCATGATATTCTAATTTTATGACCAGCACCTGTAAGTACATGCCATTTACCAAACCTGTTCTACACAAGCCCTAAAGATGGATGCTATGTAGAATTCAAATTTAACTACACAGATCAATCTGGTTTATGTCAGGTTCTGGTTTTGGACTCCTCTATAAATCCACCCTGAGTACCTGCCCTTATTCCCAATATTAAAACAGCTGTTCCCATACATAAATACATGTACAGTTTCAGTTTATGAACATATCCAATGCACAAAAGCAGGGATACAGTTTGTTAAGTTTTTACTGCTAATGGTAATTTGACCTGAACATTAATTGGTAAACCCTACTGATTTTCTAGTAGAGCATGTTTTAGCTGGGCTGGATGTTATTTATAGATACGACTTCTCACCTCATAGATATATAGGAAGCAGGATGAAGTAGCTCACGGCAGTGGGATCCAGGGATCCTGATTTTTTTTTTTACTTTACTACTCGTCAGACTAGGGTCAGTTTGAAGCAAAGGCAAGTCTACACACATTACCCGTCTTTCTGTCTGTTTGGGGTTATTAGCTGAACATTAATGCCAATTTGTATTTACAGTATAAATAGTTAATACCATCTACTCTGACTGGGACAAGTCCGAGCACTGGTACTTGTTCCACAGTTTGATAACCATACATCTAAGCTTGTTCTATATTATATTTTAAGGTGGTAATGGCATTTTAAGGGAAGGGTACAGTGTTAAGTTCCCTTCACACTGTTTGTGTTTGGACTCTGTTTACTAATAATGAGACTAATGAAAGTATTTAACATTTTTTTCTTAGAGGTGTCTGGATAAAGAGAGCTGAATAGAAAATCACACCTTTTCTAGTTTTTATTTGCCACCTGCAGTATGCACTACAGTACTTTTTGCCCTTTATTTGAAATGCAGAGGAAATACGTTGACGTTTGTGATCATAAATAAAAAAAATCAGGAAGTTTTATTGACACTATGTACAGTAACCATTGCTATATCTTGAGAAGAATGCACTTACATACAGCCATCTTAGGAGGAAGAAATATTTGATTAGCAACCACAGAGGTAGACAGTACTCTCAATAGATTTTACAAGGGGTTTAAGGCATTATGATTTATGAATACCAAGACAACCATCTACGAAAACATATTGGCGTATATGAGGAAAAGTTAGCTCTAATCTGCCATGGGGACAGCAGCAGGGTGAGGAGAGGCTAACTATAGAGACTAACTGAAGAGGATCAAGAGAACACAGCAGAAGTTAGCTGGGGAAATATATTGCTGAAGATGGGGGATAGGCTACAGGTGGCCGGGGGGGAGGGAAAGTTGTACTTTGGATAAACCCACCAGGGAGATAGAGCGTGGAAAGACTACGGCTGACCAAGGCTAGCCCCTATAGGGAAATGGAAGGAGCACAGCGGACGAGCAGAGAAACATGTCCCATCCCTCCTGCCATTGTTTCACTGGCAGATTACTGCAAAGTTTTCATCACAACTGCCCTTAAGTTTTGTTCAAAGGTTTTCATAAATCAATATGACTCAAACCACGTGTAAAACTTACTGAGAGAACTGTCTACCTGTGTGTTTGCTAAAGAAATGCTCACTCCACTAAGATGGAAGTGATCGTCGCTAGGCTCTGTCAGGATAAGGTTGTGGTTTGAGGACTCAAATGCAGAGGCAGGGAGGCAGAGATGAGTTTCTTGTAGATTTAATGATTGTTTAACAAACAACACAAGTTCACTCGTCCATCTCCTCTCAATCTTGGAGGTGTTAACAGGTGCTTTTACTAGATGTGCTTTAAAGTCTGTGCCCATGATGTTTTAAACACCTTTTTATGTTTTCTTTTCTGCTGCGATAAACAGGATATTTCCATTGTAAGAAAAGCTAATATTAATCTTAAGAAGTTTTTAAAGCTCATGCTTCAGTGGCTCCGTTGGGGATATTCATCATAATCAAGGACACCATCAGCATGATTAACGTCATGTGATTTCACCTTGGTATGCAATGCGGTTAGATCTGTGTATGTGGCATGATAAGGGCTTGCAGCTTTGGTTTAATTATCCAGACTTAATGATCTCTTATCTGTTGTTTTTCCCCCCCACTTCCCGAGCTGGGGTACATGACCTCCGCTGTACACAGCAAAACAGTAAATAACTTTTTATTTATAGAGGATGGCTTTTTATTTTTTGTCCCCCTTAATGATTTGAAAACTGCGATTGTTCTCCAGTTCTTCTGGGCTAGTCTCAAAGCTCCTATTCTTATGCCAGTTTCATCCAGAAACATGTTTGGAAAATTGCCCTTTTCAGGAGTGCCAAGGCAAAAAAACAATTTGTCCCCTTATATATGTCTTCTGTTTTCACTTTTTATCACACTTAATTGTTTCAGTTAATCAAACTATTTGAAGTTTGAAGCAAAGATAAGCTGAGGGAATAGGAAATAAACAGGTTTATCAAATTTGCTTAGACTATCCAATCAAAACTAGTCTTAAATAAATAAGTTTATCATTATCAAAACTGCATACTGGGGCAGATACATATTCAAAGAGCATATACTGTATTTGATTCAGAAATAATAGAAAGTAAATCTACTCATATGTACCGATGTCTTACCAGCAATTATAAGCCATTAAAAGAATGAAACATGACCTCTTGTTTGGATTCCATTTAGCTGTCTGAACTATAGTTAACCTTACAAATGCTCACTTTGTACAAAAACAAACCATCTCAACCCTGCAAAGCAAATCTTGTAGCAATTGGGCAAAACAAAGTTTGATCTTTAAATGTCCTCATTTATAAATTTGACATATGTGCTGCAGTAATAACTCTTCTAATGCATAGCCCAATGCCGAGGTGTTGAACCAGCTTGCTATGCAGTTCACCTTTCCACATTTGACACATCTCAGAAACCCTGTTAGGGATTTTTGATGAATGACAGCATTGCTGCATTTCAAAGAACCGTATTCCTTATGTGAAACAATCCCACATAACAGGGCAGGCAGACACGCCAAAGAGAAATGTTTTCAGTGCAATCTTTAATTAAGCTACATAAATAATTTGTTGTGTCATGCAAATCAATCTCTCTGCTTGTGTCTGTGTTTTTATATAATCTACAATGACTCATAAGCTATAATGATAAATGGCACTGATACTATAAGTGTAGAACAAACATTTTTCTGTGATCCGTAGGAGAAGAAGAAAGCGCTGCAATTCACATAATAGGAAAATTTTAGGGTCCTATATACTGTAGTAAACCCAAATATGCATTTAAGTGCAGGCTTCTTTTATATCTGCTTAGTTTGATGAGAACATTAAAGTTGTGTTTTGAATATGTTGCCTAGCATTTTAATGACTATTTCCTTTTTCAGTTACTCTCAAGGAAATTAGAATTAGACAATAATTGTGATCAGTTTTGCAGGAGTTAGAATCTAATTCGTAAATACGTCTTTTAAGTGAAAGAGTCTTACCTGTGTGTCTTAATGTAGTGTAAAGTCTTGGTCAAGTTTTATGCCTTGAAAAAGTGCTATATAAGTACTGGCCATTTACCATGTAAAAAATTTCAGTGATTCTTAAGGAATTGATTTGAAGCAAAATCTAGTGTAATGTTTTCTCTTCAACCACCAATTTAGACAGAGGACATGGATGGATGGATGGATGGATGGATGGATGGATGGATGGATGGATGGATGGATGGATGGATGGATGGATGGATGGATGGATGGACAGGCAGGCGGATGGATGGATGGATGGACAGAAGTATGAATGCATGGATGGATGGATGGATGGATGGATGGACAGGCAGGCGGATGGATGGATGGATGGACAGAAGTATGAATGCATGGATGGAAGGATGGATGGATGGATGGATGGATGGATGGATGGATGGATGGACAGGCAGGCGGATGGATGGATGGATGGACAGAAGTATGAATGCATGGATGGATGGATGGATAGACAGGCAGACGGATGGATGGTTGGACAGATGGATGGATGGATGGATGATGGATGGATGGATGGACAGGCAGACGGATGGATGGTTGGACAGATGTATGGATGGATGGACAGATGGATGGATGGACAGGCAGGCGGATGGATGGACAGATGGATGGACAGATGTATGGATGGATGGATGGACAGATGGATGGATGGACAGATGGATGGATGGACAGGCAGGCGGATGGATGGACAGATGGATGGACAGATGTATGGATGGATGGATGGACAGATGGATGGATGGACAGGCAGGCGGATGGATGGACAGATGGATGGACAGATGTATGGATGGATGGATGGACAGATGGATGGATGGACAGGCAGGCGGATGGATGGACAGATGGATGGACAGGCGGATGGATGGATGGATGGACAGATGGATGGATGGACAGGCGGACATATGGATGGATGGACCAGGATAATAAACAGGAGTTAGAATCTAATTCGTAAATACGTCTTTTAAGTGAAAGAGTCTTACCTGTGTGTCTTAATGTAGTGTAAAGTCTTGGTCAAGTTTTATGCCTTGAAAAAGTGCTATATAAGTACTGGCCATTTACCATGTAAAAAATTTCAGTGATTCTTAAGGAATTGATTTGAAGCAAAATCTAGTGTAATGTTTTCTCTTCAACCACCAATTTAGACAGAGGACATGGATGGATGGATGGATGGATGGATGGATGGATGGATGGATGGATGGATGGATGGATGGATGGATGGATGGACAGGCAGGCGGATGGATGGATGGATGGATGGACAGAAGTATGAATGCATGGATGGATGGATGGATGGATGGATGGATGGATGGATGGACAGGCAGGCGGATGGATGGATGGATGGACAGAAGTATGAATGCATGGATGGATGGATGGATGGATGGATGGATGGATGGATGGATGGACAGGCAGGCGGATGGATGGATGGATGGACAGAAGTATGAATGCATTGATGGATGGATGGATAGACAGGCAGACGGATGGATGGTTGGACAGATGGATGGATGGATGGATGATGGATGGATGGATGGACAGGCAGACGGATGGATGGTTGGACAGATGTATGGATGGATGGACAGATGGATGGATGGACAGGCAGGCGGATGGATGGACAGATAGATGGACAGATGTATGGATGGATGGATGGACAGATGGATGGATGGACAGGCAGGCGGATGGATGGACAGATAGATGGACAGATGTATGGATGGATGGATGGACAGATGGATGGATGGACAGATGGATGGATGGACAGGCAGGCGGATGGATGGACAGATGGATGGACAGATGTATGGATGGATGGATGGACAGATGGATGGATGGACAGGCAGGCGGATGAATGGACAGATGGATGGACAGGCGGATGGATGGATGGATGGACAGATGGATGGATGGACAGGCGGACATATGGATGGATGGACCAGGATAATAAACTCACACTATGTTAATACTTTGCTTCTGATCAATTTTAATAATCGATCATATTTTACACTGAGCGTATCTTTCCTACAATAAAAGACGGTGGTGTGTCCGCATCACACACTAGGGATGCTTTTTTAAAATTCATGTGTAAATAACTTGTCACTTGGGCTTTGATGACTGTGTCAGACTTTTTTGCCTGTTTTGCCTATTAAACCCCAAAATTGTCAAACCAGCTGAATTACACAGGTGAGGATCTACCAAATTTTGTGTATACAAAAACTTAAGTCATGGACTGGTGGTAAAAGGTTGCACAGGAGCCGGTAGCTCTCAGAGAGGGCGTCAGCATGCATCCCCTCACAGTAATTACAAAGTGCTTGCAGGAGCTCGTGTAACTCCCAAGGAGCATTCAGCTGATTTCACGCACAATGGTCTCAACCAAGCTTCATGTTGATGTGTTCGCAAGCTGGTTCAGTCATGTGTGATGAGAACAACAAGTGTATTTGCTTGTTTATTCCATAGATTTTATTTTATAGAACCTAAGCAGGCTGCTGCAGCTCAGCTGATGTGTCTAAAGGATTTGCTGAAAATCATTAAATGAATCAAGGAAGGTATGTGCTTCTCTTAAGATACATTTAATGCAGAAGTGAGACTTCCCTGGTCGTGGTTGGGACAAGTGTCCGTCAGTCACAGAGCGTAAGCTGTTAGCCTTCAACCTCCACCTCCCACCCTACCCCATCCTCGGCCTTACCCGAGCCTGGGAGCGGAATTCTGGGAACATTTTTCCATGTGAAATTCCGAGGTCCAGTTGAGGGGTGTGACGCCAGTGCATTGTTCCAGCAGCAAAAAAAGGAACCTCTTGTGATGAGGCCAATTCCTGTTGGTCCCAAAAAAACAGGCACTTTCTCACACCGACTTCCTTCCTCATTGGACAGCACAAAACAATCCAAGACCAACCAGCAAAGCGAAAGAGAACGAAGGAGAAGGAGCAGGAGCAGGAGGTGTGCTCGGAGAAAAGGAGCTGGAAGCAGAAGAGCTGGAAGCTCTGCTCCTATCACCTGACTGTCTCTTTTGAAGCTGGAGACTTATTATGTGCTTGTTAAAGGTGCCTGCCATTGTATCTATTTACAAAAAGCAAGCTTATCTTTACTACCTTTATGACCCTCACCTCATGTGCACTGCTTTTTACTCTCCCACATTGTTTGCTTTTGGATCTCATCTGGAAACAAAAGCAGTAGTTTTAGTTCGAACTCATATCTTTATCATGTTACAGCATAAGGCTTCAGATTGAGACAACAGAAGAAGAGCGAGCAGCGAGGCTCGGCTGATTGAGAGAGCAGGACACAGGAAGCACCTGCCTGTGCGGAGAGCAGGACATTTATCTGACCCTGCTCGCATCAGGTGGTTTCCTTGTTTATATTGTCTCCCAGCAGCTCCCTGTAGCCCGGCCCATATTGCCTGCCTCATGGGCCACCCCTTTGACCAGAACTTCATTGATCTTAAAGCATATTGTCACTTCCTTATATATTTTTTTTCACCAGAATGACTTGAAGTTGCTCTTGCCCAATCTGTTCACCTGCAGCACGAATACAGGGATCAGAGTAACAAGTTAAAAAGTCAGATGTCTGCCTGACCTTTCACCCCAGTCCACACAAAAAACAAACATGGCAGCCTTGAAGCCTGTCTTCCTTTTCCGCTTCTGGCCTATACTTGGGGAGAGCAACAACAAGAAGCCTATCAATTAGCTTGACTGATAACCCCGATCCTGCTGGCCTCCATGTCACCTGTATTGCTGAACCTTAACCCATCTGGCAAGATTTAAATCTCCCTGTTTTCATTTCTTCGTTTCTAGTTTCTAGGAATTCTACAGTGACTGTACTTCTGGTGAAACAGCAGGATATTTTTTTACTACTGCAGCCAAATGATTCCTTTTTTTCCCACCCTTGTTGATATAATTATAGTTAAATTGCAGCTTGGTATTCATAGTAATGACTGCAGGTGGGCCAGACACAGGTGCTGCCTGTAATTACACGGCACACGAGGTCCAGAAATTATTATCTGGGCTAAATACATATAATCAGCCTTTGCAGATGTGCATCCAAACAGCTTGGTCAAACATCAACTGTCACCGGGAGGGAGGACTGAACAGAGTAAGCATGTGTGGAAGACACGTGGAGACTGGTCCATTGATCTTTTTGCATGGCTGTCTAAGCAAATAAACTCGTCTACCCCCTGCTTTGTAATCTATAGCTGTTTCATCGTGTTGGAAAAGATCAAGAGTGTTTGATCTGGCCTGAGGTTGCTCTGATGTTTAGTCGAGGAAATTTCAGTCTTAAAGTCTTAATCTCAACCTTTACTGTGAAGCTACGCCTTGAACTTTTTTCTCTTGATACAAGCACAACCTTAATGTTTTTTATTGCAATTGCAAGTGACAGACTGACACCGATTGGTCATACCTGTGAAGCTAAAGTAAAAAAGTAAATGGCTTTAAAGATATGTTAAAATATGGTGTGCATTTTCATTTGCCACTTTATTAATAAGCTCTTTAATGAAATCTGTCACAACCGACTGCATTTAAAGTAAACATGTGGGTAATTTAATCAAGTGTACAAGAGAACAAACAGTTTCAAAACGACCAAGGAGCACAGCAAAAGTTGCAAAGAGTTTTAAAGCAGGGTGTGGTTATAAAGCGATGTCCAAAGCTCTTAACATCTCACAGAATAAAGTTCAGTCCACCCTCTAAAAGTAGAATGAGTATGACATGGCTGCAAACCTTGCAAAAAAAGTGGTCATCACCTAAAATAAAAGATGCGGCAATGAGATTGTTAATAAGAGAGGTAGTCAAGGCCCATGGTAACTCTGGAGGAGCGACGAAAATCTACACCTCAGGTGGGACACTGTGGAAAGAGTCAATTTTTCTTGCACTCAACAAATACTGCCTCTATGGAAGAGTGGAAGAAGAGAGCCATAGCTGATAGAGTGGCCTGAGACGTCCTAATTCCAGTTTACTCAAAACCTATAGGGGACAGAGCAAACAGATGGAAGAGGTTGCCCAGGTAACATAGGATCAAAACTTTTTTTGGCCTACTGTACGTGCACAACACTATAGGCCTGATCCTCAAAGATTCAGACTACATGGTGCTGAATTGCACATGCAGTTTTTTAGTATGTGCAATGAGTGGCTGTGTTGCATGTGATCTACAAAGATTACTGCAGAAATTTTAAGGCATGCAAACCATTTGGTTTCTGCCTTTTGGAAGCACTTGAAAGTTGTCATAAAAAAGATGAGTTTCGAAGCCATGCGGCTAGAGCTAATAATGATAAAAATTATTTAATAAATATTATTTATAATAATAAATGATATTCATAGTACACACCACTTAGATGCCATATCTTCTGTCTCAGTCTGCAAGTTTACAAGTCGTTCTTTGAAATCCTAAAAGAAGAATGGGAGATCTTTAAGGAATAAGGCTCCTCTCCTGTGGAACCGACTACCAGTTTTAGCGCATGAGGCAGTGACATTATCCTTGACATCCCTGAGAGAAATAACAGCTGTGCTGCTGTCATCAACTCTCCTTCAAACTCTGACATGGGAACTGGATCGGAGCTCATCTGTCTGGCTGTGTGTTTCTGGGACAGGGCTGCTTGTGCAGCTACTTAACAGTTGCCTTTTGTATCTCTGCTCCTTTTTCTATGTCGGCATCTGTCTCCTTGAACCCCGGTCGGGCTCAGCAGATGCCTGCTCACACTGAGCCTGGTTCTGCTGGAGGTTTCTTCCTGTTATACAGTAAGGGAAATTTTCGTCCCGTCTAAAAATTAAAAGGATGAGAACCTCTCCCATATAAAACATGTTTTATATGGGAAAATCATATGTTTTTTTAACATATAAAACATATATGATTTATTTGTTTTGTTGGGTTTCAAACATATAAACATAACTATGCTTCATGCTTTTTGGGGAGGAAAAAAAAAATCATGTTGCAAGGACTAAAACAAACCAACTTCCACCCCTATCTCTTCATAGGCTCTTTTAATATTCTATTTTTTTCATAAGCATGCCAAAACATTTAATTTCAGTCATTTTTTCAGTTTGGTTTTATTATTTGAAGATTGTCTGCTGTCCAGCCTCATTCATTTCTGCCAAACTGGAACTGGTAATTTTTTCTTTAAAAACATTACTTTTCTATAGTTGTTACTGGTGGTCCAAATATGTTACATGTTATATACTCTGGCATTGTACCATACCTCCTTTGTGGCAGCAATGACTGCAAATATTTGTTTGTGTCAGTTTGCACCTGACTTTCAGAAGTTCAAAAAAAGACACAAAAGCCTGCAGTTGAGCTTTCAGATTTGGAAGATCGCTTTGCACATTGTAATTATTTACATTTGTGTATCCTCCACCCATGAACCTGCTATGTTTGATCATTAGAATAGGATCTGCATATTGATGAAGGCACACAGAAAAGTGTTTGCATACCCCGCCTGCTGATTCACAAAACCAAAAGTATGTGAGTGCATTTATGTTCTGCACATACAAAAACCATCGTGCGTTTTAGAACACACAATCCTTCTGAATATCAGGCCCGATGGAGGAAATCTAACACTTTAAATTACTCTCAACTTCATCAGGCATCTTCATCACTCCATCAACATTGCTTTAGCAGAAAATAAGCTGCTAGAGTGGATTGGAGGATGGATAGAGCTAAATTCATAGCAATGCTGAAGGAAGATCTGCTATGTGAAAGACTTGAGACAAAAGGCAGAGATTCAGCTTCTGGCAGCACAACAGCTCAGAATATACAGTCAAACCCAACATAGTGCTGTTTAGGTCAAAGTGTTAGAAAACTCCAAAGCCTAAACCTAAATCCAGCAAAAATGTCTGGAGAGACTTAAAAATTAGCACCCACAGAAACCCTTCATCTTTTTAGCCTGAGACTGAACCATTTTGCAAAGAAAAACATACAAATACTGTATATCAGTCATATGGGTGAACCTGACGGACACATACCTTAAAAGACTTGCCGTGCAGAATGAAAAGAGGTGAATCTACGATGTAATTTCAGACTTCACAGAAAAAAAAACATTTATGTGGTATGGATACCTCAGCAAGCCACTGTATATCTGCTGGCTATGTTTATCCTGAAGTTTACCACTGTGATATATATCTGTGGTTAATGCCATTTCTTCCTCTTTGCAGGCCTCTGAATGGTCCTTCAGCAGCCCTGCTTTCCTTACTATCTTGTTATCTCAGCAAGTGTTTCCTGCAAGCGCCTCGCTCCTCTCTGGGACATGTGGTGGAGCTTGTGCCTTGTTTTGTCCATGACGTATTGTTCTCCCACAGTTTAAACATCGTAAATTAGCTGGAAACAATTTGTCAGACATGAGAAACAAGAAAGAAGGGAGGCAAGGGAAAAAAACAACAACAAAAAAACAGCAATATCGACAACATCAGGGCCCTGATGTGGCCCCGGCATTGAACCGTACATCCAACAAATATGTTAATGGTCTGGCTAATTGCAGCAATTCAGGCTATTGAAAAAAAATATTGCCTTGAGTGCTCTGCAGTGGGCTAGCTGGAAGACATTTTCTAATTTTGCACAAAGCTAATTGCTGTTTCAGCTTCTTGGCAGTGTTATATTTATATTTATCACATGTTGAAATGCAAAGAACAGTAGCTCGTACATGTAGACTCCGAATAAAATAATGCTTCTTTTGTCTTTCAGATCAGAAGGCACAAGATTTGTTGGCCTGGTCTGCAGGATGTTGCACAATTAAGACAAGTACATATTTGTGAGCTGCATTTCCATTTTGAGTAAATGAAGTGTGTTTATTTGAATTCACCGGAGGAGCCACCCCTGTTTATTCCGCAGGCTGATTCCTCCTCACCGTCAACATGACCTTCTTTAATGAGAGAATTCCTGAACATCAGAGGATGTCTAACGCACATCCTGGCTCTTAATCAGCCCTCGCGCTCTCACCTAGATCATCAAGGTCCTGCAGCAGAGACCCTCTCCTGGAGGTCGAAAAGCAGCCTTCTAATCGTGACGTCTCAGATAAGAACAGAGTGGCCTGGCTAAGCAGAGAGCTGTAGGCCATCAAAGAGTGGAATCCCAATGAAATTCCTCCCAATAACCCAAAACTGCCTCAGCCTGGCAGCATTTGAGGATGTCTGAATGACAAAACTATGCCCTTCTGTCAAGATCTACCCTGCTCCATGTCTCTGGGGGATCCACTGTCACAACCAATGTTCCCATGGATGGAAATGACTCCGGGGAGTCTGAGATTGACAGTAAGCGGAGTGGGACCAGAAATGAAAGGTCTCCAAAGAGTCAAGAGGCTAGTCGGGGAAGTAAAAATAAAAACATGTTGTAAAGCATGCTCAAAGCAACAGAATGCCCTTAGCTGTGACATGGGAACCCTTTCGCCCTCAAAGCTATGCCAATAGTCATCCCCCGCTGGACATCGGGGGAAGGCCATAACTGAGGCCCTGTTCACAAACGGACAGCTCTCTGCTATCTCGAGATGGGCTGAACTGTGCTGGGAACCATCTAAGCTCAGCAAATAGCCTTTAGATTAGCCCTTAATATAAGTGGAGCCTCCAATGGCTTTTGATATGAAGCCAAATAAGTAATTGTTTTACAAAGTTGCTTTGATAAGGAAATGTTGAAAGACGAGGGAATTGAGGTTGTAGCAATTATTAGAAGAATTACAGCAATTTAACATGAAAGTAGTTCCCCTTAGTCCCAGTTTCTCATAAATGAACTGGATCTTAAAAGTTTACAGATCTGTTTTGAAAATCTAGCACTTTTTGATGTAAAAAATCTAGTCAAAATATCTCCTAAGAAGCTAACAGCAACAACCAGGAGTAGCAGGATTTTCCATCAAGCAGTTGTTTCCTACATGTGGCGTCAATCTCCTATAATGTCCATATGTCTTGATTAAGAAGTAATAATGGAAAATAGGTTTGAAAGAGCTTTCTTTCAAAGCAATCAAAATCCAGGTCAAAAAAAGTGTTTTGGTCAAAATAAAAAACAAAAAACAAGGCAATTCCAACTGGCCTTTTAAACACAAGATTGACAGTGATTTTCACTAATACACCATCAGCCCAGCGAAACATGGTGGGGGAAGAATTATAATTTTGACAGAGTAACTTTACTTCAGATGGAACTATTGTTTTAGTTGAGCTAGATACAAATATTGATAGTTTCAAATACCAGTAAGTTGTGGACTAAAAGGTAAGGTGTCAGCTTGAAATCTGAGAATAAAGACACATTTTTAGTTTTAGCATCACAGTGAGTGCAAGTATGCATTGAAATTGAGCAAAAATACTTTATCAGTGACATTTTCAGTTTATCTAATGGCATAACCAGGCAGTCTGTGGTTTCACCTGAAAAAGACTATGGACCAGTGATGTTACATAACTGTCTAGTGGTCATTTTGATAAGTTTTCAAACAATTTGGTCTGTTCTTTAGGGGTGGAGTTAAGTTGATTGTGAATTACAGTACATTTGTTTTCCTTTTTATCTTTACCTATTTATTCTATATTCCCTTTTCAGTTAAAGGAAGTAATACACATCTGTTTGATATTTTCATGCCTTTATCTCTCGTTTGAATGCAATTTAATTTGAGTAGTTCATTGCCATGTTTTTTCTTGAATCCAAAAAGAATTTTATCACTAAAACAGACCCATAAGAGGTATTCTGAAAATGTGTGACTATTTGTAACATAGAGCTTAGCTTATTATGGCCTTAATGAATAGAAAGGGAACAAATATCGATACATATATACATGAATGCATATTAGATTGTCAATCTTTACAATGCTATTGTTTGTGTGGTGCAGAAAATTAAGGAAAAAGGTAGAAAAGGATGTTTTTCCATAAACTGAACTGTTTATGACATACTCGATGTATTCAATTCAAAGTACGTACCACATATGCCTCTGATATTCTACAGGAAAAATATTGCATGCCTTGTTTGGCATAAGATTATATTTAGTTTCTTATCAGGAAATATTAGGCCCTGGGGTAATAAAAAACACTCTAAGTTTTATGTTCTTCACTAGAGCAGTACATGAAATGTAACAAGAATCTATCAGCTTTTGGATTTATCTAAACTACTCAAGCTTTCTAAGTTGTTTATTTTGGCTTTGCTTCATCTATAAAATCTCTTCATCATGATGAAAATGAAGCTCTATGTCAGCAAAATTGAATCCCCATATCCATTATGCTGCAGTGCTATTAATGCCACTTACTAGCAGGATCCCATAGAGGGAGAAAATGGAGGAAAGCGTGTCATAATTGACACTCTTTCAACAATTTCATAGAATACAGTGCTGGTCTAAAATGGGAATGTAATATATTTCATAGTTGAATGACTATGTAATAAACAAGTTATATAATCTAAAAAAAACAAGAACCAGGTGCACAAATTGGTTTTACTCTAATTTCACAAACAGTAAAAAAAAATACAAACAAGCTTTAATAAATAATACAACCAAACTAACATTTAGTTAAATATTCCTCAGAAAGTTACAGAGAAAACATACTGTACTCTTTCTCTTACATGTTGAAAACACATTCACTTTACAAAACAAAGTGTGAATCTGACCAAATTTTACAGACAGATATGAAGTCAATTACCTTCGTGCCATATTGATCCTAGTCATCAAACATTATAATTCACCTTGGTTAATAAGGATTTTCAACAAATAAATCCAGTCATTGACTGGCAGCATCCACTTCTCCAGTCAGGCAGTGTGGGTTTGCTGCCATGAAACCAGCTTTTAGTCATAATCCATAAATTATCAGTAGGTTTGAAAAGCCATATTTTAGTTTTCTCCATCTACCCTAAGCCCAGTTTTTATGTGTACTTGGTATCATGTAGCCTCACCTGCAAGCTGAAACCTTGTGGCATTTGTGCATTTACAAACACTCAAGAATCTATGATGTTCAACACTCACTTCAGCCGTTCGAGATCAACCCAAATGGGTTAACCAATCAACTTTAGGTATTATGAGGGATTTTGCAAATTCTTTAAAAGACACGTCCGCTCCACTTAAAAATAAATGCAAATGCACAACCCTGTACCAGCTCCCGAGAGGGAACGCTTATTAAATGTGTGCGAGAGCGTGCACAAGCCCATTTCTTCTCCTGCACACTCTGTTTAAACATTGCTGTTCTCATAGTTCATACAAGTGTACTGTGTCCGAATGTTAGTGTGTCTGCCCTTACCCCTAAATCCATCAATCACTATACAGAGCGGGGACTATATAGTTGACTTTATAGCATACCGTTTGGACAGATGATCACTACTTTTTGCTCCCTGTTGGTCATGTTACTCCACCTCCTGGGCCATCTTTGTTATTAGTCGCCACTGTCAACAAACGACAGCCTATGAAGCCAATGGGCTGCTGTGAAAGCAAATCCCATAATGCTTTGCAAGGAGAGCTCTCTGTGCAGAGCATTCTGTGATATATCTGCCTCTTCTGAGCCCTTTCTTTTTTTCTCATAGACCTTGTAGACACTTTTTCTCTTACAACCCTCAGCCATTTTCAATGAACCGTGGTAAGAAAGGTGAGCTTGAAAAAGTAGCTCACCGCACATATACACCTGAAAGTGAGCACGCACAAAAGACAGATAGCTAACTGGGGACAAGCATGAGGGATGGTCTTACGTAAACATCACCAGAATGACTGACAATAAGGAGGACCACTTATTGAGATGATCCACCTGGAAATAAAAAGATTGTCCTCAATACCTTTAAGTGTGGTTTAATGAGGGAGACACAGCTGTAAAGAGAGAAATAGGTGCCAAGCCCACAGCCAAGCCAAAATAAACATGTCAGTGGAGGATATCTACTCTATCGCATCGGTTTTGTCAGAATCCACAACTTAATCTTTAAGAGAAGAACAGCCAGGAGAATTTGGCAGGGGGGCAATAGGTACCACTTTGCCCAATCAGCTCAGAAAGTCCTGTTGAAGTTCTTCTTCCTTTACCAAACAGATTGAGCGGAAGCAGGCTGAGACTGACTATGTGTAGAAATGAAGAAAGAGTACCACACATTATAAGTCTGGCTTGCAAGGTTAGGGATCATGGTCCTACTGTAACAATCAGTGGTGTTCAGTATCCAATCTAAACGGTGGAATAACATAAAGTTAAAGAATATGCAAGTGGCCCTCCAGGTTTGTCTGTACTAATAGCATTGACAGGAGAGCAGACTCTCAGCACGATGTTGCCATCATGTTAATTTGGTTTTATCCGGATCAGACTCTGGTCTTCCATCTTTGCACCAAGATACATCACCTCCTCTCTTTATAAGGGCATTTTACATTTTATATTAAGGTTTAACTTTTACAAAATGATAGTCTCTTTAAAGACAGGCAAAATGACATCAGCAGCCTTAAGTTCTGAAAACATCAGATAAGAATCTGGACGACAATGACACTAGTTCCTGCTTGTTTTGTGGGAGATTAAGTCACAAGTCATATGCTGCTGGTAAACCTATCATGGTACGGGGGTGGACAGGGAACCTCCACAGACAATATGGCACCTACTTATACAATGAGGGTGTCCTGATAAAAGGACAGCAAGTTAAGTCCAGGTTGTCTGTGCATTATAATTAAACTTCTGACATCTTTAACAGGTACCTCTTGCATACAATGTCCATGCAAGCTAAACAACAGAGGTCCAACAATGATCTCAAATATTCTAAACACAGGTTTAGTTTTGTCTGCAGCACAATGAATTTTGGATGTTCTGTCATTTTCCTTCCTTATCTACACCCATTTCCCACGATGTGGGTATCATCCCCTGGTTTAACTCGCAGAATTGCAAAGGTTTGTTGCTGTCACATATTACAATGTGCATTGTTCTAATGGTTGCCTCTGGCTGCCTCTCAGGGAATGATTTATAATCTCAGAAGTAAAATATGCTCAATTATATGCTTGTGACTTGATGACTACTGTGAAAAGACCTACTTCTGTGTCACTAAGACAGGTCATGTTAGCTCTAAATCTAATTTCATTTCTTCTAATTTCTCACAGCTGAAAGTTTCTCTTTCATCCAAAATAGCTACCTGTGACCAAACCCCCTCCTCCCTTCTCAGATTAAAGTAAAACCTGGAAACCATTTTGTTTCTCTTTGTTTCCTCTGGAGTCCTCTTAATGACAGGAAAGTACACTAGCCTTTCTGTCTCAGAAAGCAGAGGCACATGCTGGATGGGAAACTGTACGTCTGCATTAATGCCTCCTTTTAGGGCTCTGTTACACTAAATCTCTGCAGCAATAAATTTTGGAACATGAAATAACTTGTGCCCCTTATCTTTATTTAAACAAATATATAAAGCAATTTTTGTAGGCACTTTAAAATAATCAAATGAGCTCTAGAGTCTACTCAGTTTTTTTTTCCCATGAAAACATAATTCCTAATGAAGCTGTATATTTTTCAGTTTTATATATATATATATATAAAAAAAACAAAAAAAAAACTGTTTTCTCACCCCTCGTGGGGTGGTATGTGTCATCCTCAAGCTCGGGTCCTCTACCAGAGGCCTGGGAGTTTGAGGGTTCTGCGCAGTATCTTAGCTGTTCCTAGGACTGCGCTCTTCTGGACAGAGACCTCTGATGTTTTACCTGGGATCTGCTGTGGCCACTCTCCCAGTTTGGGGGTCACAGCCCCCAGTGCTCCAATTACCACTGGCACCACTGCTGCTCTTACTTTCCACATCTTTTCTAGCTCCTCTTTCAGCCCTTGGTATTTCTCAAGCTTCTCGTGTTCTTTCTTCTTGATGTTGCTGTCGCTTGGGATTGCCACATCTATCACTACTGCCTTCTTCTGCTGTTTGTCGATCAACACGATGTCTGGTTGGTTAGCCATCATATATATATATATATATATATATATATATATATATATAAATTTCTACTTGTATGAACTCTGATGCCTTGTATGGATTGATTACATTCATCCACACCAGCTTTTATGGTACTAGCAGACAGACATACCTATATAAAAAGCACAAATTTGCCCAGAAATACAGAGCTAGGCTGTTATGGAAGACATAAATAACTGTTAACAGGCTTGAATGCAAACCATTGGTAGGCATTTAAAGGTAAGATGATAAAAAATAAACCTGGCCTAAAATAGTTTTGAAATAAACTGTGCAAAACATCATAAAATTCTAATGAAAACCCATGAGATGCATCCGAGTCTACAGTAATTTCCTTTTGGGATCAACAAAATATTTTTTAATTGAAATAAATGGACTATAAGCTAAGCAAATAAAAACAAAATCAGCTTTAGGACACTTGTTCCTCAAGAGTTTTTTTTTTGGACAGTGTGCAAAGCAGACAGGTGTTTAAAATCCTCTTCTAAACGACATTGATGTAATTACCTTTTTCGAGATTTTCTTGCTAGAGAAGACTTTAATATTTCAAAAACGAGTCACTAAACGGGGTTCATAGGGTTCCTGTAATGAAATACTTTAATACATTCATTTTGTTTGCCATAGAAATTACTGTTGCACACAAAATGTAAAAGACTCACCGTTAATTAAAACAGAAAAAAAAATTATATTTATGGGTGATGCTATTGGCACTCTAGTCAGTTTCTTATCAGTTTTCTTATAAAGCAGAACTTCATTTTCCAAAATAAAATAAAAAGAATGGATGAAATGCCTGAACTGACAACCCATCAGAGCGCTGAATTGAAAAAACAAACTATAAAGCAACAATAAGCCTTTTGGTGGGCAAAGCAGATACTTAATACAGCCAACAGAAATAGAAATCTCTATTAAGGACTGAAACGCTGCTTTAACGCTTAACTTCATGCAGAACCAAGTTTGTTGCTACCAAGAACAAATGGAAGGATGGCATGGGAAGGCAAAAAGAACACCTGAAGCATTTGGTAGCAGACAATCAAGGTTTAAAACAGACTGAATATGTAAAAAAGCATGGTGAGTGTGTTTCATAGAAATCTGGTGACATCTGTCTAAAACCTGCTAATTAGTTGACATGTCTTCTAGTAGTACGACATAGTTTGACTATACATTAAATAAAACCACTTTAACTCAGTTAGAGAATACTTCTTTTAATCCGGAGAGGAAAATACATGTCCTGCTTTTCCCCAGAACAAAATCCTTTAGAAAACTGTTGGGTCATCTAAAAGTGCATTAAAGAAGACACATTTAGAGAAAACAGAGGAGTTTAAACATTTCCCCTTGTCAAATAGTAGAAAAAATACAGAAAATTGGACTGCAAAGAAGCAGTCCTTTTACCGAAGTGGCATTGTGTAAAATATAACATCAGGGTAGCCAATAATTAATGTGGTTAAGTATATAAACTGTTTATCCTGTAACAAAGGTATATTAAGACTGGCATGTGAGAAGTCAAAATAAAGTCTTTAATAAAAGTTTACTCAAGATAACAGAAATCATCTCAAATCCTCACCAATTATTAAACCACTAAACTGCACCTTACGCACTTATTTTCTACATTGATACAAAAAATGTGCTCATGTTTGGCAAATGTAACGCATGCCTTTTGACACTGGTTTTCTGAAACCTAAAAGAATCTGAACTACCTGAAATGAAGATAGAACCTTACAAGGTATTGACTCTGGGAATCATCAAAAGCCTGAGGGAAATGGCATCATCGTGGAAGCGGAAGGTTGACATTATGACAATAATTCCGTAAAAATTCAAAAAATATCAACTGGACTTTGTTTTCAGGTTTAGAAGACATTTCGCCACCTCTCCAGTAAGCTTTCTCAATTCAAATGTCTGGATCCGCAGTGAGCACAGAAGAGCGGCCGCCTCTGGACAAGACTCCGCAGTACACCTACACCTTGTGGACAAAGGACATTCTTTTGAGGACCAGAATGTCCATATCCTGGATAAAGAAAATAGGTGGTTTGAGAGGGGCGTGAAGGAAGCCATCTATGTTAAGAGAGAAAAACCAACTTTAAACAGAGGCGGTGGACTCAGATTCCAGCTTCCAAAAACATACAATTCAATCATAGACATGATCCCTTCCAGATATCACCAAACCCCCCACCCCATCACAGAGGAACGAGGGACCTACCCGCTCCAGCCGGTGAACAATACCTCCTTAACGACCGACCCTTAACAATCATAGACAGGTTTCAGGTATTACAGGAGACAATCCCCCCCCTTAACGGCAATCCCCCCTTTAACGACCGACCCCTAGAATCATAGACAGGTTCAGATATTACAGGCTAACGATGGAACTAAACGACCCATTCATCGGTTACCATTTGCAGGTCTCCAAGCAATACAAGGCCTTGTCCACATAAGACTCAAACTCACTGCGGATCCAGACATTTGAATTGAGAAAGCTTCCTGGAGAGGTGGCGAAACGTCTTCAAATCTTGAAAACCAAGTCCAGTGGATATTTTTTGAATTTTTACGGAATGACTATGACCTGGATGACTGAGAACCTTCATCAGCATTATGACAGTAAACAAGCGTCTACCTCTCAAGACCTTTTGAACACCTAAATAAGAGCAAATGATCCTCTTCTTCTTCTCTATCAGTTTATATAAACACCTTTTTGTCAAAATAAAAATCAACTCTTGTTTTTATGATTGATATCTAAAATTTCTACTTCAGCTTTAAACATTTTCTTCTTTCCAAATCTTTTTGCTGCTGTTTTGTACAACATAGAGACTTTTAAGGGAAGTGCATAATGATCATAAATTTTACCTCTGAACTACTTCATTCTTTTATTGCCCCATGGCAGTGGCAATATTTAAATAGAGCAGTATTCCCCACTTATTTACCAAATAACAACCGTGCAATCATTCTTAGTAAATCACCATCAACATGCCAACTAATTGTATGTGCCGTATTATGTTTGAATAAATGATTTAGCACCCCTAATTTGTGCTAATCTTAGTTGATCAGCCCCTAAGAATGATGGCAGTAATAGCATCATCAGGGGTTTTGATGAGAAAAGAGGCACAGCTGAACATAATTGACTGGGATAGGAAGACTTACTAAGGAAAAAGAGTGAAGCCAAAGTAAATTTAAAAACAAACATAAATGAGGCAAACATCGTTTTTACAGCTTACCAAGATTAAATAATTATATCAATCTTGCATTATTAGATAAACGATTTTTAGCTACAGTGGATCTCAATACCAGCACCACCAAAACACTTTGCTTTCATTAGGGCCCAGCTTTTCTCTGCCAACATTGAGATCCCCTTTTCCTTTTCTTCCTTGAAAACAAAGGATGGCCAAATAGTTTGCCCAAAAATGTCCCTGTGTGGGCCCTTTGGTTCATTCCACTTATTCAAGCCGGCAAGTAAAGACCATCTGCTCATTTTCATAGGACTTTAGTCTGAAGAAATTCACCGTTGCTATTACTGCTTGCCAGCAAATTAGCTGACCTTAAACCCAGCAAGGCTGGATCCAAAACACATCTCAAATAAAGCCAAGCGTGATGAAGTTGTGTATGGTGGCAGTGGCAATGGCTTAGAATATGAGAGTGAGCCTCTGACTCGAGAGCGGGCCAAACAAAAGGGAAGCGGGATCAGACAGAACCAGAGGCAGAACAGCCCACGGGTCATTCAGATGACCAGCTGCTCCACGCTGCATCCCTGTTGATGCATGAAATGTTAAAAACAAGATCTTGTACAACGGTGTGCTAGATATCATTAGCTAAAATCTAATATTGATTAAGACAACTTTTCTTAAAGTGTTCTAATAACCCTTTTTCCTTATCTTTGTCTTTAATGCTTTGTGAGAGCTTTGCAGTTTCTGTTGCTTCTTTACTGTGTACATTTTGGTTCAGTTAAAGGTATAAAACATGAAGCTAATAAACAGGAACATTAAGGTGATTTTTATGCACATTTAGCCGTCTGGGACTCTAAGATAGCAGACTGCTCAGGGTTCATAGATATCAGGAGCCGTGGCATCTGGGCCAAGATAAATGCGCACAGATTGAATTTTAAAGCCAAATACTAGTTATATTGACCAGTTAAATGACTTTAAAATATAACCACATTCACCCAATTAAGCTCTTAAAAAACACATAATTAAACAGCGATGTACAAGTGAGTAAAATGCCAGGTCCAGAGGATGGAAAAAAACCTATATCCTTATGACTGCAAGACAACTTCTCCTCCCACAGAGCCACAGTCATAGCTAAGAAGGCAGGCAGACGGATCTATCCAATCCCAGCATTACAACGATGGGATTTAGAGTAGAACCTTCCTAACCTTCCTGCTTCAGACTCCAAAACCAGCAGTTTGGTGCTTACTTAGGGACAAAACATCCAGATGTGTCAAACTAAAGACCAATACTGTGTCTGAATCCAAGTTATTTTAAATTGCTATAATAAATAAAATATTTCTTAATCAGAAAAAGAACTAAACAGAAGTCAGTTAAGAAAATTTACTTGTTTGTATCTTAGGAAAAATATTCCATATTGAGTTTGTATTGAATATCTAATCTGGGTGTTTTTTTTCCCTTGCTCTTGTTTAGTAAAGGGTTCAAGCTAGAGCTGTCTAACATTTGTTTCTGGGGGGAGGAAAAAAAGATGCATTTAAAGTCAATAAATGGGGAAGCTTGTGTTTCTTTCTGAGATAGAGATCTGACTTTGAAGAAAAAACCATATATTTTGCCTAAATGTAATTCTGCTGCCATGAGGGAAGGGAGGACTTATCCTGTCAAGTATATTTGGAAAGTTTTACATTTGTGCAGCAAATTAATATAAAGAAGGAAAAACACTGTAAAAGAATTGCTGTTCACACTGGAGATGTGACGTTTCTAACAAAAAAGAAACAAAATAAAACAGATAAAAGTAACAAGGTATGCAATGCAAACAAAAGATAAATTGCAAAAATAAAGAATTGTGAAGCCAATCAGGCTCATTTTGTTCTAGTTTTGATCTTAAAAAGGCTTCATCCTCAGAATCTTTTGTTTCGGTTTTTCAGAGTCAGCACTGTTGTACAGACTCTGGAGCTGAAGTCCTCAGAAAGAAGACATTACCAGTCTGGCTAACTAAACATGATGCATGAAGCTGAATACATGAACAAAGGGAAAGAGATAAATATGTTTTTCTGCCATATTGCTTAGATTTAGAGATTTCATGAGTACTAGCATTACTGAAGATAAGACCCTGCCTGAAGAGGTGGGTTTCCTGTTAAAGGTGTTAAAAGTGTAATTATTAACATCCAGAAAATAATTATTTTGAGTAAAAACCTCTGTCATGAAAATAAGCGACCCTAGACACGACTGGTGTGGGACTGGATGGGTTTATCTTGGCTCATCTAAAAAAAAGCCATCATGAATATTTTCAAGGTACTTGAAAAAATCACTTAACTGTGTGAAAGGCCAACTTGGTGTTTATTGTCACTGCAGTATAAATGAAGAAGCCTTACAATAAAAATGAAAATTAGATACACTACTTTACTGAAAGATTGCGGCTGTTGCAGATCGATGGCAGTCCTCTTTGTTTTGCATTCAGTTCTCCACTTGGGGCTTTGGTTAAAATAATTTAAATGTAACTGAGAATCAATTTATTTCATTGCTGTAGTATTGTATTAAGTATTGAAATTGGAATTTAAATAAAAAAATATATATTTTTTTGTTTCTATTAGACCAGCTCAGTATGGCTTGGATACATTTCCAGATGAGGTAGATTGAAGTTGCTCTTTTTAATCACCAAATGTAATCTTATACTAATCCAATGATACTGCTGCAGTAAGCAACACAAGCATGGCAAGCTGATTGAAAGACAGAGCTTACACTTGGTGAAAGAGTTTCTGTTTGATGTGTCTGGTGTTTCCACCTCCCCGACTGTCTGCTGTGCAGCCTCTGGCAACAAAACACCACAGCGCTGGCCTGTTCAGGTGACAGAATCACAGAGCAGCTGTCAGGCCAATCCATCGGGCACTAATTCAGCCGACCACAAGGAGCCCGCTCCACCCCTTCTTTTTCCAGGCCCTCTCTGTGACTGAACCCAGCCCACGTCTGTGTTCACAACCACACATCACACAATGCAGGCTTTAATTATGAGGAACATGCCAAAACCTGATTGAATCAGACATGTGTAGCTTTTTGGGGTGTCCAATATTGGGACTATAGCTATAAAAATTGACTTTTTAATGCAAAGATCCACTTTTTTTTGTTTTAAACTAGAAAGAACTGAATATACAGCATTAGACATTCAGCTTTATCATCAGTGGTGTGCTAACATAAACAAATTTCCCAAATTAGGATGTCGGTTAGATTTCAGAGTGTAAGACAACTAAGAATTGTTTTCTAGAATGCTCACAGTTGGTAATGCCAATGTCTTTCATTTACTATTTCTTTCAATACATGAATGGTTTTATTAAAGGAACCATCATCAATGTTCCAGATCTTCCAATTTTTAAGATACATCAGATTTACAGCAATTGTCAACGTGCTTGGTAGCTGTGCCATAGGTCAGGTATAAGAACATATCTTAAGTTTTTTTAATCTGATGAGTCTATTTTATTTATGCTGTGGACCTAAATTGAGGTTAGAGAAACAGAAGTTCCTACTTAAAGGTATAGTGGAGGGTGTTCTTTTTCCGGATAGATCATGAAAAAAAGTGGTCCTCCTAATTGTCAATCATTCTGGTGATATGTGCTCGTCCTCATTTTCACTTACCGGTAGTGAGTCTGAAAATGTGGAAAATTTGCAAATCTTCTTTTAGAAAGTAAGCTTGTATGAGCAATGCAAATAGCACCTTTTAAATAGAGTGTGCACGAGGAGAATTGGGCTCGTGCATGCTCTTGCACACGTTTAATAGGCGCTTACTCTCTGGAGCAAGTACAGGGCTGTTCATGTGCGTTTTTTGTTTTTAAGTGGAGAGGGCGGGTCTTTTCAAAATTTTGGAAAAATCCTCCATAATACCTTTAATAATTGCAGTTTTTGCTTTTCAACTGTGTTTGAGCTTATGACTCATATTTATATAAATGTAGGTATACATATGTATACTTTTTTACCTTTTTGCATAGTTTTCTTCTATAGCTGCCCTTTTATTGTACATCAGTGCTTCAGATTATCAAACTAATCTAAACATCAGACATATATATTTAGAGGTTTTCTGAAATTATTGAATTTATTTCTTTTTAAAAAGCTTTATCCGATTTGTGTATACATCTACCCCCTTAGTAAATCATGAAAAAACATATATTCTGGAATAGGGGTAAGAGTATAATGCTATATTTTTTTTGTCTCTAGGAAAAAATATCTATTTCCAAATAAAAAGGTAAACTTCGAACAAGAAAATACACAATAGAAATCTTGTATCTACGCATTAAGCTTTACGAATGAACCCAGAACAGCGTGTAACAAACAGAAGGCCTCATTTACCTCAGCAAAGGACAGTGTTTATGAATAAACAGGGAAAAACTGGGTGGAAATGGCATCCAAGGAGTAAAAGTAGAATAAGCTCTACTGAACAAAAAGTAGAAAAAAAAAAAAAAAAAAAAAAAAAAGTATTTTGTTTGCAAAAAAAAAAACAAACAAAAAACACATTGACTGACCTGTAACCTACTTAATCCTACTTTTCATATCTCAGTTCATTTCAGTTTAATTCAATTCATTTTTATGGTAACAACAAACCAACAAGACATTTCAAAGAACTTTACAAAATAGGCTTTTTACTGAATCCCTAAAGGTTTCAAAGTCAACTTCATACATTCTAAAAGGATTCAAAGAAGTTCTGTTGGTCACAGAAATTAGCTTAAATATTTTTAATCAAAGGAAATCAAGAAGATTAATCACTGGCTCAATGTAATCTGATGTTCAAAACAAACAAGCCAGCATCGACCAACTCAAAATTCAGACTTTAATGAAAACATTTCTAAGGACCTCTATTTCTTAGGTTAGGGTTACATTGAAGTATTTCTAGCAATTTATTTACCTTCTATATATGGGGTAAGGTTGGTTTGAATAATCTCCTTTCATAAATTATTTTCAAAACAGCTCTTTATTCAGGTTATCTATTTTCTATCAAATGTATTGATTTAAATTGTATAATGAGAGAAAGGCAAAATCGGAAGAAATTTTGAATATTTTAGAGGCTCAGTCAGCAAGTCTATTTCTTTGTCTTTGATTTCTGTTTTTTTCTCCCAAAAGGTGTATTAGGAACTCTGACAAAATGTGAAATAAGAACTGGTGGACGGCAGTGATGATTCCAGTATTTAGGAAAGCAGACCAAAAAAATCTGGCTTTGGCTTATTAGGAACATCTCAGCTCTGAATCTGTTGCTTCTGTCTCCACTAAGAAATGCTCACTAAAAATGTATCCTCTTTTCTAGGCTGGGCATGACTTCTGCATGATTGTTCGTTTTCTCAGATCCTGATGTTTTTTTTGACAGGATCTTAGAAAAAATTGTGTTTGATTTGGAAATCTGATGGAAACTATACGTTTTTGCAGATGATGCAAATGGGCCTTCAAGCTATGGCAGTTGCTGATTGTGAAGAACCCAAGAAGAGATTAAGCTGTTTAAAATTTGAGGCCATTGTTCTCATCGGTCTGTCCTCCTTATTAGGGGAATCCAAGAATCTTGGAGTTTGTTCCCAACTGATGAAAGGATAGAGAAGGAGATAAATAAAGAATTGGGACACGGGTGCAGTGAAGGAGGCACTGTTCAAACCCAAGCTTAACAAGAATTGAAAATTCTTTTTTGTTTAATTCTTTCTGTTTACTTCTCTGTTTGTGGAACATGCTGGAACGAAAAAAAAAGATATTGTACACAAAAAGTAGAAATTAGCTTCTTCTTTAAAGAAACTGGGCTCTTTAATTTAGACTCAGTTTGGAGTAGAGCCTCTGCTCTGTAGCATGATGCCTGTGAAAGCTTCACTTAGAAAACAGTTCACTCCAATAGAAGGAGACTGGCCTGGTAATGCCTTAGGATCCAGAAATAAGATGGATGGTGTCGATTTGGAAGAGTGATAACCTGGTTTTCATCTTGATCATGTAGCATCCACACCTTGGAGTTTTTTTTTTTTTAAATCTAATCTAATAATCTTTGTCTCACTTTGAAGATTTATATTTTTTGTGAGCTTTCTTTTTTATTCTAAGTACCTTTGAGAAGGCAGGAAGGAAAAAGGAAGCAAATCACACTTGAACTAATTGATCCACAATCTAAGTTTGGAATTGTAACTAAATTCAAACATTCCTAAAAAATGCTTTTCTTAATTCATTAACATTCCTCTCTAACCCAGCTGAAGGTCACAATACGTCCTAGAAAGGTCACTACCAGGTCTCGATACTTCATGCTACCTGTATAAACATTGCACAGCAGTTCAAAAAATCCCAAACGGTGAGTCTGCATGAGTTTAAATAGATGTTCAGGAGTTCTTGTTGTGTAAGATCTCTGCAATTCCAAACTACATGAAAGCATTTAGTAAAAGAGATAAAATATTTATGTATGGTTTTGTTTCCTTATTTGTGTTTGAGTTTAGGAACCATCTGGAAAGTTCAACCTTTCCCACGTTAAATATTAATTCTACAGTTGAAAATAACCCGAGGAGCGCAAAAGAGGGTTATTTTGTAATGTGAGAAAATGAGAGGGGTGAGCTGGTGGTAGAAGAGTTCAACAAAAGGTTTTTATGGGCAGATGGAAGACCTAGTCCACCGATACAGCTCAGCGGCTCGAAACCTGATCTATGATTATATTCCTTCATTCTTAGGAGCACAAAAGAAAAACATGTGGTTTCTATTAATAATGAAAGCAATGTTATTTTGTCAACATTAATGTAACTTGTTGTTGGAGGGAAAGAACTGCTGAATATGAGCTAAGTTGTTGTTCCCTGATAAAGCAGAATCAGTGATTGGGATAAATTAGAAAAGTACACAAACAACACGACTACAGACGAGCCAGCAGTCCGAACACTACGTTTCCACGTCTTCAGCAGTACTGAAGAAATGCACCGTGATCTGATGCACACTTAGTCAGCACGACTCAACAGTAAATTTTAATGACGTGCTTAGAAGTGCAAAACAGCTAACAACATGTTTAACAAGGGAGTGGTTTTCAGTAAGTTATCCCTGTCTTTAATAATTGATGAAAGCCTATTAATTATGGAGGAATCTGAGGCCTAACCCCAATGGAGCGCCGGCAGAGCTGCTCCGGACCATCAGCTTGTTGTTTTCCTCTGTAGTTATGTAAGGCAGCATGGAGGGAGGGAGTCAACACCTTTGACTGCTGTGTGAAATCCAGGAGATCTGAAATACTGTCTGACATTTTGTCAGATGATGCAGTGAATTCAGAAGTGGTTTAAAAGCATACTTTGAATTTGATGTATAACTGATCTACAGTCCCAAATTCAATATCCCTAACCTTCCAATTATTTTTTTATCATTGTCATTTTGAAATCAGACTATGTTTTTCTGGAGGATATGTCTTAAATGTGCAAAACATGGAGCATAATTGTAAAGTGTAAGAACGAAGAAACATGGGTGAGGAACACATTTGCACCACCCCTTTACCATGATACCATGGAATATATATTTATATACACAGTGGACATTACAGAAATAAAATTATGTTTTTTAACGGCGGGTTTTGAAAAGTTTTCCTAAATTGAAAGCTATTCAATTTACTTTTTACAATTATAATTAGCTGAATTTGTCCAAGAAAGAGCACCTTTCATAAAAGCAGGAAAGAGGCCGGTTGTAGCTATGAAGAAGCGGCAGAGATCCTAAGCTCAGGTAGTAGAATCAGCACTCACTCTACTGTATATCAGCCTTTATTTCAGTGGCAAGAAGACCATAGTAGTATTTCCCTGCAAGCTAGAGAGTAACCTAACAACGACACATGTGGAAGGTGATCCAGGTAGGTGAGACCAAAATTGGACAATTTGGGCTTACATGGCATGAGAAAAATATATGCTGTACATCCCCCCTAAACAGGCCCTAAAAGGTGGTAAAGACGGGATTGTGTTGATATGGTTACTTTAGTAAGGAAATGGAGACTGTAATAAACAGTAAGCAAAAGTTTTGATAGACCTTAAGAGACGGCGGCAGAGGTTCACCCCCCTGAAGGACAAAACCCCCTAAAGATACAATGACAGCTACAATGGAAAAGTTTGGATCAAAGCACCTTTCTGTAGCAGACGGCCCAGTTAAACAGAAAGTCTTAATTTAATTGCCAACTGGCACAAAATTTGGATTCAACATCCCCCAAAACCTCCAAAACTAAAAAGTGATTCTGTGAAGTATCCGTTCAGAAGGCCTGGATAAAACAGCATCCTGTTATATATTTCATTTGAATACAGCAAAGTTTCTTGTAATTTGACAAAATCTGCAAAAGGATAAATATTTTACTAATAAGTTTTTTTTTTGTTTGTTTGTTTAAGAGATGTATCTTAAAGATGCAGCTTAGTCAAAACAACAACTGGTTGCACACAGTGGAGCCTTCATATTGAAATAGTGAATCAACACAGCTGGCCATCCTCAAGTTTGTGTTTATGTCTGTGCGCTACCTTTCCGAGTTAAACTTAAAAATAGCTCAGACACATCCTGCTATGATGCTGAAGGTGCAGACATCTTTCCCCTCTGAAGGACATAACACTGTCTGAAGTTTGGGGGTAGGGAGTGCAGAGGTAGGGGGAGGGAGGCAAGGGGGGTTGAGGAAACGGTGACTACCGTGTGACAAGCTTGCAGTTCCTTCCTCCAGGCCTGAGAAACAGGAAGTGGAGAACATAAGGCATTATTGTGACGGAGAGGAAATGCAAGGTCCTCTAAAATAAGAGCTGCAATCTGGTGGTCAATGACAGCAGCTTGTCCTCCACAGTTCCACGGAGACCTGTAACCCCCACCAACCCCAAATGTGCACACGAACGCACACACACACCTCCAAAACAACTTTACTGTTGACTGACACAGATAAATCTCCCCTTCTGCTGTTGTACAGGAAAGTTACCATTAATATGTTCACGTTTCGCTGCGTCTGAACCTTCTGCAACTAAAGATAACATTAACTGAATCAGCATTTGATAGTTAAACTTCCAGTCCTCTGCTGGACTTACAGTGAGGAATACCGCCATTTAAGACATGTAAAGGGAGCATATGGATGGGCTCCACCCTGCAGGAGTTTAACAGAAGCTGAGGGAGGAGCTGGTTGCTAAGAGGGGGAAACAGGGCTTTAAGATTGGCTGCCTCCCAGTTAATTAAAATCCTACATTATCTGTTTCATGCTTTCAATTTGAAAGCCCTGGAAAGGGCCCAAGCCTCTGCACACAGCAAGATGTGATTATACAACAGAGCGCCATTCACACTGCACGACGCAGCAATGCCCTCCTGTCGTGATCATGCCTTGATCCGCAGCAATATCTCTGATGACCCGGGAAAATTGGCTATGTAATGCCTCTGTGAAATCTGCATGGTATCTGAAAGCATCAAATTAATTGGATACGATCAGCTTTTGTACAACGCAGCAGGTGCTTGCCACCTGTGATTAATGATGCAAGTATCTACAAAGAGTGAGGCTGTTGAGAGTCACTGGGTCAGTTTATTTATATTAAAAGTAAAAACAATTGTTTAGCTTATATGCATCAATGCACATTCTTACCTCTAACAATCAACAGAAGTAACATACACATATGGCCCCTTAATAACCATCACTGGTGGTTTCACTTTATATCAACAGTCATAACATTTTTTTTTTTTTTGCCACTTTAAAAAAAAAAATCAGAAGAAAATCTATAAAACAAGAAACTGTTGCAAGCTAATACTTTCTGGTATCACTTTTAGACATTTCCAGAACCCCAATTAAGATGGAAAACATTAGAAAACAAAATTAAAGAGAACAGGAAGGAACAGTTTGTCTTTCCAGCAGCCATAAAGTTTATATGATATTTATTAAAATGATCTTTTACAAAAACTGAGAATTTTATAAAAGGACTTTTACTGCCATCTACTGGTCAGAACAGCTATAGACAAGGAAACAACCAATATATCCATCTCTGGTCTTAAAGGCTGGCACTTTAAGACCAGAGATGGATATATTGGATATGGATATATATTTAAATTTGTGAATGGTTGAATTAGTGAGTAGGAGGTTCTCCTACACCACTAGAATTTCTGGGTAGTCTCTCCACAGCCAGGCTGGAGCTTTACTTTGTTGGTGACTGCAGAGCCATCATGCAGAGATTCTTCTCCTGCCAGATTGGAGTTGTTATGCCTCCAGCGCCCTCTCCAGGAATCTGAGGGTGTGACTTCTGTAGGGGGAAACCTCTCCCAAAGGATGGGAGGAATGGGGTAGATGACTGCTCTTTCCCAATCTGCCATCCTCTCCCCATCATACACTTTACTTCTTCGTTTAAAGTTGCAGGAAGATGAGTATTTGTAGGTATTTCTTTCTGAGGCTTAGAGGAGGCATCTGGAGAATGGTCTCTGGAGACACTTGAATCCTGCAGAGGATCAGGAGGATCCATTTTTGATGACAGACATGGTGTAGCATCAACCTCCAGGGAGTGAGACTGTGTATTGCTGTGCACATCTGCTGCTGGTGTGGTTTCTGAATTGGGATACGGGTTGAAGCGAGCCAGCAGACCTTGCTCTGTGACAGGGTAGCGTTTCTGAGCCCACTCCTGCCGCTCACTGCGCATTTCATCCAGCTGCCTGAGCTCCTTAGGCAACTCCAACACATTATTCTACAAAATGCAAACAGGAAAAATAAGCATATCCCCATCTCAATGGATTTAAAAAAGAAAAAGAAAATACAAAAATATATACAGTGAAGCTATCACAATTTTTATAACATTTTTGTCATATTAAGTTTAATGAATATATTTTTAAGTATGTAACAAGATTTGTAACCCCTCTTCAGGTTTCTTTGATGTTGCATCGATTATATTTTACATTTTCATGTAAAGAGAGTAAAGAGCAGATTGATTGGTTTATTTGGCCCGTCTATAACCAACATAGGCCAATCAGCTAACCAGTATTTTCGCCCCTTCCCAAAATTACAGCAACGGAAGGTTTCCAGATGGATATGCGGAGCAAATCCATCTGGCCGAGTCAGTTTAGCTGCATGCAATGACTGAAAAAAATAAAATAAAATAAATCGCACAGTGTAGGCCCGGCTTTAAACACCTTATTTTGGACCTACTGCAAAAGGACCATTGTTTAGTTTTTTTACCAATAATTTTTCGTTAACTAATTTAAGAACCTGTTCAGATGCAGATACAATCAGACAGATGTTTCTAGACACTCATCTGCATGGCATCACAACACTCTAGCATTCTGAGATCATCTTGAATCCTCTAAAAACACCTCACTGCTGCAAAATGATTCAATTTGTTTGATTTGGCTTATTTCCGTTTCCCCCAAAGACAATTAGAAGCTATATTTAACTAATTTAAGTTAGCTGTGAATTCAAACTTTGTGTTTTCCCAATTCTTTTTAAAGACCCGCCCACAACCCTGTACCCGCTCCCAAGAGGAAATGTCTGTTAAACGTTTACGAATGCGAGAATGAGCCCATTTCTCCTCGCACACGCTCTGCTTAAAAGTTGCTGCTTGCATCGCTCATAGAAGCTTACTTTTCAAAAGAATTTGCAATTTTTCCACTATGTCAAACTCACCACCGTTAAGTGAAAATGGGGACGAGCACGTAGAGCGGTCTTACATAAACATATCACCAGAAGGATTGATAATTAGGAGGAGCACTTATTTTGAAGATCCTACCAGAAAAAGAACATCCTCCAGTGTACCTTTAAGTTTCAACAAGTCATAAAAAAAGAAAACTGTCTTTCCACGATGCACACATTTCAGAGATCATTCCTGAATGACTAACCATAATGACATATTCCAGTCCATCGGGTTCACCGAGGCTACTGCTGAGATAGGAGTCCACCAGGACCATGTAGTCGGTCATCAGCCTGTCTAGCAGCACCAGTCTAAGCCGCTTCAGATGGATCACAGATAACGCCATCACCTTCAGCAGGGGCAGGGGGCAAGGCCGCTTGTACCACATCTCAGTTTCTTCCTAGAAAATTACATTAAGCAAACAAAGCATTAGGCTACATTCACACTGGAGGCCTTAGTGCTCAATTGTTTTGCGTTGCCGTTCACATTTCCACATATATGCGACTTGTATATGATCTCCTTTGTGAAATGCTTTCATACAACGAAAGTGTCTCTGTGTTTACGGAAGTAAACATGGATGGTAGTGCTGGAGCGGATCTAGTGATTTTCTTAACCTTAAAAACACAATCTTTTCGTTATGGTTAAACATAAATACTACTCTCTAAAATCAGATTCGTATCAGATTCAGGGCCACATAGCCAAGCGGCCTGGGTCGCATTGGAAAAAATTTGGATCCAAGTTGTTCAGACTGCCATGAAAAGATCAGATACATTTGGGCAGAAAAAAATAAAAATAAAAATCTGATTTGGGTCAGTTAAGGCTGCTGTGTGAACGTAGCCTTGGAGCTTCTTGGAAGATGTTTCTTGGATCAGAGCCAATTAAACAAATAAAACACCCTAACATCTCAATCTGGTATCAACTTTGAAGTGGTAGATGAAACCGTCATTTCTAAAGTCTTAGGCTTATTTTTGGAAGCAAAATCTGGGTCCAACAGATAATAGGGATAGCCTTCAAAAGACTTAGCCCTGTACTATGACTATAAAAAAATACAAACAGGAAAGCATATATTCATCTTCAACCAAAACAATACATCCTAAGTGCTAAACTGATAGTGTATAGTGCAGCTCAGATCATTGATGCTTAAATGAGCTGATGCTTAAATGCTTAGTTTTATTGCTTCTCTTGACATGTCTACATTTGACATGTCTACATTTCTCCCTTGTTTACTCATTAAAATATGTGAAATATATCCATACTTATATGGTAAAAATACATTAAGATCTTTTGTTTATTAAACAAAGAGAAAAAATGTAAAACACAGATATAATACGATAGGCTAACAGGGTATGATAATTAACTGCATAGCCTTTATATGAAACCAGAGCCGCTGGTGTAGAAATTCATAAAGGTATAGTACAGGACTGGGCCACTCTTCGTGGAAACTTGAAGACCACATAAATTTAAGGAAAACAAGGGATATACCTTTGATAGCTGTAACCTCACATGGAGAGATGAGAGCTTGGAGGAGGGCATGTTCAGATAGTGACTGACTACCTCTGGGAGCGTGCTGACTCTGTCTGGAAGGAAACCTCCAGTCTTCGAGTAGAAACACATGACATCCGCCACCTTTAAATATATTAAAGCAAAGAAAAAAACATAATAGACTCCACAAAATAACACACAAGATGTATACAAGGACGACAAAGCTAACAGAGTAGACCTAATCCAAATGCAATTTAGAGTTTTATATTCTTATTTCATATAATTCAGTAATTTCCCCTGAGGTCTTGTCTTAGATGGGCTTTGTGTTCTAATCAATACTTATGCAGGGGTCTCAAACTGGTTCCAGAAAGGGCCGTGTGGCTGCAGGTTTTCTTTCCAACCAAGCAATCGAACACCAGACTCCATTCATGTCATCAACTGAGTCCAATCTGAACATGAGGACTTGATCAGATGAATGGAGTCTGGCTTGCTATTGCTTGGTTGGAAAGAAAACCTGCAGCCACATGACGCTTTCTGGAACCGGTTTGACACCCCTGTACAAGGACATGGAGCAGAGCGGAGCGTGGAGCGAGCGATGGAGTAAAGTGGAAGAAATGTGGTGGAGCGCAGAGCCGTTTTCAATTCAATGGCCGGAGCGAGTATTTCGCTCCGCTCCTGTTTGCTCCAATGCGCTCACAACGGCAATTAAAAATGTTGGATTATTAAATTTGTAGAATATAATTTATTTTATTTAAGTGTGATTTTTTTTCCTATAATCTGTTATAGTCTATCTTTCAACTTTACCACGGATTTGCCGAGAAGAGGACTGCATATTGTGTGAAAAAGTGGGGTAAAATATAACAACATACACTAACTATACTTACAGAGAGGGTTTACATAAAGTAATGGTTGTGGTAAGAGCCTACATGCATTATATGCTATTATCACAGTTGCAATCAGATGCGAAGTGACCTTTTTTAATGTAATCTAATAAAATAAATAATAATTAAATAGGAAATGTGGGGCAACAGCCATGGAAAGAGGTGTTACATTCACAGCTGGGAAACGGTGTGATAATTTAAAGCTACAGTGTGTAATAATTACAGGGATATACAGTCAGAAATGTAATATATTATACATGTTATTTATCATCATCTACGAGCTCAGCCTCTTAACCTTAATATTTGCGTTGCCTTAGAATTCGTTATTTATATGTAACCGGGTGGTTTATTGGGTGTAAATTCCCACCCGTTTTGGGTCCTTGAACGCATCACAGCTCCGTTTCTTTACCTTCACGTCTCTTTACAGAAGTGAAAGGCTCATTAGCGTATATAGGCACCAGGTGTGCGAGCAAGCTATGAGAGTCGGCTCAGTTTGATGTGCAGTAGATTCTTTTGAGCGTTGGGAGCCGTGCTGCTACACAGAATTTGGATCTTGGTATTCGCGCTGCTGGAAAAGTTGTTTTCATTGCAGCGTCTGCATATACCCCTGTCGATTTTCACATGTTTTGCAAAGATGCTGTCAGGGTTTGGATAAAAACGTCCGTCTGTTATTGTTGTTTTTCCTGTAAAATTATTATTTTTATGATGCTTGACATTGTGAGCAGCAGCAGTGGAGCAGCCAGCTTAGTGGAAGCGCACGTCAGTGACGAGCTCACAGTAAACCAGCAGTGGGATGTGAGCTCTGATGGAAATCTGTGTGGTTCTGCTTTGAAGAGGAACTGCTTTATGAGCTGCATGGCCAGATAATTATGCAAAAATAAAAATAATATCTTCAAAAAAAAAAAAAGAAAATAATATACCTTCATCAGCCTCAGACAGGGGTATATGCAGACGCTGCAATGAAAACTTTTCCAGCAGCGCGAATACCAAGATCCAAATTCTGTGTAGCAGCACGGCTCCCAACGCTCAAAAGAATCTACTGCACATAAAACTGAGCCGACTCTCATAGCTTGCTCGCACACCTGGTGCCTATATACGCTAATGAGCCTGTCACTTCTGTAAAGCAGACGTGAAGGTAAAGAAACGGAGCTGTGATGCGTTCAAGGACCCAAAACGGGTGGGAATTTACACCCAATAAACCACCCAGTTACATATAATTACATAGGAGCGGTTCTCGCAGCAATGGAGGCAGACATCTTTGCGCTACGGCAGCGCAGAGCCAACAAACTAGCGATTGCGAGATCGCCAAAACGTCACAACGATGTAGAAAAAATAACGGGTATATTTATCATCTTAAGTCTACATGAAATCTATACCCCACACAGACTAATGAAATACTATCTGTAAAATTATCTATGTAAACAAACCTCATCACTTGAGAAGGTAGGTGATGCGGACGTTGTGGAAGACATTTTGTCCCGTAACGCTCGCCGTACTGTTGGGGGGGAGGAGCAGTTGGGGGGAGATGTTCATGTTGCTGCGGTCTGCAGTCTGACCGCTAGATGTCGCTAAAAGTTACACACTGTAGCTTTAACAGCCAGTTAAATAAGACAATACAGATGTATCGGTCACATCATTAAATCAAACGCCGTAATCTACTTCGGTTGGGAAGTTCCCGCGCTGTGACGTCTAGCACATCCATGATAAATGGGTCTGACCTAGCAAAAAATTAAAATGTTATACTCAAGATGGATTTTGTGGACACTCGGTGTCACTACCCGATCCGTACCATCAGCTCATTTGCGCATGTGCAACCGGATATACATCCGGGTCACCCTCGATTTTATTTTGTATAAAAAAACTAAATTACATTTTTCCCGTCTCAAAAATAGTAAGCTGTAATAAGATGCACATTTGCACGTACCTGTGTGTCAAACACATTGGTTAGTTGGACCCCGAACTGAGCGATAAGACACGCAGCAATGGCTCTACAATCATGAATGACCTGCCAAAGATGCAAAAGGAGCAAAGATGTCCAAATAACATTTATCTCTGACTTTACTCTTTGTCTAATGTACATAACTCTCACCTTTAGTATCTGCTTACTTTCAAGGATCATGGAGAGGCCATTTTTAAAGGCCTGGGCTCCAAGCAGCAGGATGTCAAACAAATAAACCTTCTTAGAGGTGGCAATCTAGACGGATGGCATTGAAAGTATTTGTGGTGTGACAAAACTCAGAAAGCCAGAAGGAGTTGATTAAAAAAGCAGAAGAGTTCAGATTTTTTCACCTGCAACCAACACAACCTTCCATTTTTAAAGATCTCAACTCCTTCACCTCCCACACCAATCACCTGCTCCTTATTGATGTGCATCACCTACAGGAAGGAGATTGAGGTTTTGTTTAATTTCCACAGAAAAAAGTTTTTTATACATATGAAAAAAACACTGATTTAAAAAAAAGTATGGATAACATTACAACCTGCCATATAGTGCTTTACTCTACTCTTTGCTACCATAACTACAATACCACTTATAAAGGTATACCCCCATAAATCTCTGAAGACTAAATTTGGATTTTTCAAACTTGCAATGTTTATTGAGCTATGCTAAAATTTGACACACTTTAACAGAATCAACAAGGAGAGCATGACACTAGATCTCCAAGCAAAGAATAATCTAAAGCAGGGGTGTCCAAAATCGGCCCTCTGGGGCTGGTTAACTGCTGGTTTTAGATCTTCCCTTCCATTAACACACTTGGTTAAGATGATTGCAGTTCAGCAAAAGCTGTTCAATCAGCCATCAGTGGAAATCAGCTCTACTGAACCAGGGAAACATGTACCCCATTTACACTACCCTTGAAAAAACGTGCCGAGACCGGTCTGAGCTCAGTAACTGAGATAACTTATCGTGTGTAAATGGAAAGCAAACTGAACTGAACCGAGCTAGACACAACAAAATCGCGCTAACTGCAGACCAGTTCCAGGGGTGAGCTCGGTTCTCTGATAACAAGAGCGCATGAGCAGAACGCGTCTTCTCCGTCTGGCTGCACATCCCGATTCACACTCCATTCCTGTAGTTGGCGCTAATGCCCCATCCGGAAGTTGCTTGCCAACCAACACAAAACAGAAGAAGAAGAACAACTATAAACAACAGTAGTAGTGTAAATGAGGTAGTGTAAATGAGCTAATAAAATCACACTATGTCCAGATGAGCTGCGTTCCCTAGGTAACCAGAAGACACACACCTAACCATAGATATAGCATATCTTTATACGCAATCTATGAATTAGCCATTCAGCTCATTTAAATGAAAATAAAATTGATCAATATGTGGGCATCAATCTTTTCAGTAATTTTACCTTTTTTAATTGACTGACCAACATAATCCACCATTTGCCCATAACATGTACAGGGGGGAAAAATAAAAAATCACAAGTAATCACGGTTCCTTTTTAGTAGATCTACTGTCCAATCCAGACTGGGTGCACACCAAAAAGCCACAGCATTGAGGAGGCATCATTCCCTAGCCATCCTCCACCCAATCTTTTACTGAAGCCAATATAAGACTAATAAACACTCTTATACTGGCTTCACCTTCCAGCGGTCATAATGTTACGCCCGTTTAATGTTTTAAACATTAAAAAAAGTAACTTACAGCAGGTCCAAACTTGACATGGATCTTATCAATGAGCTCAAAGTTAATGGACTCCTCTTCATGATCATCTGGAAGGAGAGAATCCTTCATAAGTGAGTTTAATCAGCATAAATGAATAAGGATAACAATGAATTAAACTAACCTAATGCCATCATCTTCCTGTATGACTGGAACCTCTCCAAATCCAGCTGCTCTTCAGGTGCGCCATGGATAATTGGTCTTGAAAACATTTATATATTTATATTACCACTAAAATTCTATTTGAAAGACCTATTGTTTTGTAATTTTGAGCAGATCTCTATAAATTAGAATACCATTGAAAAGTTTATTCTATGGTATATATTCAAAAGGTTATTTTACATAGTTGGTAATTGAAAGTCATAGAATGAATGTGGTCAGCCTGCTGAGGTGTTAAAAAAAAGCCCTGCTTTTTTCTGCTGGAAAAATGAGACCAGAATTTCCAGCAGAGAGAGAAATGAAGTGTCCTTAAATGTCACAGAGAGGACCAAGGTTAGTCCATGACTTTGCTCATCAAATTATCACAGACTGGGGAAATTTCACCCATGACCTCACGCAATTTCTATGCCTTTCTACTATTCAGTCAGAATTGAAGAGTAAATTTCCAGAACGATGAACCTTATCCTTGTCCTCGACATTACAGCACTGGTAAGACAGTTCTGACGTCAGGGATTCAGGAGTAGGAACACATAACCAAGGCTTCAAAAACAGTTCTAGCTTCTGTTCTGCAAAGATCCCTTTGTCGTGGTTTTGCACAGGGCTCTGCAGTTACTCTGAACCTGCAAAGACTTCTTGATACGCCTTTGCTTCAAAATATGCTCAAGGTTGTGGCTATCCCTGTTGCTTGGCAACATTTCTTTGTACTACTCAGTCACTTGACCACAAAATAAGCTTGGATGCAGAACTCCAACCCAGGGGTTCCCAAAGTGAGAGGTAGGACGCCCCAAAATGGGGGTGAGATGGTTTTAAAAATCATCATGATAGGATCCCTGAGGCATGTAGAGGGCCAAAATACTAAAAAATTAAATAAATGTAACATATACTAATTTATCCACTACATAATCCAAATGTCAAATATATAATTAAATTATATATATATATATATATATATATATACAAATAATTAACCAAAAATCCAATCAAATATACATTAATAATTATACAAATAAATATATTTTTAAAACCACATACATCTAAAAATGAATCTAATTACTACAGGGTGATTCACAAATGTATTTAGAGAAAAATACATTTATTTTTTAGGAATCACCAGTCTGAAACGTTGTTTTATTATTTGGGGTCACAACTGTTTTAAACAACCCACTTTTTTTAGTCCCCTGTGCCCTAATGTCCTAATGACAGATGCTGTTGACTTTTTCATACTTTCTGGTTAACCATTTTTGTTAAGGTCATAAAATTACATTTTTGGAATAGTTTTATTGCTCTTATTTAACATTTAATTTCAGTTTATTATTATTATTATCCATGAGACACAACGATCTAAGGCAGGGGTCTTCAACGTTTTCCAGGCCATGGACCCTAAACTGATGGCGAGATGGAGCGGGAACCCCCTAATTATATATATATTGTATGAAATTGTGTTATATGTCAAACTGGTCCTATAGTCACTCTATTACATATGGAGCAATGTAATTAGTATCTCTGATTCTGATTCCTGGTTGATGGGACAGGTGTTGTGAATGAAACGGTACCCAGCTTGAAAGAGCTCCTGTGATGCATTGAAGACAAAGACATCTTCTGTCTCCATTTATCAGTTTACTACAGTGTGTTGAATTCATGTTAATGTGGATTTAAACACATTTCAATTAGTGGAAAAAAATTGCAGGGGGGACTATTAAAAAAAATAAATAAATAAATGACCCCCATGCAGTACCTCCAGGGACCCTCTAGGAGTTGCGGACCCCCTGTTGAAGACCTACGAGCTAATAAAATCAGAGTGCTAAATGTATTTCTGAGTTTCACTATCTGAACTAAATTACTATAAATCTATTTTCGTTGGAACATTAATTTATTGAGCTGTGTGATATTCGCTTACTCACCTGTCGTCATTTTCTTTACTTTCCAATTCAACTTGAAATTAATAAAATAAAACAAAGGTTACTGATAGCAAAATGACACTTTCTCTACTTTCTGACTCGTTTTTATGAAGGCGCTCACCATTCAGAACCTCGCGTCCAAAGAAAAGCATAGTTCCTGAATATCTGCATCCACTGCTGTCACGAACTGGAAAAATACCATGAAAGTGAGCTAACGGAGTAATTAACAGAGGAAATGTGGATTTGTGACACTGCAGTATTCGCTCACCGTCAGCCAAAACCAATGTCTTGTTTGAATTGATTCCTTGAACAATGCCAGAGTATGAGGCATTTTTCAGAGTCAGTTTGATGCGTTTTCCTTTCAGAAGAGCCATGAACTGGACGTCCTCTGGAACCATTATGAAACCGTCCCAGGCAGATTATTTGATCAGAAATGTCAACACGGCATGTGTGCAGAAGAGGAAAATTATTCGTAAACTATGCTAACGGTTTGTCAAACATCACGCGGTCAGAGCGCGCTAAACTGCTGAGTGCTATATGGCGTTCAAGTACACTCGGAATTTCGACTATCTTTTGAAAACGTAAGAAAAAAAGGATTAAGATGTTAAAAATAAATAAATAAATAAACTCAAGAAATGTAACTTTTGAGAAATTTTTGAAGTATTTTATAAATTATTTTGCAATATAATTCATGAAGACATAGGACTTATCTGTTTTCAATGTTGAGTGTTTTATACTAGTTTTATCCTCCGGAAATGTGAGTTGGAAATTATACTCCAAAAACAAAAGAATGGGTACAGAAGAGGATTAGGGCCACTGAAAAAGGAAAAAAGTTAACTGATTTTTACATTTTATTTCTACGGAAGAGGATTAGGGCCACTGCAAAAAAACTTAACTGATTTTTAAATTTTACTTTAGTATAATATGAGAAAAAAAGTCAGAATTCTGAGATTAAAGTCAGACTTCTGACTTTAATCTCAGAATTCTGACATTTTTCTATAAATTCTTACTTTTCTCTTAGAATTCTGACTTTTTTCTCAGAATTCTGATTTTAATCTCAGAATTCTGGCTTTGATCTCAGAATTCTGACTTTTTTTCTCAGAATTCTAAAATTTTTCTCAGATTTCTGACTTTAATCTCAGAATTTTGGATCTTAATGTAGATGGGCACCATGAAGGAAGATAGGTGGGAGCACTCAGCTTCATTGAAAAAGATGTGAGTTGTTTGGGAGGGCCGTAACACATTGGTGAAAAATTACGAAATTAGGCAAGTTTTTACGTGCCTGAGGGGTCCCCAGTGATGCTATTTCCTTACTGGAGAAGCAGAAGGTCATTAAAACAAGAGAGCTAGTCTCTAAAACAGACATGGCTACAGCTTGATGCTAACATGTTTGTTAGCGGTCAGAATTCAGTCAAAATTCTGAGAAAAAAAAGTCAGAATTCTGAGATTAAAGTCAGAATTCTGAAAAAAAAAAATCTGAATTCTGAGATTAAAGTCAGAATTCTGGGGGGGGGAAAAAACTGAATTCTGAGATTAAAGTCAGAATTCTGACTTTTTTCAAATATTAAACTGAAATAATATTTAAAAATCAGTTAACTTTTTTTTTTTTTTTCCCAGTGGCCCAAATCCTTTTCCGTAAGTAGGCTTACATACCTTCAATGAATATTTAGCCTATATATGTGAATAAAAAAAGAATATATTAAGCATACCAAAAACTAAAATAAAGTATTCATAAATACTTTATTTGGCCAATAGTAGTTAGATCTTAAATTAGTATTCAATTTAAAAAATATTATGATAATTGTATATTCATTTCGATAATTCTCTCCACACCACTTTAGAAAGCCAAAAAGCACACAAGTAAATAATTAAATAAGTGGTTAAACGTTTATACAACTTAGTAGATTTATGGAAATATATTAAGAAATAAATGTTTCAACCTTTATTTCAATGAGTCAACATTGTAACAAAAATATTACAGTAAATATATATTTAAAAAATGAGGAAAAATAAACTATTTGTAATATATCATACCACGAACTGCATATATTATTATACCCTCAACAAACAACAACAACCTGAATCTCTTGTGTGGATGAATAATCCTAAAATAATACCATCTTTATAAGTTTATAAATTTCCAACACTTTTTTGGAATATTTTATTTTGACAGAGTACTAATATGACATATTGAACTGTTAATCAAGTATGCTTGTATTAAAAGATATTGTGGTTAGGGGGCAAAACAGCCTAGGACACATACTCCTAACTCCAGTTAACCATAAAGGTAATATTGTTTATTATTCTTTTTGATGATTATGATTTTGGTTTTTCAAAACACTAATATTTTGGTGAAGGTGCAACTAAAACTTTACTTTCTCCACAAGGGGGTGACCTTACTTCAAGTATTGTACTTTTGCAGTTAGTTCAAGGGCCTTCATTGAATCTATCCAAAAAAAAAAGGTGAATTAAACTATAACTAACATCAAAATGTAGTTTAGTAAATAAATGCAGATTGATTTTTTTTTTTTTTTTTTGGCATCCAAATGTTAAAATGAATCTATATAACAATGCAGAGCATCCTGTATAACGTGTTGCAGACTAACTTGCAAACTGTGTGAGGTAGAACAATAATAAACAGGACATTCATTTCAAGGAGCTTGTTAGAGTTTTCTTTGCTGTTGATCTGTAGGAGAGGCAACAGGGGTTTGTGGTGTAAACACAATTCACAATTGCCCTCTATCATAAAACATTTTGGTAATATTGTTCTTTGAAGCTTCATATCAAAGAGCAAAAAACAAACCAACATGAAAAATGAAATTAATGCCACTTGGGTTCAGGTTTAAAGTATTGCTGCAAACACTAGTGACACAGGAACAGGGTAGAGATATCAAATCTTATCAAATGTCTTCTAAATGTGACTTCACCTTTCCAGGGAAAACATGAGCTCAGGCTGGTGGTCATCTGAAAACAGCAAGTATGGAGACAATGGATCAAAGGCAGGATGGTGTAGGTGCCCAGATCTGTCATTTTTATTTTGCCTTTTTAACATTGTGCAGCTGTGCTCTTTTTTCTGTAATAACAATCATATTATTCCTTCTTAGAAAACTGTTTAAAGGTTTACATGAGAAGATATATATCTCTTTTTTTTCTAATAAAGACACTTTTAAATTGCAAACGATATAAGATGGAAACTGTGCTGTTTCAAAGAGCAAAACGTCTCATAAACTCAGGAAACAAACAGGAATCAATGTCAAAGTATTCAAATATGTGAAACCTATTTCAGAAATGAAGGCAATTTTATATAGTTAGCTTTAGAATGTAAACATTGCTTAAGCTTAAAATTCCACACACGTTTTAATTAAATTTTTTGCCAGTAATGTCAATATGAACTGCAGCTGAATGTAAAAAGAATAAACTGATATTGACTCTTAAACAGCTGAAAAACATTCCAGCAGAAAAGCTCTGCTAGCGTCTAAAAATTTGATAAGTGTTGCACGTGCAGAAACGGAACCTGCAGCTTCTTCCCTTTATCTTGGAGGAAGATCCACCCTTTCCTGATGTTCCGACTGAACAAATATAAAGTTTGTGTAAACCAAAGAAGAAATCACATTACACGAATTTTCCAGAACATGTTTATATCTCAACCCTCAGACATGGGTGGGAAGCTGATTTCACAGGTGGGGCTGACACAACTTATGCAAACACAAATCTTACAAAAAAAACTTCAGCTATTTTAAACACCTATTAAAAAAAAGAAAACGTTCCTTTTGTTTTAATTGTTTTGATTCTTTCATGAATACTACAAAATAAATACACATGCATGCACATCCCTTTTACACTAATCATTTATTTTATAATATCTCCAAAACATCAAAGAAATATGAACATCTGACAGAAGTATTTATCTAAATATGCAAGAGCAGTCCTGATTGTTCTTGTGCTTTTGCAGTTTTGCTCTACTATACCTTACTTTTTCCCAAATGAAAGGAGCTTATTCAAAGGAAACTCTAACCAGTAACTCCAGTGTCCACAATCTGCAAAAAAATATTGGAAAATGCTCAGCAGATCACCTAGAAAACACCACCTTCGCATGTTGGCTGCATCATGCTGTGGGAATGATTTTTACTACGAAAAGCAAAGCTGGTTGGGGATAAATAAAAGATTTATTAATATCAGTTAATCCTGCAGAAAACCTATTAAAGGCCCACATTATAGATAGAAAGGTTTAGATTATTGTTGCGCCGATGCCATTTTTTGTTGGTACTCGCCGATACCGATACCACCATTTTAGGGCAGTATCTGGGCCCCGTCCGATACTGGTATCGGTATCGGTGCAACACTAGTTTAGATTAGTGTTAATTTCATTATAGTTTGTTCCTAGCATCAATTTGCCCCCAAATTGGAGGTTTAGTTATAGTTTCTAGAATTTCTAAAAGTAGAATGGGGGCATATGTCTTAGTTATCAAGTACCTCTCATCTGGAACCAGCATTCAGTTTCTGTCCCATTCTATGTCTATATCACTGTGCTCATCTAAGATGTCTCTATTCTTCAAAGTCATCTACATGATGTAATCAAGATAGTAAACTGTCTGATTTGAATAAATTGACTCTTTAAAGTGCCCAGTTAAAGGCCAAACTACAGGAGTATTTGAGACAAGACTGTAAAATAAAAAAATATCCATCTGCCTTTATAGAACTTTTTGCAAAGAGAAAATAACATAGATTACATGGCCGAAGTGTTCACATATAGCAGAACTCCATCCATCAATTTTCCTTCATGCTCTATCCCAGCTGGGGTTGCAAGGGGTGCCTATCTCCAGCTAACAATGGACGAGAGGCGGGGTAAAGATAAAAGGTAAAGTGGATACATTTCTTTCAGGTTTGAGTTTTGGGCGAACATCTTTTACATTGTCATTACTTACCTACTTTTATCAATAATCATCCTGCATAAAACTGATATTTACAAGTGCTAATATCTACTTAAATTGATTATTTAACACCCCTGGCCCCCCATCTAGCTCCGCCCCTGGCCAGGACATGATCTACACAGTGTTGCCAACTCAGCGACTTTGTCACTATATTTAGTGACTTTTCAGACTCCTCTAGCAACTCTTTTTCAAAAAAGCGACTAGCGACAAATCTAGCTACTTTTCTGGAGTCTGGCGTTCCTAACCCCGTTCTCCCACTTCCGCAGGAGTCGCACTGCAGTCAGAGCCACAGCATGTTACCCTCAGCGTCCAGACTGCAAATGAACCGCGCATGCGCCGGGATTGACGGCGCAGGTTGATCACGCTGGAGTCAGCTCCCTCAGTTGCTGAACCTGCCATATCTTTTTGTGAGCAGGCAAGCACAGCCTGTGTGTGAAGGGAAATCTTATTAGTTATAAAAACAAAACAATAATTACCATTATTTGCTCCCATTGTCATTGATTCTTTGTAGTCTTTTTTTTGTTCCATTCAGATTTTTAATGTTAATGTTATGTAAAAAATTTTATGGTTCAAAATGTTTTACCATGGTTTTTAGGCTCCTTAAGCTCGGCGTACACTGTGCGATTTTTTTTCCAGTCGTGCGACAATCTTTCGATCAGGCCGACTTTCAGCCTAATCATGCATCGTGAGTAGTATAGTGCACAGGGGGTTACGAGCGGCGATCAGCCTATCACGACCACTTCCTGATAAGGAATCGTGAGGTCGGGAGAAAATCAAACATTGATTTTCTCCCGACCATCGTGGGCAAATAGCTCAGTGCGCAAACAAGGATTCTTCTTTTTATTCCTCCTCTCAGATGTAAACACAGCAGCATGGCAGGGATGCAATGAGTGAAATGCAGCTCTGTCTGCAAAATTGACGGACCGCAGCAGCTACGCCTGCTCAGTCATGTCCTTTTTCCAAATATGTCGTCGTCCTTTCTTTCTAGGACCCTCAGGTTGCAGAAATTGCCAAGGCAGCGTGGTTCACTATATTGAGCTTAATATCCCCCTTCTATTTGTTTGGCTTCATGATAGAGAGCTACAGAACAGCTTCATCTCACTGCGGAGCTGAGCCCCACGTGGTTTTTAGTCGCACAGTGTGAGCAGGCAGATCGCATCAGAGCGTCGGGACGAACATAAATCTTGAGCTGCTGCCCACACTGTACGACTAAACGCAGGGTTTATTTGCGTGCAACGATTGAAAAAAATTGCACAGTGTACGCCCGGCTTTAGTGGACCACAAGGGAAAAAAGAAAAAGTAAAAATAAAAGTTGAAAAAAAAATAAAAACTATGCAAATAAGGCAATGACGTCATTCAGCGACTTATAGCACAGCCAATAGCACCTGCAGCTTGGAAGAGCAAGTCCACCCCCAGTCTATATTCCTGAATGTAAACATAAATCCATGTAGGCCTGTCATTCAGAAAGCGACACATCTGTAAACACCTTTTCAAACATAACTGGATAGCTGACTGCAAAGAGAAAAATCGGGCTCTTCATCCTTCCTTCCAGCTATTCCCACATTATTTTTCAATTGGTAAAAGTTAGATTCCATGCTCTCCCTTTCAGTGATTTTTTTTATTTGGACACAGATACAAATCTCTGCAAAGGTGTCTGTTTTAGTGTTTTTTCTCAGAGACCCCAAAACACTGTCATGTCTGTATGGACTATATTTGTATTGCTATTGTGTTCAATCTGTATGCAATTTAAAGTTATGAAAAAAAAGAAAAAGCACTGATAATAGCTACTTTCCTTACTGAGGAGTTGGCAACACTGGATCTACAGGGGCACTGGTCCCTGTCAAGGCAAGGCAAGGCAAGACACATTTATTTGTATAGCACAATTCAGTACAAAGACAATGCAAAGTGCTTTACATGATTAAAATATAGGAAAATAGAACAGACTAAAAGCAAGTAGGAATACATAAATAAATAAATACAATCAAATAAAAATGCAGAAACAAAAAAGAACATTAAAAAACAGTTGGGCTAAAGAAAATAAAAAAGTTGAACTAATGATGTTTCAGTTGAACTGTTTAATTAGAACAGTCAAAGGCAATCCTAAACAGTCTTGGACCCTGTCTAGAACCGCCCATGAATCAGACCCTCCAAATCTTCCAGAACAGCAACACAAAAGAAGTCTATGTTTTGTTGTATCGTCTGCCGGGCGCTTGTCTTAACTTGTAAAAAAATGTGACATACCTGTTGAAGCATGACTCATGGGGAAAATAACCAGGAGATAGAGAGAGAGAAAGAGACCAGTATGAAGTGTGAGAGTGACACCCGACAGCAGTGCGGCCGCCCACTCTGTGACAGACTGCCTGGGTGAATCTTTAATTGTGTAATGTTCATTGACGAGTCAGCACAATGCTGCTGAGAGCGCGGTGGCGCACCGAGCCGGACCGAGCTGAGCGATGAAATGCTCCCGCCGAGGAGGACGCAGATGGACAGCCTAGTGGAGCCGCTCGTCGCCCAGTACCTCGCCATGGGATGTCAGTCAAAGGAGAAGCAAAACGAAAGCATAACAGCAGACGACAAGGGAAAAGACGATGTGTAAGTTCAATTTCCTACTATCGCTGCCACATTTAGTTTGACGGTTCCTGAAGATATGTTACACCACCTGTTTGGATTAAAGGTTTTTAATCTCAGACTCATTTTTTTTTTTTTTTTTTTTTTTTTTTGAAGTTTGAATGTTTTTTTTTTTTTTTTTAGAAATTGTAAAAGAAAAAAAAAGGATGTATCTCTTCACCGCGTATTTACGCACAACAAAACGCTCAGATACGTCAGTCTCTAATGTCTGGCTTAACTTATTTCATTATTACTGGTCATTCTAGATTTGAAGCCAAACTGAAGGTCAGCTTTCCAATGGTGATAGTGAAATTTAAAAAGAAGGAAATGAAATGAGAACAATCAGAAGCAAATCAGAGAAGCAATATTTGGAAAATCGTTACGCGCTCCAATGTGACATGGTCCGCGCATGTCTCAGTGTCCTGATTTCTCCATCAAATTTAAACTTTAAAGCACAAACATATAATTTTTTATTCGCTTTTGAGGTAATAAAAAAAATACGAGCAGAAATGCTGATTAGGAGTTTAACATCTAAAATCCTCAGATAAGAAGATGCAAATGAAATAACCAGTTTGGACTGTATAACAGCCTCCACTCATAACAGCCTCCACTCATCAACAGATATATATATATATATATATATATATATATATATATATATATATATATATATATATATATATATATATATATATCTCTTTGGAAAAATGCTTATTATGATCCAGAATCATCATGTTTATTCACATTTATGTGTTCTATGATGGAAAAAAACATGTGCAAAACCAAATGGCAACCACATTTCTATTTGTTCTTATCTATTTTAGACACCCCCAACATTTTTCAATTGTTTTGCATATAATAATTTAGACTGCATATATTTCTTGCAAACATTTAACACGTACTAACTCTTTCATAAGGTTTTTAATTCATTTTTTAATCCATTTGTGTTTAGCTGAAAGGAAAACCTATTTTAAAAATGTTTTTCTTTCTTTTTCCCAAGGAGGCTGACTTCAGGATGTACGCTTAGCAGAGCTAGAGTTTCTCCACCGGGTCGAACTCGCAAGTTCTACAAACCCATGCAAACCCAGGTTACTCCAAGCAAATCAATAATGTCTCTGGGACATGTCGCCAAAGGGGCAAGCTGGGAAGAACTGATTCAGGCCTGTCTGGAATTGTTTGGTAAGTTCATACTAGTGGTTTTTGTTTTACAATTTTACAATTTAAGACCCTACCTTAGAATGATTGAACAAACATCATGATGATGATGGTTAAAGATCTTTAAGGGTTGCTAATATTGCATTATCTTGCTTGCGGTGATTTTCTGTGGTTAATTTGTTGATGTTTTTTTAAGAGTTTTTCTTTTCTAACCTTGTATTTTTACTCAGAAGTGAAGTTGAAACAATATTATGTGAAAAATTTTTGATCTTTCAGGTTTGGGAAACATAAGTTGTTTGAAAGGAAAAAAAGTACCCATATCTCTCTCAGTATTATCCTTAATGGTTTTCCGTATTCTTATTTACATTTACTGTCAATAAGGCGTGCTTGCTGCTGTAAAAAGGTGGACAAACTTAACTGTGTCGGGATGTGGCGATGTCCTTTATTCTGGCTTCCTTTTTCAGAAATGATTTACTGCATTTTGATTTGTTTTTCATGAGGTGTTTCTGTGTTTTCTGCCATTCAGACTGCACACCCATAAGGAAAAGTGAACATTTTCTCAGCAGTTAGGTGGACCTTTAGCTACACCCAACTAGAACCTTTGTATGCTAGCATTGGGAGTGTCTACAGGTTTTGTGATTGTCCATGACTTGATTTAGGATCTATTAAAACCCAAAGCTTAAGCAATTGTTCAGATTTTCATTTGCTGGTGTTGATTCACGTTGACTTTCATTGTTGGTGGTATTTGTTTGAACCTGATTTAAGTATAGTCCAGTGGTTGTATTTGAGTAAGAGTTGGGCTGCTGGATTATGGAAAGATTTGTTTTCAATGTGGGCCAAAATAATTGTGAAATGTCCGTTGTTTTAAAGTAACTGCTTATAAATGCTTCTGGTGCAGCTTTTATATCACTTCTATTTTGTACAGTCTTGGGTGCTTTATGTCTAACTTTTCATCGCTATGATGTTGTCTGCACAAGATATTTTTATATACCGTCATGGATCAATTCATCTACAATGTTTTGCTGGTTTCACTACACTATTTCAGCCAACTTTACATGAGATTACTTTTTAATAAAAACAAGGCACAGCTTGATTGGGTCCAGCCTTAAAAAGAGGTGCAACAAGCTTGCAGAATTAGGGCATATCTACAAAGCAGAGTAAAAATAACTGCAAATATTCTATTTTTGGTGACTGAAAAGCAAAACCAGTATTAAACCATAAACTTTGGTAATAAGACCATTGGTCAGAGTGCTTAACATAACAAAAACAAAACAGTAGAAGCTATAATATAACTGTCTTTTTGTTCTGCCTTACTGAACAGGTCATATACTGAATGGCCGTAAATGTAAGTATTTGGAAGCTTTAAAGAAAATCAGTTCTTTTCAATTATTTACAGTTTAGGCCATTATTATTCATATTTACCTATTTACCATATACTGGACGAATTTAATACTAGTGTTTTAAAGTAGACAGGATCCTGACTTAAATTTGGCACAATAGGTTAGGATAATAACAGGCCTTCTAACTCCAAAACTTTCAACCTCATCACCGAAAAGAAATCATTAATTACCAGTGGACCCATCCAAAAAGCTCATCAGCAATTATGAACAGGGGTTGATATCTGTAAAAACAGTAACGACCTCCTGTTAGTTATTGAAAAAGAAAAAAAAGTAAATAAACACTGAGCTATTTTTCTATCACGACTTAATAGACGCCTGTCTGATTTTTAATGACAGATTGCTTTAAAATATTTCCGTCTTTACTATATCATCACTCTTCTTTAATGGGCCTTTTCAAATTTCATAATATATAACCTTTATAAAACCATCTTCAACATGAGAACGAGTCATAAACAAATTACCATAGCTAGATTTAATGTTGGCAAAAAAAAAACAGCTTTTGGATTAGGATTACAAGACGAAAGAAACATTTGGTATTGTAAACTAAGAGAATTTTTAGAATTTTATACAAACTAACATACTCCAGGTTCGTTTTAGATACGAATGTGAATAATTTTTATATGTTAAAGCTACAGTGTGTAATAATTACAGGGATATACAGTCAGAAATGTAATATATTATACATAACTATGTTATTTATCATCATCTACGAGCTCAGCCTCTTAACCTTAATATTTGCGTTGCCTTAGAATTCGTTATTTATAATTACATAGGAGCGGGTCTCGCAGCCATGGAGGCAGACATCTTTGCGCTACGGCAGCGCAGAGCCAACAAACTAGCGATTGCGAGATCGCCCATTACGGGTATATTTATTATTTTAAGTCTACATGAAATCTATACCCTACACAGACTAATGAAATACTATCTGTAAAATTATCTATGTAAACAAACCTCATCACTTGAGAAGGTAGGTGATGCGGACGTCGTGGAAGACATTTTGTCCCGTAACGCTCGCCGTACTGTTGGGGGGGAGAAGCGGTGGGGGGGAGATGTTCATATTGCTGCGGTCTGCAGTCTGGACGTTAGATGTCGCTGAAAATTACACACTGTAGCTTTAAATGTTCCTTTAGCACCTTATATCTTGTTTTTCTTACAACTAATTTTAAAAGCTTGATCAACCACAACCACATACAGAAATATAATCAGGGGAATAATATTTTAATGATGACATTTATATTTGTATTTATAGCAATATATTTACTAGCATTTATAAGAGAAGGGGTCTTAAATCCCTGTGACGGACTGGTTACCTGTCTATTCTACCTCTTGTCTGAAGACTGTTGAAGATAGGCTCCAGCTGGTATAGTTGGAAATGAAACCAATTATGGCTACATGTAGCACATGGCTGTAAAGAATGTGTACAGTACCAAAAAATGGACAACAGTCATTGCGTAGGCTGCCGTTGGATCAGTCAAAGATCGCTGCATCAATCAAGTTGTCTGGAGTGCTCTCAGAGTTGTGGTGATTGTGTCTCTAAAGAGACAGCTTTCAGATGGCCGTTGCCTGGTTACGCAAATGCAGCAAAAGCAGTGGAAACGTGCTATGATGGGCTGCACATTAAGTGACATTTCATAACTGCATTTATCTGCAGAAAAAGAAGAAGTGGGCTCTAATGACAGCCTGCCTCTCATCAGGTCCACGAGCAAAACAGAATTTATCATTAAGGCGTCTAAAGAGGCTTATAGACTAGTAACATGTAATATTCTAAAGTGAATGTCACTGCTTTTATTTAAAAAAGAAATGTTTGTGTGCATGGACAGGATGTAATCTATTTGTGTTGTGTATTATGAGTGTTTTTTTTTTCCTGAATGGCTTCTCTGGATAAAATGGCAAATTCGCTTCCTCGGCCCACATCACACATGAACCCCCCTTGGTCTACAAGTCCTGCCACCTTTCTTTTTTTTTTTCAAACGTGATAGCACACATAAGGGCAGTTTAAAAGATTATCATTGAAACAGCTTCAAGCTTGGTCAAGCTGAAAGGTCAGCTCCCTGAACTGTAGCCTTCAGATGCCTACCAACCTTTGAAATGCAGGAGCGCTGGGAGGTGTGGATCAATTGCTGACATCGTCACTCTTCTGACCCCACACCATACCGCTAACTGAGCTGCACATAATATACGGCTCTGTTTTTATTTTGAAGACAAGATGTGAGAATGTTTGTGTGCTGTAGCTATCAGATTTGAAATGTATGAAAACCAACCTGAGGCCTGTTTTGCTTTCACAAGAAAGTTGTTCACACTTGGAATTGAAACATCTTATAAATGTGTGTGTGTATATATATATATATATATATATATATATATATATATATATATATATATATATATATATATATATATATATATACACAAGTATATATATATATATATTATGATTTTTGGCTAAAATGTTTTCTAATTGTTATTGAGTTACCTCAAACCTTTGTTTACTAATTGTTAAAGATACACTAATCAGCCGCCATAAATACCTTTATGAGTCCTTTATGGCTCCGAGTATTAGTTGACAAGTCATGTATTTAAAAATAATAATAGATTTTACTGTCCAATAAATTCATCAAATCTATGGATAAATGCAGGTGCATTTCTGGCACTGAATTAAAATTTCGGTCTCCCATCTGTTGTTTCGATTTATTTGGTCATTTTTAAACAATTGACCAAAAACTATTCCTACTGTAATTTACCAACATGGGTTTTTCTCATTGGATGTAAGAGAGCTATTTAATTCTTATTGTGTTTCTATGTTTATACTCTCTTTGAGATGCAATCTATCTTTAGTGTTTTGTAAGCAAAATTTACTTAAAAAACAATAGAAGGGAAATGAAGATCAGGGTGATGGTGAGGAGCCCTTCAAACTTTCAAAACTTGGATCTCATTACCAGGAGAAACCTTATTCAAAAAACCTATTCAAAAAACTCTAAGGAGATGTTTATTACTATAATAGTAGCAAAGAGGCTAATTTTACTAAACCTTATATTAAAATAGATAAAAAAATTTTCCACTTAGTTAATACACCTTGCGGTTTTACTATTATAATATGTGAGATTCTTGATTGTGACTAAATGAAATGAAATGACAAGTTTTATGCATTTATATAATATTTATTTTATACATTTGATTTATTTATTCATGGCAAAACAGAGTAAAGCAACTATTTAATTGTTGATGTATTGCTTACTTACTACTTAATCTTTTCTTTTAATAATTGAAGCTAATAAAAGCCATTCACCTTTTTTTAACACCAGATATATGATTAGTGTTATTGGCTGTCCAGAGCACAGGGAGATGTCCTTTTTTCCTGCATCTTACTTGAACCAAAAACAAAACAAAGGGATCATCTCATCTGATAGCCTCTTTCAAAACAAGGAAAAGTGCAAATGTGCAGGTTTAAAGTGGCTGATGAATGTTTAAGATAACCTTAAAAGTAGGCCAGTCAAAGCGTGCACTCTGAAGTGTTTATCACCAGCCAGCATCACGTGGATCCAGCGCGCTGGGCGGCAGCTTTCCTAATGTTCCCGTCAATAGCAGACGGTCCAGAAAGGATTTCCTCCTGCAATTAACCCTGCACAGGGAGTCTTAGTGGTTGGAATGCTGTGAAGCAATTGTTTACCAGATAGTCATGACATCCTGTTGGAGATTCAACTCTGCAGCTGATTTTAACTACTTTGTCCGTGTGAATTGATAAACATATTAAAAAAAAAAATTGCTTCTCATAATTTTGTTTGCACAGATCCTATGTAGAACATCACAGAAATCCAGTACCTTGAATGCACCACTGTTGTTTCATCAGTTACATCATTTTGAAAATGAGAATTCATTTAATTACACTCTTACTTTCTCAATAACTTCACAGATAAGTTTACCCTTTGCTTTGTTTAGAAGGCAGGAGCTCTATGCTGTAAGCAGAAGCATAGCCGATGTAGGATAAGGCAGGCAAGATTAGTCACTTCCAGCAGGAGTGGTTAGTTGCTTACCGACAAAAAAGATAAGAAAGCATGTTGTCATGGTGTCTGGGCTATTTTCAAGGTAATACGGTTTAAACGTGGCCCCCTCAGATGTCTGATGGCCTTGATGGCCCCAAGGTTGCGGCAAAGCTTTTCATTTACTGTGCGCTTGTTGTCTAAATTTTCTGTTTTTACAGACTTTAAAGGAGAAAGATTTAGACAAGTAGGTTGAAAAAAATCCCACAGTATATAAATGGGTGTTTGGTAAGCAAAGGTTTCTTCATGGTTAATCTCAAATTCCCGGTTTTAGTGGTTAGAATATTTGCATAAGATGTTTTGTTTTCTCCTGTAAGTGGGAAGTGAAAATGTTTTAATGTCACATCATGTTTTGCACACATACACTATATAGTGGTTGGGAGAAAAAAAAACGGGGTCTCGAGATGTCAGCTGTAGTACGCAGACAACCAGAATAAAGGAAGGTGGTCTGGTCACAAAGGGAGGAAGTTCTGCTCTTGCAAGGAAGGAGGAAGTGAAAAAGGTAGTGAGACAGGCAAGCATCACTGGTTCACACAATCAGAGGAAAAGGTAAATCTTCCACTGCATGGTCTGTGGATAGTATGACTAAAGCATGTGCACAAATTGTTTTACCCCGTTTGGTTAACTGGGTAGAAATGTTTCCAATGGGAGAAATGTCTTTCTTTCTCATGATGTTCTACCCATGCAATGTTTTGTAAATCTTTTTTTTGACATGTTCTCACACCAACATGCAAAATAGAAAGCTATTTAATGTTCCTGTTAAATGTTTTGACTAAAAAAACATGATTTCATTTTAACTTAAGATGATACTAAACTATTGAAAGACTTCTGATAATTTTAATAAATCTTAGATAGTCATGAGTTTTGTGATCAATTTCTTTTAAAAAATTGCCCACCTACAGTACATGATCGCTGCATAGAAGAATAAAGTTTTGGCTAAACGCACATGTAAACTTTACTAGGACTGTCCTTTATTTAGCTGCAACCGTCTTCCAATCAACCCAAACCTGTTTCCCTGTGCCTTTGCAGAACCCGATTTTACCACTACTGTGTTTCACTGTAAGGCTGGTGTGTTCAAGGGAAGGTGCAGGGTTAGTTTTCCACCACAAGTTGCAATTTGTACCGTATGTAGGCCAAATAGTTCAGTTTTTACCTCCTGTAACACGAGCCTATTCACATATTCACATTTTCTCTATCCATTACATGGTTGGTAGCAAACTTTAAAATCAGCATCTTGCTGCTTTCTTTTAACAGCTTATTTCTAGTCTGCCATAAAGACTTCACATGTGAAGTGCAAGTATGTTTTTCCTGTCTACTTGTTTTCCTTTGTCGTGAATTTCTTCACCAGCTCAACAGTGACCACAAGCCTCTTTACTGCTTCTATGTTAATGGTCTCCTTCCAAATTCAAATTAGTTGGACAGATGGGTTTCAAGGGTTTAAAATTATCCAGCACTAACTCAGTTTTCTGATTATTGACTTCACAAAGCTGGATGCTTTAACTTCCCCACAACTTTATGTTTGCTGTGTTATTTGGTCTTCTTCTTACTGTTTGTTCGCTAAACTTCTCTAACAAGCAGGCAGGGCTCTGCAACCTGTGACTCCGGAGCCGCAAGTGTATCTTGGCAGTGGCTATTCATCGCTTTGGCTAAAGTTGATAAAGAGCCAGTTAAAATTTAAATGTAGATATTCTAACCTATAAATGTTTTGGCATTTTCTGCATGCACTGATTGCATCCAAAATAAATTGACTCTAAATATAATAGAAATAAGTTTTTTGATATTTTATAAGTGGGGAAAAATGTCTGTGCTTTTATTTAACGGATTCACTCTAATTTCAACGACCCATTTAAAATGTATTTAGTCATTTTCCATTATTTAATAACATAAAATTTGAAATTGCGCTGTGGTTGCTAAAGAGGACAAAATTCCCGTTGTAGATATTTATTAAAACTAAGTTATATATTTAAAAAAAACCCAACAAAGATGATTAATGTTTGTGGCTCTAAACAAGTTTTATTAGCTGGACTGAAATCAAAATTGAGCTCCTCAGGTTGTAAAAGTTGCAGACCCCTGCACAGAGGTCTTTACACAACAACTATATATACCGCCTGATTAATATTGACACAACTGAACTCTGCTAATTCAGTGAACTCTCAAAGTATGCATTCTATTCAATTATAAGACATTAAAAGGGCTCTGAATAAAAACACATACACACTAATGATGTTTTTGTTATAAAAAAAGAAATAAAAACAAGGTTCTAGCATTTCTTCTGTCATCATTGTGCTCTGCTTTGGGTGTGTAACAAAACTTAAAAAATGGGTGTGAATGTCTTTACAGTGAGAGTTTCAGTAAACCAATAAAGGTTAAGTGTATAAGGAACTAGATTTAAACCAGAAGGGCAAGTTCTGCATAATAAAACCCTAAATGAAGGAACCCAGAAGTTATCAGGGATTTATTTTATTTTTTCACACGTTTCATACATGTTTACATTTGATCACTGCTGCACTTTAAGGGATGGAAATGTCATGAAAGCTGTACAAAACGAAATTTCGTTTTGTCACACTTTGTGTATACAAAATGACAGTAAATGTTGTCTAAGTTTAAGGGTTTAGGATGCTGTCTGAACAAAGGCAAAAATGTATGATAAAACGAATGAGGCAAACCAAGATGCGTCTAAAAAAAACCCTGAGGTTTTGACTGAACACGACAAAGTTCACAGTCGTGTTAAAGATGAAATGATGGTGCAATCAGTAACACAATGTTAATGCAAGCGCTTATTTTAGAGATGAAAACTAGTTTTGTTTAGTATTATTAATAGTTAAATGAGACTCAACAATTTAAAATGGCAGTCAAAAATTTACTTTGACGTTAGTATGAATAGTAATCTGATCACACAAATGTCTTTCCTTCTCTTATAACTTAATATAGCAACAGGCATAATCATAACAAGCATAATTCAGCCACATCTTTATTCTTGGACTGACTCTGGTACTCTACATATTGGTCTCTAATGGCATGTCTTGCTCACAAAGTCTGTGTGTTTTTACTCTGACTGCATGTTTTCTTCTTTTCAGATGCAGATGGTCGCATGAGGAAGAACGACCCCCTGCTGAACATCACCCTGACCATGCACCGTCTCCTCATGTCCTCCAGTGACCTGCTGGACAAACTCATCGATCGATATCCTTTAACGGCCTACCAGAGACGTACACACTGGTGCTTTGTTTCTTGATTCTAACTGGTTTTGAGCAGAATAATGTAACATGTGAATGAATAACTGGACCTGCTGCGGGCTCGGTTGTCAACAGCAACGCACAGCCAAGCTCATTCCTGGCTTAGATCTTTTTGCTGTCAGTGTAAAGCATGATGGGCAAGTGGCCTGTTTTCACTCTCTATAATGCATTCTGCATCCAGTTTCCCTCTTGCTGCAACTCTACTCCACTAAGGCTTGTACCCCATCCATTCAATAGCAGGAAGAATACTACCTTGGTGTTGTTAGTCCTGTTCGACATATTTTAATATATTCTATACATCGATATCCTTAATATACGCTAAGGAAAAAAATAGTCTCTTAATGAAAATGCCTTTAATTTAAGACTGTCGTCACAAACCTCCATGATATGACCTTATTAAGGCAGCAGCTGTAAATTGCCTCCGTTGTTGATCAACTACATTTAGACAATGAACCAAACATGCATTGTTTTTCTAATCCTCTATTTGTGGAAAGAAGACCAAAAAAGACACATTAGATCAATTTCAGATCAAGAAGATCCATGGGGGTCAATTAACTGTCCCCAATGCAGTCAAGCCTTCTGTTCCTGTGACGTTGTTACCCTTTGTAGGAGGATAAACCTAATCTCAGTAGAGAGCCTAGTTATACTGCTTTATAAAAGCATGTATTTTATCAGGTGTTAATACATAAAATTGTTTTCAAAGTTTTGGGGAAATAGAAATCTGAAAAATGACATTTGATCTCAATATAAAATATATATACCCCCTAATGGTTTGTAAATGCTTCAAAGATTTGTTGGTAAACATTGGTGGACAGATGACATCACGGAGAACAAGAAACATAGAAGACAGGCAAGTGAAAGGTTGTGGAGAAAATGGGCGATAAACCTCTAAAGAACAGTTGGGGCATAAAGCAATGTCTCCAGCTTTAGAGATCTAATATGAGAGAAATGTTCTAAAATAATGAGAATGGCAAAACTGCAAACCTGCCAAGACATGGCTGTCTATATAAACTTGCAAGGCTTGGCAAGCAGAGTATTCGTTAGAGACCACTAGGTCCATGATAGTTCTGGAGGAGTGGCAGAGATTCAAATCTCAGATGGGAGAATCCAATCACATGCTGTTGGGAGCGCAAAACTCTTGCTGAAAATGGAAGATCGGTAAAAAGAAAGTAATTGTTCAAAGAAATCACTTCATCAGTTCAGTTCAGGTGGTTGCCTCAAGATATGCAGAGGAAACGGTAAATGCATTGAAGAAAGTACCCTAATGAGATGAGATCAACATCTTGTAGTTTGGCCAGCATGCAAAATACAATGTGGGACGCATAACTAACATTTCACAGTGAAACATGGGAAGGGGAGCAACATTCTATTGGGATAGTTTTCCCCAGCTGGGGCAGAAAAAATAGTTTATGAGAAGATGGATTATATCAAATACAAGGTAATTCAGGAAAAAAACCTGTTAGAGGCTGCAATGAATGTCCATAACTCACTGGAAGTTTAAATATCAAAGCATTTCCAGGTGTAAAGATGGCCCGGTCAAAATGAACATTTGTGAATTATCTCCATCCGGTCTAACTTAGCATGAGATTTTAACCAAAGAACTTAGTTCAATTTTAAAAATAAAACATAGCTTCTGATAAAATTCTGTAGCAGAATTTAAATCAGCACCTGGGGTATAAAAATTCATTTGTTTCAGAAAGGATTGGTTTCTGTTTACCCTAAATAAATTAATGAGGGACTGTGTTGGTGAGCAACATGTGCAGAGTGAAGGTCATCCACAGCACAAGATGATTAATATTTTGTAGGCAGACATTGCCGGCTGAAACATCTCCAGAGTCCTGACTCTAAACAATGGCTTTCAGCGGTTCTGCATTATATTAGACATTGGTTGTGTATTTTCTTTGTGCAGTTTGCTCTTCACTTTCCCCTGTATGCCAGAATGATTCATTTGGTGATGCTCATCAGAGTTGCAGATGCCTCCTCCCACATGACCAAATGTCACATGTGTTTGCCTTTTGGTTCACTGGGCTAAGTTTGTATTAACGAGTGCCAGCCCCTGCAGGTAAATCAGCCATGTTTTCAGTGTTTACTCAACATACCTGCTATGCTGGGTATCTGTATACCTCCTGGGAAAATAAGCCTAAAAAATAAAAGTGTTTGCTCCTTAACTTGTGCTTACTTTTAAAACAGCTCTAGACAATGATCAGCCAGCAGAGCGCCAGAAGATATGCTACCTCATCAGGTCAGAGCAAGACGTGTCCAGTATCTCCAGATTCAATGTCACATTTAGTTTACTGTCACTCACTCACATTATTATTATTTCTAATTTTCAGGCACTGGATTCAGGAGTTCTGGATGATGTTCCGCTTACCCCACAGCTTGTCTGACAGCCTGGAAGACTTCCGGGATCTGCTGAGAGAACACGGACAGGAGCATCTTTGCTCTCTCCTAGAGACCAAATGGATGTAAGTGTTAATGTCTTACCAGCTGGCCGACTGAGACAAGAAGCCTACACGACTCCCAGTCACTTTGCTGCAGCCATGAAATCAGTCACGATCCAGAACACACAACAGAAAGCAGTTTAGCCTTTTGGTTGCAGGAGCATTCCAGCAGCATTACTTCATCCTGACAAAACCTTTTCTAGGCAGATTAGATAACAGCTGCAGTGACTAGTCTATCTGTCTGTCTGTCTGTCTGTCTGTCTGTCTGTCTGTCTGTCTGTCTGTCTGTCTGTCTGTCTGTCTGTCTGTCTGTCTGTCTGTCTGTCTGTCTGTCCGTCTGTCTGTCCGTCCGTCCGTCCGTCCGTCCGTCCGTCCGCCCGCCCGCTGTACATTTGAAATAATGATGAGAGGTAGGCTATGTAAATCCCTTTATTGTCCCACAATGGGGAATTTAACCCTCTGCATTTAACCCATTCCCTTGGGCAGCAGTGGGCTGCCACTGTGTGGCGCCCGGGATACAGTGTGGGGTTCTTGCTCAGGAACCCAGAGTGGAAGTTGTGGGGATCGAACCGGGTACTGCAACCTAACTGCTAGACCATCGCTCCCCTTATACAATGGTTTTCAATATTTTCGACCAAAGTTGCTCTAAGTATGGAAAAATACTAGTTAGGTGAAAATAAATGAAAGTATTGTGCAATCGAATGTTCATTGGTTTAACAGAAAAGGGTGATGCAGGAGAAACACACACATTGACCACTGCTCCGTTGTTTTCCTGGACATTCTGTGGAAGTTAAAGATCTTTTAAGTGTTTAGGTTTCTTTTGTTGTGCTTGCCTTCTGAATGGAAGAGGTGTATTGGGGGTTAAAAGTTTCTGAATTAGATAAAATTATAAAAAAAAGTAATCATAATATTTTCCAACACTGCAAAAAATGGAAATCTAATTAAGCAATTTTTGCTTAAAATAAGTGCATTTTTTCTCCAATTTAGTACGAAAGTGAGACACATAGCCAATGGAACAAGACAATTTACATTTAAAATAAGAAAAACAATTGCATTGTCTTATTTCAAGTTCATATTATCTCATTTTCTTATTTTAAGAGTAAAGATACTAATTTCATTGGCAAATCATCATATTTACCAACTCAAATTAAGGGTAAATACACAAAATTTAAGAAATGTTTACTTAATTCTGGATCATTATTGCAGTGAAGTCCTTCCAGATGGATAATTATTGGCCAGATTTGAAAAAGTTCATGCTATTACTTTTGGTTTTAAACAACAGAAGAGCCAAGGTTACCTGATTGCATGGAATTAAGTAATGTGATTATTGGGCCATTCCTAAAGGTCAAAAGGTTCCAGCTTATGTTTCCTTTAGAGTTGCACTCACATCAGATATTGTTTGACTTTATATTCAACCCTAACAAATGCATAAAAGATCTGGAAATCTTTTTTTTTTCATCATTTTTAAAATTTCAGATACATTTGGCTGGTAAGAAAACAAGCAAAATCATCATTACTTTTGATTTTTGGATATATTTAGTTATTTAGAAGATTATTTAAACAAATTTAGCTAGACAAAATTGGTTTACTCTTAAAGGTATTGTGGAGCTTACTGTGTTCGAATGTCCGCCCTAACCCCTATATCCCCCTCAATTCCTACATAGAGAGTGGACTTTAAAGTGAACTCAGTTAACTTGATGTTCGGACCAATAATCACTCTCCCGTTGGTCCAGTGCACGGTGCCAGTGCCATCTTTATTATTAGTCGCGGCTGTCGGGTATCGACAGCCTATGGCCACAGCGGGTCGCTGTGACAGCAAATCCCAAAATGCTTTGCGAAGACAGCTCTCCGCGCAAAGCATGTGATATATCTGCCTCTTCTAAAGCCTTTTTTTTTCTTCTCATACACTTTGTAGACACTTTTTCTCTTACGACCCTCTGCCATTTTCAAAGAACCGCAGGTGAGCTTTTGTCTGAAACCGTAGCTCACCACAGATATACGTCTGAAAGTGAGCATTCACAGAAAAATATAGCTAATGGGGCAAGCACGTAGGACGGCCTTACGTAAAAACATATCAGATAAATGATTGACAATTAGGACCACTTATTTAGATCATCCACCCGTAAAAAAATGATCGTCCTCTATACCTCTTATTAAATATGACTTTCTTTTCTTTTTTATTTAACAAATCTGTTTGATCCTTTCTGATGTGGAAATGTCTTTGTGATGTTCTAGAAATGAGCGTGAGAAGTCGTGGAAGGCCAGCCTAAAGATTCAACCTCACTATAGTAAAAAGAGGAAAGTTTCTCTTCTTTTTGATCACCTGGAACCCAGTGAGTTGGCTGAACATCTCACTTTCCTGGAGTTCAAATCTTTTTGTAGAATATCAGTAAGTATGTAACCTTTTTTGGGCTTCATATAATTCAGTACTGTACTGTTTGTGCTTCATAGTTTTGTTAAAATAAAATGAGGATACTTTTTAAAAACCATTAGATATTTCCCCCCTTGTGGAAATCCCTCAGTTTCCACAAAGCAGTTGATGCTCCTCTGTCTGCTCTCTCTGTCAGTTTGTAGACTTTATAAATTACATTCGACACTGCTGCATGAAGGACATCCCTGTGCTGGAGCGTTCCATCGCCCTGTGTAACGGGATTTCCCAGTGGGTTCAGCTGATGGTGCTGAGTCGGCCAACAGCTCAGCTGAGAGCTGAGGTTTTCACCAAGTTTATCCATGTTGCACAGGTAGTGGTTAACTCAACCCCCACTATTTCTTCTATAGTACTAAAGCTCTAGACATTTCCTGTTCACATCATCCTGCTATAATTAACTTGCAAGGTTGAATTAAACATACAGTGCCATTGTTATGGTCCCTTGGTACATTAGACCTAACTGTAGGTTGTTGATTCTAGAGAAGCTGCAGAAATCCACACCTTACTTTGATAAATATGTCAAAAAACATCTATTAGGGCTCCATAAATCTGGTCTTGATGGAAGAACAGAAGGTATTAGAATATCTGAAAGAAAGCTGAAGAAGGTTGCGTCTGCACTTCACCACATGTAGCACAAGACTGCATTTGTCTTTTTGCCTACCTGCAAAAAATCAGCACATTTAGAATTTAATTAAAAGAAAAATAGTAATAATGTTTTATTTTCCTTTCATTGTATAAATACTCATTGCTCCCTGTACGTATGTTGTATAAATCCTGATTGAATGCATTCAAATCAACAATTGCAACATGAAAAAATGCTGAAAGCTTTAAAGATTCTAGCATACTTTGCAATGATTTTCAGTAAATATGTTTCAGGACTTAACTGATCTTAAAATTTTACAAATGCAAAAACTATTAATTCAAGCTGCTAGTAACTGTAGGAGTGAAACAAGACTCACGCAGCAGGGGAAAATTGAAAACTGACTTGTGATTGCTGTCACTGACCAGTTTGTGCTTGTTAAAATCTTTCCAAGGGGGGAGCTGCTTGCAGCCTGCAGAGAAGTGATACACTAGCGTCAGGGAGCCGTTAGGCAGCCTTGTACTCTGCTAGACCTCTCACACTGACGGTTATGCACCAGACTGCTGTTGCCTGTTGCTGTCAACCTCGAAACCCATGGGTGTGGAAATGAATTGCACACCATAATGCTTCAGTGACAGCACAGATTAGAAAACTGAAAAGAGGGAGAAAAGGCATTTCTAAAAAAGAATGAAATATCAGTGTGCAGCTAGAAAAAGATAACAATATAAGTGGCTTATGTAACATCTGTGTTGAGAGTTATGTAACCAATGTTACCTGGAACCAATTTAATTGTGTTTTTTTTTTTTGCCAATGATGTGAAGTCTCTTATTGTGGTTTCTTTGTGTGTACTCGTTTTTTCCCCTAGTGTCTACATGGTAAGCACAACTACAACACACTAATGGCAGTGGTGGGAGGACTGTGTCACAGCTCGATATCGAGACTTAAAGACACCACATCGCATGTGCCTGATGAAGACACCAAGGTAGTGCTTAAAAAAGGCACATAATAAAATCAAGCAATTAAAATTAACCCCCCTGCCCCCCAAAATAACTCAACTTATTCCATTGCATAGCGAGGCGCGTGAGAGTTGCAGTCAGTTTGAGGAAGTGCCAATCTTCCTTGGGTGGTGTGTTTTTACTTTAGAAGCATTTCTTCCTGCATGTGAGGTAAAGGTAGCAGGAAAGGCAGCCTGCTTACTGTGTAATCTGTAATTTGGACAGAACTAACTCACTAATCAAATCCAAATATATATTAAACATTATCCACATGAAACCATTACGCACAATGCTAATGTTATTTTGATGTAGGAACTGTTATGCTTTGGGCTCCAAATTGGGAGGAAAGCACACACCCCCAATAGCATATCCCAACTGGATGATGAGAAATTTTAGATGGTGACTGACTTTCAATTTCTATTCAACAAGTAAAAACACACATTTTTTATATTGTGTTCTGTGTAGACACACTATATGAGCTTCTCAGTTTCAGCTTTTCTGATAAGCCCATAAAGGTCCTAATGATTCTTCTGTCTCCTCACTGATAGTCGGGGCACGGAAATCTCTCAATTATTTCTATAGGGAGGTTTCTGTGCTGGTGCGTAGTTTGAGGAAACATCGTAGCGCAGACGTGATGGCCATGATGGTAACATTGTGGTATGACTGGTAAAGCTGCATGGGAAAATTTGACAAGAACTCAGATCAGTATTCCACATGCACTAAAATGAGTTTTCCCAGCTTTTATTCAGTAAAGTCTGAACAGAGAAAACATAAAAAAAACGTTTTTTGTTTTCCTGTTGCAAATCCCTAAAAGACCTACATAATATTGCTATTATTTATAACCAAACGTTACACGTCTATTCCTTAGGTACTGAACGAGATGACGGATCTGCTGTCCTCCTGCAGAAACTATGACAACTACAGACAAGCTTATAATAGGGTTACAGATTTTAAAATCCCCATCCTCGGTGTCCATCTCAAAGATTTGATTTCTGTCAACGAGGCCATGTCAGATTATGTGGATGACAACAAGGTGAATGTCCAGAAGCTCCAGGCACTCTACAACCACATCAATGACCTTATTCAGCTGCAGCAGATCCCTTCCAAACTGGATGCAAATAAGGACCTTGTTCATCTGTTGACGGTAATGAGCCTCTCTGCAGAAGTTCATATTAAGATTGTGTGAAATATTGTGCAGCCTGACGTAATTCACTAATTTGAGGACACATGCATAAATGCAAATGAACCTGTTACAGCAAGCAGTTTGTCTTGTGTGGGTGTGATGAGAGTCCATGATCTATGAGTGTGTGGGTACTGAGCTGAATGTGAATGAGACTGAGTTCACGTCGCTGCATTGTTGTGTTATCTCTGTGTTTTATTCACTCTCAAAGGACAGAATGCCCATGAGACGTAACAATTGTTCTGCGAAACTAGATGTCCCCTCAACACTGCATTTAATTCAAGGAGAAATCATAGGATTGGGGCAAATCATTATTTTCCGTTTACAGCTCTTGTTGTTTTTCACTCACAGCTGTCCTTGGACCTCTACTATACAGAGGATGAGATTTATGAGCTGTCTTACGCACGGGAACCAAAGAACTGTAAAGCACCGGTAAGTGTTTAAATCTCAAACTTCTGATGATACCATCAGTTATTTCAGCCAAACCTACTAGCACTTATTTCTAAAAAGCCTTTACATATTTTATAATGCAGAATAGTCCTCTCACACTGGAAACCTGTGCATTTTGGGACAGTTATGAGGTTTTTAATTGGATTACATGAGAAATGAGAATCCAAATTCTCATGGAAGGAGAGTTGATTTAGTCCAGAGGTTGGTAACCTGCGGCTCCCTGGAGCTTTTTCAAAAATGTAGGTTTCCTCATGACTCAATCAAATCCTCCCAACAGAAACACGCCACCATAGAAAGATTTGTTTATTGTGTTTCTATAATTTCATAAATGCAACAAAACTTAAACCGTGGTGAAGGACGGTGAAGCAGTGCGTGGTGAATTCACTGCTCCTCCCTCACCTCATGCTGCTATGTGACATTTGCTCCAGGATTAACATTTAATCATGAATGCTTATTATATATTTAAGCCCACATAGTCCTTTCTATAGTGGGTTAATACACTTGGAGCCCGTGTTGCCATTCAAGCCTTATATATGACTTTTACATTTTTGCGGCTCCAGACAGATTCATTTTTTGTTTTTTTGGTCCAGTATGGCCCTTTGAGCAGTTTGGATTGCCGACCCCTGAATTAGTCTCTTGTAAACCATTTCTGTTTCGAGTTTTCCCTACATTTATTTGATCAATATATCCTACTGAAATATATCCTTGTAATAGGTCGCTTTAATTTTACTTAACTCATAGATTTAAGGTCATTTTTTAAATTAAATGTTACTTTTACAATTCAGTTCAATTCAGTTAGCCCCAATTCACAACACATGTCATCTCAAGGCACTTTACAATTCACCAAATCATACAATCAAATTGTTTCAAAGTTTTCTATCAAAGGAAAACCAGTTGATTGCATCGACTCATTGACTTGAAGGCAATCCAACACGCTAAATATGGTTGTAGCGACAGTGGAGAGGAAAAACTCCCTTTTAACAGGAAGAAACCTCAAGCAGAACTAGTCTCAGTGTGAGCGTTAGAGTTCATTTCAGAACTCTAACAAAGTTCACATGAAATCTAGAAAAAAAAATCTACATAAATCCTCCAAAATATTTAAGAGTATCTTTTTTTTAACATATTTATCCTTTGTTTCACAAAAACCCATTTAGAGTTTTATTTTTTTGGAAAATCTCAATCTTTTCCCTATCTGCCGTAACCCAACAAAATGGAATTTTGTGTCAGGTCCTATTTTCAAAACAGGGAAACAGCAAATAACTATCTACAAGTGAGAAGTTGCTAGAAACTCTAAATTAAATTTGAAAAGCAGTTATTAGAGACAAGCTGTGCTAACTATGCTTTTGTTGAAATGAAAAATAAATGTCTTTAACCGTCTGAATAAATCTACTTAAACAGTGGAAAGTGTTTTCATTTCTTTGAAATAATTTGCACACACCTCCAGTACAAAACACACAATTCAGTTTTTCTGTTCATTTCAGTTTATTTATAGAGCTTTAGTTCTCAAAATGTAATTTCAAGACACTTTACAGAGTGCCATTTATCGAAAGCCAGATGATCACTTTGAGTCACTGACTTTCAAGGATTCGCTCCTCCTGGATGAGCTTATGTGGATAGTAGACAGCTGCTTCATTGTACCGCTGATTCTGCAGCAATCCTGAATTCGCAGCAAGTATGCTGCGAAAGTGGAGACGAACAACTAATTTTAACAGGAAGAAACCTCTAAGCTCATTGTGAGTGGCCTTCTGCAGAGGGCTAGTGGGGGTTGAAGGACAGGAGCATACACATAAAAGGACCTTAGAAGCAATAATCTATAAATACTTTCTATGTTACAAAATATTATGGTAAAATAACTCCACAGGTGGTTCTGTTCAAGAAAGAAAGTCAAGCAGACAGGCTTTGAAATAATATTCATGTCATATCAGCTGAAAGGGAGCTCGTACAGCGAGTCGCAGTAAAAGTTGAGTCCATTGCTATGTCTAGGAGAGAAACAGGACCAAACACTGAAAAACAGGCCCAACTCTGTCACCTATAATGTAAGTTATTGACAGCAGTAGCACAGAACTGCCTCCCAAAAATAAATTTCAACCTGTTTCAGTCTGTCCTTTGGGAAATTTAACTCAGAGATTGCTCAATTAAGTAGGATCTGTTTATCAGCTTGATGATTGAATTTGACTCTGATTTTCTGGTTCATATTTGCTTTTACTGAACGATTTGCTGTTAAGTAGGAGCTAACACTGAACGGATGTTTGTTGCAAAATGAAAGCACAATGCACATATTTGTTGAATATTAATTTCTTGTGCAATTCTATGTGTTTAGTGGTATTTCTTTTCTTTTTCGTTAGCCAGCTACTCCCTCAAAACCTCCAGTTTATGTGGACTGGGCATCAGGAGTGGCTCCTAAACCTGATCCCAGAACCATCAGCAAACATGTGCAGAGGATGGTAGATGTAAGTACTTCCTTTTTAAAGCATAGACCACTCACTTATATATTTATACAAAAACAATCTGCAGTTTTAACCAACAGTATATATACGGCACATTCATATGGTCTGTAGTCTTGCAGCTACAGGATGCCGTTCTGACGTGTTTGCTTTTTGTCTCTTCCAGTCCGTGTTTAAGAACTACGATTCAGAACAGAATGGCTTTATTTCTCAGGAGGACTTTGAGAAAATTGCTACAAGCTTTCCTTTCTCATTCTGTGTAATGGACAAAGAGAAGTGGGTATTTGACAGGTCACACCCTCAGTTTCTTGCTAATATCTGACTTCAGAAAGAAAAGGAAGCAAACGTGCTATTTGTAGTGAACATAGCAACAGGAAGCATTTATAGACTCAAAAGGAACCAATAGGACACTTTAGATAGTTACATGAAAACCCAACCAGCTGATCGTTTCTGCTTTTAACAACAAACATCCGATGAGCTGGTGCAGATATTTATAGAACATGCATATATATAAGGAATTATGTAGAATTTGTTATATAAAGATGTTTCCTTTTAATTACTTAATCATTCATAGCAGTCTGTGTTTTTTGGTTTTAAAGCAACGGCCTTGTGAGCAGAGAGGAGATCACAGCTTATTTCATGCGTGCCAGTGTTATTTGCTCCAAACTGGGCGTGGGTTTTGCTCACAACTTCCAGGAAACAACTTACATGAAACCCACCTTTTGTGACAACTGCTCAGGGTTTGTAAGTAAACTGAAAAAGAAACGAATTTCTTTCTACCACAAAAATTTACTGGGTTTTTTTTTTTTGTGTGCATCCATTAATGTGTGTTTTCCTTTCCACTTTTTTTTCTCAGTTATGGGGTGTCATCAAGCAAGGTTACAAATGCAGGGGTAGGTTTTATCTCTGTTGTTTCACTTCACAATTTCTATCTTTGGCATGGAGAGGTGCGTGCATTTTGTAGTGGGGAGCAGGTGAGGTGAGCTGTGGTTTTCTGAGCTGCATTTTACGAAGTGAACCCTGCAGTGCAGGGAGAAAAAAAAACACTGTACTCAGAACCACAGATTTTCCCCTCCCCCGTCCTGCAGAAGATCTGAAGAAAAGTATTTGCTCTGCTGTACGCTTGCACAGGTCTAAGAGTTGCATTTGCAGAATAGGTAGCATATTGATAAGTGGGAAGGCAGTTTGTTGTTGTGAGGCAAATTTCCTGCTCTAACATGTGAATTGTTTTGGCTTGCTTAGACTGTGGCATGAATTGTCACAGGCTGTGCAAGGATCAGGTGGCGTTTGAATGCAAGAAGAACACCAAAGGGGCCAGCACAATTGACAGTCCAACACTGAGCTCCACGCCTGTTACAACAAGCACCTCAGACGGTGGGTTGTTCTGATTGTGTTACCAGCAGATAGCGTCTCATTCTCATACGTTGTTTTTACTTTCACAACCACCTTTGAGAGCAAACCTACAATTCATTTGCCATATGGTGGCGGAATTTTCGCCTTGTAAATTTTAATTATTAAATTTAAATTGGCCTATTTAATGAAATCGCTGTTAGCAAAACTCCAGATGAGCCTTAAAGTCGCATTTTAAATAGTTTTTGACTAAGTTTGCCGCAGCTGAAACAAAACACTTAAGTGTAAGTTACGCTGTGTAGGTAATTTCCCTCCAGCTGTCATTGGGAACTGGTTCACTTACAGTAATACTCATAGCTGCCCACTGGGTGCAAGGAAGCCACTATATTCAGAACATTTTAACTTTCAATTTTACTTAATATAACCTGACTTGCCCAGAAATTTTTTTTAAGTGTGTGGGTTTGTTTCTTATGCACTATTTTGCTACACATATTTGGGTAAGCATGACGTATGAAGCTTAGTCATTTTGTTTTGAGGTGTCAGATGTCCTTTAAGATATGAAAGTTATAAAGTGTCACAAAACAAACTTTAAAAAAATCATGTTGCAATTTTCATTTGTTGTGCTTAATAATAAAATGACTCTCCTTAGGTTCAGAAGAGTGTCTTTTCCCTTACCCATCAGATGGAAGGAGGGACTGGAGCCCAGAATCTCCAGTCACCCCCAACTGGAGGCCTGCAAGAGTCAGCAGCTACACCCAGACAGAGGGACCTCAGCTATCCTGCATCGCCCCTGAAGCCACCCGCTTTCAGCCCTCTCTTCTAGTCCCTGTCCCACCCAGCCTCCCCTCCTGTCCAAGCCCCATTCCCATGAGAAAACACTGTGCCAAGTGGGAGAACACCTCCATCTTGCAAAAACCCAAAGAACCAGCTGAGGGGCCCAAAACGACTTGTGAATCTCTGGAATTTGTGAGTGTAAAAATTGCCGTAAAAAAAATTTATATAAAAAGTTTTAACCTGTTTAGCTGAAATCCAAACCTTATCCTGACTTTTTGTGTCTTTCTTAGGAAAATCTGAAACTTCAAAAAAATAACGAATCACTACGAAGGAAACTCAGGGAGGCGTATCAGGAAGTGGAGATGTTGAAGGCATTGCTGAAGAAACACACTCTTCATCCTGTGGAGGAAGACTCCTCTTCTTAGACTTTAACTTTCCATAGAGACTGGTGCCGACCCTCCCCTTTTGTTGAAATATATTAATTTCTATTTATTGATCACGGGCAAAGAGTGAGTTTTACAAATACTATGCATCTCAATGAAATACAATATAATTGAAAATGTATTTATTTCAGTTATTACAAGAAGTCAAAGTTCAAATAGATTTCATGAATTAATTACACCTGAAATTGTGTCTGATTAAAACGCACCCATTGGTACAATTAGATCTATTTACAAAATGTAACTGTGACTCTGAGCGCGTTATCCAAGTGCATTTCTGAAAAAAAAAAAAAGTTAAATAAAAGGAAAAACTGCGTTAAAAACATTCTCAGACAACAAGGAAAGAAGCAGGCTTGAAAGGAGTTTGATGCAAAATCCATTTAAAAGCCTCTGAGTTTTGCAAGCTGATGACTGAGTTGGACTCAGTGCTTCACATAAAAACGAGTTTTCTTTTATCTTATGGATTGGTGCATTATATGAGTTTCTCTTTTTGAAATATATATATATTGCTGAAATTATATTTATTTTCAATCTTATTCTAATTAATTGAGGTGCATTTGTATACTGAGAGTCAGAGAACTCTGCATAATGTGATAAAAGTGGAATTGTGTTTTTGTGCTGATAGTGTATGAATTTTATTTTTTATCAACTCCATGCAGGATGAAGTAACAGTTTATGAATGCTTTTTGATGGCAAGCATCAAAATTACCTAACGTTATGAAAACAGTCCACAGTTACTGTAGGCATGGGTCCATATAACATAAGATATGTTGATAACGCATGAAAATCTAACAATTTCCCCTTTTTTTCTTAGGGAAAGAAGTAAAACTAAAAACTTACACTGCAAAAAATCTAAATCTAGATATGTTATTTTTATCTTAAAATAAGTGCATTTGTTCTTGGATTGAGGAGGTAAAAGAGAAATTTTGCCAATGGAACAAGACAATTTACTCTTAAAATAAGAAAACACAATTGCATTGTCTTATTTCAAGTGCATTTTATCCAATTATCTTATTTTAAGCGTAAAATTACTCATTCCATTGGCAAACCATCTCATTTACCTACTCAAATTAAGGGTGAATACACTTAATTTAAGACATTTTTACTTATTTCTATATCGTTTTTGCAGTGTAAACAGGCTCTGGTTGCTGATATTAATTTTTAGTACTTCAACGTATGAAAATATTAACAACAGGATTTTAGAAAGACCTCAAAAAAAAAATAAATTCTTGGCTTTAATTAGGTGATGAAAATGTTCAAATGTATGTAGGCAGTTTATACACTTGGACCAAAATTACATTTAAATTGGGTATTGTTTTTTTTCTATTTTTATATGTTCTTGTCTTTTTTCTTTTTATTTGAGAATTCACTAATTGCAATATTTTTCTTTGTTTGCTGTTGTTCTAGCTGAGGAGTTTGTTTTATTACCTCTAACAAAACTATTGGGCATAGAAATTCACCCTTTAGCTAAACCCTCAGATTTTGCTTCTGAACTGCTGCATTCTTAGTAGTGCAGAGGAGTAAAAATAATTTTAAAAAGTTATGTTACATTATCAGCAATTATATCCTTCATCCTGAAAAAGTACCAAGCTCTGTTATTAAATATGATTAAAATATGTTGCCAATTATCACAGAGCAATGGAATCAGATTCCAAAATTTGGCTCATCTCATATAAGTTAGAAAAGGTTTATTTAAATAATATAATTTTTATGTAAATGTTTTAGTACTTTAACAAGTTATTAAGTTACAGTAACTTGCTTTTGATTCTTCATATTTGTTTTGGATTTAACCTTTAACATTTCTCCTTGCCTCTCTAATGGTTTTAACAAAATGTCTTGAAATGAACTTTCTGGAATCCTGGAAGCAGAAACCTTTTTTTTTTTTTTTACGTCTTGAATAATGGTTATAATGGTTTTTGTGTGTTTTAACGCACAGCAAATAGGATTGACATTTGTTGGATATAATAGAAGGTTTTAAGTGCATATATTTGCACTGAATGTAGTCTATTTTTACTGTTTTACTCTCAAGAGAGTGAAGTAAGTATAAAGCCCATTTTATCAGTTCTAATTGTGGTTTAAATAATCTTTATAATTAAAGTGATAGGTTGGGCTTTCCCATTTTCCTCCTCAGGACTGGTCAGGAATATTTTTGTCCTTGATTCTGACCAGCAGTGCACAGGAACTGAAAAAAGGGAAGCGAAAAGCTACTCTATGATCCAAGATGAAGAAAGTTCTGTTCAAAAGGACTTTAAAGAATTCAAATGGTTGGTCCAAAAAAAAAAAAAAACCCATAACACTTTTAAACCTTAATCTGATAGCTGGCCCATGCCTACTTCGGGTAAAAAAGATATATTTACATCTGGTAAAAGCATAGATTTAGGCTCGGTCATACCAGCAAAAGATAAGTCATTATCTAATCGGTGCAGTATTTAAGAAAATACAGAAAAATGTGTTTGATCAATTCTTGATCAGTAAGTGAACTAAAATATTTATGTTAAGCATAATAAAGAAGAACCTGGTCGATGCATAAAGGCAAGGTGTGCAGCAGGAGGCACGACTTTAAGAGGCCACCATATTTTATCTGCAGACTAAAAAAAACTGGCCACTCTGCTCTCTAAACTGCTGTTGCTTTGTATTGCCTTTTCAGTGCATTGCCAGTATTTATTGTCTGAAACACTACAAACTTCATATACTACATAATAAGATGTTATATTTTGTACACAGTCAAGGTACTTTTGCTGACTTATTTATGCTCGTGCATACTGCTTTCATGTTTTTTATTGTGCAGTTGTCTTTTTTTTGACAATGTGGTCTACTGTAGCAGTATTGTACTGTGATTAATGGTCAAAATCCATGTTTTTGCATTGTGCATCATGAAGTGTAAATACAAAAGTATACACATATTATGCCATAGCAGTTATGTCTTGTTTAACCCCCACCCCTGTGTATTGCTCTCCAGTGTTGTAATAAATATGCACAATGGATAAGACAGCTGTTGTGTTACCTAATGTGGCCATTAGGGGTCAGCAAAACCCCGTGATTGCAAGCATTTGGTTATTGTTGACTTTCAGTTTCTGTATTAATAGGAAATGTCTCTTACAATGTGCATCTCCAATTAGAGGTGTGTGTAATTAGATGTTTTAAAACTGTTGGATGACAACATCAAATGGTTTGCTCTGTTTTTGGAGTTAATTAAAGCCCCTTTTTACATTTACTCATAAGTTCAGACAGATTTAATTCAATTTTATGGTAATATAGCTGAGTTTTATATATATATATATATATATATATATATATATATATATATATATATATATATATATATATATATATTCTGTTGGATGTTAACTTTGAGTGAGGACAAAACGCAGTCTGTGGGGTCATGGTGTTGCTCCACCCAGAAGGAAATGAGCTTTAGTAAATGAGAGGTCAACCCTTTGATTTGGTAGAAGCAAAGAATGCCTTTCTTTTTTTTCCATCCAAGTATTATTGCAAACACTAACTGATTAAATGTATGTGATCTCTTTTCCTATAAAAGCCATTTTATAGCTTTAATTCATCCCCTGGTTAAGGACACCCATTTCTAGTTTCGTGCTACCATAGCATGTTTTCTTGCACTAGTATAAAGGGAGAACAAGTGAAAAAGGATACTCTGAGGCATAGCATGCAGCTCCTAAGCCGAGCCGTGGTGACAGCTAATTTACTTTTATTTGGATGTGACACCCAGCTGCTAGTGAGGAACATCCTCAGTCTAGCTGGCTGCCTCTTACTAAAGGCGGAATAATTCCCAATATTATTGCTGGAAAAGAATAGTAGAAAGGACATGTTAACCCCCAAGAGGCAGCTGAGGTTTAGAGACGCAAATCTATTCTGATGTCAAAACATTTCCTGTTAAGGTCAGGTTTACATATATCAAGACAAATTGTTATATATTCTACCAGTGGTGTGATAATCAACAACCTTAATCATACACCTGCCCATTTAAACTGTTATTTAATCCATCCATCTTCTCTCACTTCATCCATCAGAGTCACGTCTATTTTTTTTAAAGGAGGGGTACGCCTTGGACAGGTCATAACTGTAGTAAAATCTGAATGATTTATACCTTTCGTAAATTATAGAAACTCTTAAACAAATTCAAATTTGTGATGCTTGTTTATAAAAACCTAAAATTTTTGTTTTATGTAATTATTTCATCGCAACAAAAGGGTTAAAAGCACAAAAAACATAATACACTAGTGTGTATCTGCCACACAGAAATAGTTCTATAAACTCCCTTCCATACCGGATAAAATGAGTAAGAACTTCTTAAAATAATCTGGGTAGGTAAATAAGATGATCTGCTAATTGAATTAGTAATTTTAACCTTAGAATGAGATAATTAGATATTATGCAGAGGAAATAAGAGCCTGCAATTGTTTTTTTCGTATTTTAACTGGAAATGGTCTTATTCCATCAGCAAAGTGTCTCATTCACCTGATCAAATCAAGAAAAAATGCATGCATTTAACAAAAAAATTAACATCTTTATTTTTTTTTTGCAGTTATCCCTAAACACTATAGTCTACAGAGTAATCAACTCTGCATAGCTGAAATGAATTTAACTGCAGTACTTAACCTACTCATGCAGGAAATAATGAAGACTGACTCACTCCAGGATTCTAAATCTAGACTAAATCTCATGTCAGACTTGAAGCTTGAAACTGAAAGTAAACCAGTCAATAGAACCTACTTTCTAATTAGTTCACCATATATCTGTCTGACCAGTTAAGGACACTAATAGATTACAGGAATTTCCTTTTCAGGCAGTCAGCTGATCCATAGGTATGGAAAAAATTAACAAAAGAGTGAAGTTACTGCAAAAGTAATGTTGAGAGTAATGAGAGAGAGAAACATATGAAGTCTACAACCAAAATGTTTATGATACACATTCACCATTTAAAACATGAGCACATTAAAACTGATCAACAACCTTAAAAGATGGGAACTGATTGGATTTTTCACAAAAATACCCTAATCCTTGCATTTAGATCTGTGTAACATGAGGATTTTATATATTACCATAGAAAACAATATGACAACAGGTTTGATATGGATTGGACTGGATTGTGCTATGTATATCTCTGAAGAAGATTAAGATCTGCATATTGTTTACAGTAGATTAAATGATACAGACCATAATTTTTGTCCAGACACCAAGGGCAAAATATAACACTTCAATGGTTGGACTAATTACAGAAGGCAAGACTGAGGTTATTTATCACCCAGGCACCCATGGCTTGCAGGAATTGCAGAAATTTAGTGATACTCATAATCTGACCAAATTTGCTAATGAACACTGTAAAACTAATTAGATATAGATACATATCCCTGACAGCAAAGTGTAGAATGATGAAAGCAATGACAGAAGAACACAAGCTGTTCTACTTTCAAACCTGAGGTCGATGCCACCAAAAGAAAAACCAACCCTGTACCAATAATTTAGGCATTTAAAAAATTTATAAACTTGTGGGCTTTTAATTGTCCTGACATAGGCGGATCTACTGGGGTGGCATAGGGTGGCAACTGCCACCCTAAATGACAGCCTTGCCACCCCTGCTGCCACCCCAGTTAGCTGTAGGGGTGGCAAGGCTTATAAATTATGGATACTTTGAGAATTGCGACCGCTAATTTCCAATGTCGGACTGCAGTGAATGCAGGACGAGATGACACGAGAGCGACTGAGACTGATTAGTTTTGAAAACCGAATGGGGCAAAGCGAGGGAGCCAGTGGTGATGGGGATGGATGAAACAGGTAAAAACTGATTAACTATCTATCGGGAAATTAAATCATAATGAAAGCACAAGGTTGCTAGCGTAGCTGCAATGTTGATTTTGAGATGATAAAAATCAGGTTGCAGAACGTTATTTCTCTATCTATGATGTTAGTTAGGCCTGACGTCTCAGGCTCATAAAGACATATTAACGGTCAACTATGAGAGAAAAGAGACTATCAAGTTTGGTTTCACTCAAATCAAAGCGCACAAAGGCATTGGATCTAAATAAATTTGTGAAGCGTTTTGCTGAGCAACATGGAAATCATTGCATTCAGCTGTTATAGGCATGTTAACTTTATGTTATGCTCTCTGCTGAGCCTTTACAGAGCTGTTACATTTTGTTTTGGCACCTGAGAAAATCTGATATTTCCTTTAATAAAACCAAAAGTGTTAAAAGTTAAAAATGTGATACTGGTGTAAATGCTGCTTAATATGAAGCAGTGTTGTTGTTTCTTTTTTTGTATATATAGTATGAAACTATCCAGAAATGACCTGTATGAACCTACTCACAAAATGTTTTGTACTTTTACAGATTGGAAGCAAAATTTATTTTTATGTTGCTTCTTTTCAGATTTGTGGAGTTTTGGAAGTAACATACAGTACCTGCCTTTTTGTTGATTTGTTGATACAGCAGCTCTATCTACAGCATATTTACATGCATGAAATGTCTCTTTCATGTTGCCTTAACTGCTGTATGACAAGTTATTAAGGAACAAATGGGGTAAATGTGTGTTCAGAGTAAACAATACATAGATGTCTGGTATCTTGTTTGGTTCCTTGACCCATTTATTTCTACTGTGCAGTGATGCTCACTTTAGTACAGCTCAGTCCATAGATCTCTGATGGGTAACTTTTTCTTTCTATCATTTCTTCTTGTGCAAATGCTGCAAAGCTGCCTCTCTGACAGTCAATCTCACACATCTGCACCTCAGCACCTGTGTCTTACCTTAATACCTTTCCTGTGATAATGCCCCTCTAACAGTAGTGTAATCATTCTTCTATCTCCTATTAGGTGAGATGTCATTGTACGATGTATTTCTAATATGAACTGTTTCACATGAAACACTTACTCTACATACTATTCTCACCAAACTGATAACTGTGATTAAATTCAGTGTAAACAAATGCCATATGTTGCCACCCCTCAAAAATTCCTGCCCCCCTCTCGCCACCCCATAAATATTTTTCTAGAACCGCCCCTGATTGTCCAAAAGAAAGGAGAGCATGAAATCCTCTTGATGCACATTCTAAGAACGTCTATGGTGGAATGAAGGAAAAAAAATTCAGTATGAAAATCTTAATTAGGCTCCATTTTTGCAGGAATTCTATTTACTACATCACACAGATCTACCCCCCTAGAAAGCATAGCTGCTTCTTTGTAATAAAAACACTTTGGAGGAGGTATGAAGCTGCAGCCAGAGTAATAAAGATATGTGCACCACAGCCGACTGTCAGAGTACCCTTAAAAAATATCTTCTACCTCTACCAGCTTTCATAAAGTGGTTCACTCTCATGAAACCATCCAGAGTATGGGGCCAGAAATTCATATCCTGCTATATCTCATAAACTGTCATCATGTTATTCATCTTTCAGAGTCACCAAACAAGGTGTTTATAAAAAAAAACCTACACATTTGAACATTGTTGTCACATTTTTTTTTTGTTTTAACATGATTATTATTAGATGTAAGAAAATTAAAACATTTTCAACATTTCTTATAATCTTAGTATGTTATGTATTATTATTATAAAGCATTACTATAAAGGAATATTTTCCTATGTTGTAAATGTGACCTTACTTTAAAGTATTGATAGATAATTATTTGTTTTTACTGTATATTTTTAACTTTGTTTTTTCTATTCTAGTCTATTCCAATCTATCTACTTGGTTTGGAGGTTGTAAAATTTACCATCTTATACGAAAAACTGACTCTATGTTTAGGCTTTGAAACAATGTGTGTTATAAACAGAATGTACATTACTTAAGATAATAATTGAGTTTAAAAAAAATGCTAAAACTATGCAGAAAAGTTGAAAAGGAGGAAGAGGGAAGAAAGTGGTGCGAATCGTATGGCGGGAAATAAAGTACAAAAGAACATTAGTACATGGCTGAAGCCGACCACCTACATAAAAACCCTCCATGCAGCTTATATACATCTTGGCCAAAAAAAAAAAAAAAACATATTAGGAAACATTGTCATTGACTTGGCACTGATGGCTGGCCTACTGTAATTGCTCACTCCCTTCACCTGTCTAACTCTGCGCAGTTGTTCATTACTGCTCATCTAATCCACCTGCTGCTGCTTCTATTTATATGGCTCAGTCCCAGCCATCATGGCCAGATATTTGATGCTGATTTTCTTGTTCTAGTGCTTGTTCGCGGGGGCCAGTGGAGAGAGGTTTTTTAAGCGTTCCGTATTGTTTCTGATTTCTTGATCCTGTTCTGTCTCTAACCCCCAGATTCCACATAATCCGCTAGCACTTCACTCCGCATTGCTCTCATACGCAGGGGCCCGGAGCAGTTATGGAGGATGTGGGATTTTGGGGTTATCCACTGAGGGTGTCCTGATCCTGTCTGGTCTCAGTAGAGATGGTCTCTGATTTCCTGTTCATGATCTGTCTCTCATCCATTGAGCGCGTCTGTTCTTGTCTCGTGTCAGTGGTTCCGTAGTGTTCCTGATATCCTGACCTGTTCTGCCTCTCAACCTCTGAGCATGCCTGTTCCCATCTGAATGTACTGCCTGAACTGTCTTTGGACTCCTGGGACCCAGGACCAGCCTGTTCCTGTTCTGATCGGTATCCCTGACCGGGCTCGGACTCCTGCTTTTTCTCCGGGGCTGCAGCATCTGGGACACTCAGGGCGGCGCCCACCGCATCTCCTTGGCAGACGACTGACTGGATCCTAACGTATTCTATGGAGAAAGACTGAACTATTAAACCAGGTTACTGACTGATATGGATAGTAATTCTTTGTCAGATTATCTCGGTCACTAATCTGTGTTTTTCTCCAACCAGAGTTTCCAGTGATGGGCGGTGCCCTTCCATAGCTGCTTATACGGCGCATCCACAGCCCGCTTCTGTTCTTAAATAAATGTTTTGAATTATCCCACTGTCTGTCTCAGTGTGAATACTGGTTCCTTCTGTCCTCTGCTATGACAAACATTTCATTTAGAAATGTGTTTACTAGTTTTTAGGGTCCCAAACTTTATGAGGTGGATTTATTGATAACAATTATGATTCATCTTTAAAAAAGTGAATCCAGAATACAGGTTTAATTAAATAAAACCCTTTTAAAGCTATTTTAAAAGACACTCTTTGGTTTCTAATTTTCTCTAAGTTACATTTTGCATCTATTCCTATGGCTATCTTTCACTCATCTGTTGTTTCGAGTGTAAAATACCCCATAGTAGTAAAACTTCACCCCATAGCTGTATAACTTACTATACCTTTGCAATGCACTGTATCTTTTACACCGAAGAATATTTCATACTGTAAATTCCTTAAGTTTAGTCATATTATGTTTTTCCTTACAACCATAAATCAAATTAAATCAGAGAAATTAGAATTGTATGATTTTTCTTACAATCTTTTTAATTTAAAGATGAACGACTGAAAAAGCTTGTGTGCATATTCTATTAGATATAGGTCTGGACCTTGACTGAGCCAGTGTAACACATTAGTACGCTTTCAATCAGAGCTGTACGATTGTAGCTCTGACTGTATTTAAACGGATATTTCTGCGAAACGGTGGCGTTCTCTTCTAGTCCGTTTTTAACTGTCTTTTTCACATTTTATTTATTTATTTATTAACTCCATTAATTATTTCTATATTCACTATATAATCACTATATTTGAATAATTGTTTGGTCAAGATGATGTTAAGTGTTTTTCCCTGTGCATAGTGTTATAAACATATGCAAAAAAGTTAACATTTATTTCTCATAATTGTTTTTGTTTTGAAATGGATTAAATTAGGCTGCAAAAATGTGCCACACTGTACCTTTTCTTCCATCTTATGTCTACTTGGTGCCACTTGGTCTATAAGGTCTCCCCAAGAAGGCGGGAAACTTTTTCAACCTATGAATACTTCTAAAACATGCTTTATATTTTTGCAGCTTCAACTTTTGCAGATTCCTGTTAATTTGTCCAAAACTTTTATTTTCCATGTTTTAACTCAATTTAAGGGAAGTCCATTGTTTGTAATATTTACCTGCTTCAAAATCTAAACTACAGTACATTTTCAGATACTGAATAAATAAATAAATAAATAAACTTTATTGTTGCTGCTTACACATTTCTGTTTTTCTTGATAATTTACTCAGTAATTTGACCTGTCTTTTCTTATTACTGATGGGTCTTACTTTGCTCTTTTTTTTTCCATCTCATCTATATTCTTTACAGTAAAAGCTGTACATCTGCTGCTTATAATTTGCATAAGCAAACTTGTAAAATATATATTTGCAGAATCCACTTTTCTATCCCACTTCCAAGTAGATGAGCTTCATCTTCACATTTTGATGTTATAACCTAATAACTGAGGATAAGCACAATGACTAAGGTCTTTAAAACACAAAAAACTTGCTTCTTTTTCTTTCCTGAGATACAGAAATGTGTTTTGCTGTATACACAATAAAGTGTTTACTGCTGCAACAACACAAAAAAATGTGAGATATCCCTAGACAATCAATCCTGCACAGCTATCTGCTACGGCTGGCAGAAACAACCATGAGACTTTAATGATAGCCGACAGCCTGTTTAAGAGCCTGCTGGTCGCTGCTGGCTGACCACCCTCTGCTGCTTTCTCCAGTGAACTGAGATATAAGAACATGTTCAGGATGTGCAGCAGTCTGGCTTTAATGCCTGGGGGACACAGTAACATATGTAACCACTGCATCATAACAGCAGAAAAAACCATCAATTTCAGTTATTGCTCAGAGGTAATGCCTCACTTAAAGGTCAGAAGTGGAAACGTTTCTGTCTTTCCTTTTTAACTCCTTCGTTCTTTGAAGGTAAAAAAAAATGGAAAAATACTGAAGCTGGGAGTTGCTTTAGGAATGAAAGGAAGAAAATGTGTTTGTAATTCAGAATTTTTTTGTCAAATCAAAAGCTGGTTTGCTCTATTTTGTATTGGAAGAAAGGGGTATTTTTCTAGTGAAGAAGTGAGTGTGTTGCTATGCTGACAACATCTGCTACCTAAGAAGGTTACCAGCTTTGATAAAGAAAGTTCCTCCTACAATCTCTGTTTATATAAAGCAATTTTAACTATCATATTTACAACACAGCATGTGTCTTGTTTATTGTAGGGCAACTTCCTTCTCTATGATTCACTGTAATCACCTTTCTGATCCCCAGCGTAAACTGAGTGATGAGCGAAAGTTAATTTGGGTCAATCTGAAAGGATTTCGTCACATCGCACACAACTTTCTACCATCTGTGAGCAGATAGCCCACCGGGAAAAGCCAACTGTTCAGTTAAATGTGATTTGATGCCTTTCTCCCTGCAGGTCTCTCCAGAGAGTATCCATTAGTAGTGGGGCGACTTCCTACATTGATGGCAGGGTTATAATAATAGATCGTCTGTCATTTGTGGCTCATCCTTTTAAGAGTTGAGTGGGTCTGATGACTGTAGAAAAAACAGAGTCATTTATGATATACTGCTCATCTACCTTTAACTTTGGATTTTATTAGCAAGAAATTCTTTGTGATAAAGTGGAAGGAAAATTATATCTGTCTCTAATAATTTATTTTGCAAAACAAGTAAACATTTAGTGTGCTTTAGTATAGTCCTACTGATTCCCTTCTGAAGGAATGCATCTTTACATCCTAATGCAACCACTGCTGTGTTTTACTATATAGAAGGCAACTGTAATATGTAGAGCAGTTTTAAACCTGCATAACAAATAGCCTTTAGGAAAATAGTAAAATATCGACTTGGATTGGTGGATCTACATTGTTGTGATCTCAAAGAGTAAACTGACTTAGCTTAGCACAATACAGTCATGTCATCATTATGTGGAGGGGCACATTTCTGGCAGGGCCGGAGCTACATGGGGGGCCAGGGGGGGGCATGGCCACCCTTAGCCAATCATTGGCCACCCCACCATTTATTTCCCTCTAATACAGATGGTGGCAACAGTACTACTCTCAAGAGGAATATTCAAAACATCTAAATTTTTCATGTATAAAAGATAAGTACAGAATTCAAGCAGAAATAGATTTTGTGTTTTATGGGGTAAAGAAAAAATGATGTGTCTCTGCAGGTCATCTAGGAGTCTTCTGTGAAATCATGGATAAATAAGTATTTCAATAAAAACGTATTAAATAATCAATTTATGTAGATATTAGTACTTGTAAATATCAATTTTATGCAGAATGATTATTGATAAAAGTAGGTAAGTAATGACAACGGAAAAAATGTTCACCCAAAACTCAAACCTGAAAGAATTTTATCCACTATACCTTTAGAAAGCACGGATGTTTGAATATATTCGCCTATTTGTTAGCAAAGGTTGTGAGAAAGTATAGATTGTCTTTATTTAGAAAATATGGATGTTTTGCTCGTTAATTTTGCTGTTGTAACAGTAGAGATTGACCGTGAGGTTTTGGTGCCTATCTACTTTCGGCCACCCCTCAGTGTACATTGGTTATTGCCTGGCTACCCTTATAAACATTTTCTGACTACGCCTCTGATTTCTGATAATTGAAATAGATCTACTGTATTAGGACCTCCTCTGGAATTAGTCCTTACATTTGGTGAAAAAAGGTGATGCATCATCACTAATTATGTTGCATAAAGTTTATCACTAAATTTACAAATTAATATCTGTAATATTATTGAAGTAAAATTTACATAATCTTGACATACTAACACAACAAAACCAGACTTTGCGGATGTTTTTGTAGTGTATCTTATATACTTTATAAATATACTTGTTGTGCACTCAGTCAATTATTTTAGTGTCTCAAAAATTAGACTATCATATGAGATATAAAAAGAAGATGTTTTAAATAGAAAAGTCGGAGTCAGACTTCTAAAAGTTATTCTCAATTCTATGCAATCAATGCATGGTTAGACCTCTTTTTTCATAAACATGCTGCATTATATGATGGTGATCAGCCTGTGGTGATGTTTAGGTGTGATAGGAATCCATTCATTGTTTTTATAGAGGCGTACAGGTCATCTGCATTGCTCGGACAGGTGCATCTCATCTTCCTGTTGACAATATTCCAATATTCTTTTGGGTTTAAAACCATGGTCATTGAGGCAGCTTTTGGTAATTGGACAGTATATCAAAGTACCAAGTATTGCCTGAAAATGAAGTCAGCATTGTAGACATTATTTGATCTTAAATGTAGTGGCAGTGTTGATAGTAAATGTCAGAAATATGTACCCGATTCATCACCATTTGTAGGAACTTCAGCTTGGACTTCAAACGGCAGATCCTGAGCCTCATCTCCACCAGACTGGGACCTTCATTTCCAAATGAAATACAATTTCTACTTTCATCTGAAACAATGACACTGAACAAATGAGAAACAGTCCAATTCTTTTTCTCTTTGTCCAAGGTAAGATTATTTTATTTGCTTGCCTGGAGGAATGTAACATTTCTTGCCTATGTGTAGGATTCATATGTGTGTAATGGCTTTTCAACTTTTCCACTACATTCACAGTCTTTGAGATGTACCTATATGTGTTACTTAGCATTGGTCTAGCAATAAAACAAACACAGGTTTGTTTTTTTAGAATGTGATAAGTCATAAATGAATTCATAGAGAATGAATATTTCTGCAAAACCTTATTTTACTGGTCATATATCTTACTTATTTCCTTTCATCTGTATGTTTAGTTGCTTGTTCTGACTCATAACCTCCATCTTGAATGCTGATCATGCACAGATGATCTCAGCAGATGCTCTTACTGATGTTAGCACAGCTCTTCATTTATACACTTCCATCCAGGCACGTCAGAAATCCTCAAACTCTTAAACCTCAGAGGACTTGTGCAACCTCAGTGTCAAACTCTGCTGACTCCAAGATTTGGAGGATTTGAGTCAAATTAAGATATACTGAAATGCAGAGCTTTCCGTCTCCTAGTCAGTATGATTGGATGTTGAATGTTGTAGTTTCAAATCGCATTGCACAATGTGCAATGCTGGATATATTTTCAACATTTGAATGTTCAAGTTACTTATAATACCTTCCTATTTATATGTTAAGAAAAAAAAGCAACATAGCTGTATTCTATAACAGCTTTCAGAAATTATAGTGGCCCGTTTCAAAACAGTTGAAGGAGAATCCTCAACATACACAAAATCAAATAATGTAATATATTGAGTTTTTAAATGCAATGACTGTTATGAATAACCATAGATTGCACAGTAAAATGATTGAGAGATTTTAAAATTAGATTGCATTCATATTTTTGCCACCTGAAGCTGTTGTTCTCTGGTTGGGTGTTGCTTGGTTATGGGTGCAATCACACATATAAACAATGAAGTCTGTTAATATTCAGCAAAGACATAGTGAGATTTAGTCATCTTTTATTTTCTTGTTTTTCTTAGGAAACATGAATTTGTTTCATGAAAATCAAGGTGTTTGTTTTTGGCATTACAGTCCTGTGGGTTTCCATGGTAATGCAGCTTATATGTTACTGTAAAATTTACCCAGTGTAGATGGAACTCTGCCTTGTGTCCAGGTTATTCGTGGTGTTTATTTACAGAATCCAATGGCAGATTGCTAAATAGCAGGAGCTCAGGGTCTTTGGACATCTATATTATATTCCTTACCTGCACAAGGAAATGGATGGAAGGAAATACGCCATTATTCAGTAGCTGTAAGTTAGAAACACATGCAGAGGTCGTCTGGAACACGTCAAACACGTTGATATGCATTGGAGATAAGCTCTTAATAAGTTACACTTAAGTTATGCACACGCTACTCATAGGTTTTGGATAAGTTAGACGCCATGACTTATGACTAACTTACACTTAACATATGTCAACGATTAGATAACTTACCTGTAACTCATGGCCGATGTATGAGAATACGCTGGCATACATCGGAAAATGTTGAGCATGCTAAACATTTCTTGACGTACTTGCCGTTTTGTCATGACTTATACAAAACTGACCCATAACTTATCCAACGTATGGCAGCGTTTTTGCCAGATTTTTTAGACGTCAGGCATATTTTGGTCTTAATCATCATGGTGTGACAGTGGCTTTAGAACCAGTATCCTTGTGTCCTTGGTCCAACACACCTGAATCAAATCACTAGAATCATATAATGATGGAGGAGGATGGATGGATGGATGGATGGATGGATGGATGGATGGATGGATGGATGGATGGATGGATTGTTTTTGCCAACATTTGGATCCTGAATACAACAAGCAACATACTGACTCCATATCTGGTAATTTAGCAACAAATAATCTTTTTCTCCTCCTTGTGTAAACAGTCTCTCTTCCCTTGCTTGTATTAAACACAGTTCTGATGTTGGGTATCATTTTTGTGGTCTTTTCCAAGAAACCCTCATCCTTTACATGAAGTGACATAAATACCTCGTTGCAAGAGGAAGCCAGTCTATTTGTCACGCTGATGCTTGCAGTTATATAATGTGGACTGCAGGATAATCTCTTTAGAGCAGAGGCAATACAAACGCTGCATACAGACCATGTTCTGGAGTCGAGTAATATTTCTTGCTTAGTGATAAATAGCTGTTCAGCTAATTTTCTAAATTTAGCTAAAATCCGTTTAGTTTAAATATCCTTATGGTGCAGGCCATGCAGATAATTCTTAGTGAGTTTATATAGATGAATATGTTCCTCTGAATATAAGCACTAAGACTCCATCAAGCTAAAGTACAGCTAGATGGGTATAGTTTAATCATTGATGTCATGATTATAGGAAAATTTGCACATAAATCAATGGGAAATTTATTGTCATCATCACATAAACACCAGGATTTAATGCCATCCCACTAACAAGACAGCAGCAGATACCTTAATTTTCATGCAACAAAACAATATTGCTAGAAACTGACATGCAATCTGTGACATATTTTATATTAGTCCTCAAAAGTTGGCTGGATCTGTATAAATGGTGTCTTCAAAAGGAAGCTTGTGACTCAAATAACCTGCTTAAACTGAATTATTGTGAGACAAATGAAATTATGACCCTGGCTTCAGACAGTGAAGTAACAATGACTAATTGCAAGTTATTGCATAAAAATGAATAGCATAAACTATGAAAATATTACATTAGTTTAAATCTGATGCTTAGATTTTCAGTTCTTGCAAAACCTAACAATGTTTTATTAATTTTTACCAAAGGTTTGTTATGGATGGATAAAAAAATACTTTTTTTTCTGCCAGTTTTTATAGTTGTTAAATTTGTGGCTTAACACAAAGTTTGGTACTGACCCCGCATTTCTCATCTAAGATGGATGGTTGGTGTTGCAGTGCTTGAGGGGCATGAATGCACATGTATAATTAATGAGTTAGCCAACAGTCTTACATGCACTTTGACTAAAGAGCATTTTTTTATGGTTTCAAAGCAAAATATGGAAATAATAACAAAAGAGAAAGTGATGCTATTTTCTAATAAAAAGAAAAACGATGCAAGTTAATACACTGTGGGTAGCATCACATTTCACACAAGATATCAGCTAATTTTTTAAACCAAAATAACAATAAATTTAAATAAATCCACAAATATTTGTAATTTATGAAATAAGTCTAATTCTTGCTGTTTATGCTTTTTATGTTTAGACCAGTCGGCCTCGGCAGATGGCCGCTCACACTGAGCCTGGTTCTGCTGGAGGTTTCTTCCTGTTAAAAGGGAGTTTTTCCTCTCCACTGGTGTCATATAAATAAACTGAATTGAATTGAATTGAACTTGTTTGGTTCATCTCATGGGGGAGTTATTCACCTCACAATTTAGCTCATGGCAATAAAATCACAAAAAAAAATATCACTCCAAATTGTTTTAAAATCTGTAGACATATATCAAAATAATCCTGTCAAATATTGTCATATTTGGAGTATTTGAATATTATTGAAAAGCTTATTTTCTTTAGTAAATCTATTCACTAAAGTAAGATCAACTTATGTTGTTTAGCTCGTATTTTCATTAATTTTAATGATTTTCATTATACAGCTAATGGAAACCCAACATTTAAAATAAGAATATTACAAAAGAACAACATACATATAATACAAGAATATGGTTATGTCAGGTTCCTGTTATGTTTTTCTTTAGAGTAATCAGTCTTGCTTTACGCCTTGTTTTCTAGTGTTAGTGTTTAGTTTTCCTTTCTCCTTGTTTTATAGTTCTAGTAGTTTAATTATTATTTTGTTGTTGTTTCCAGTCTTCCAGCTTTCTATTTGTTGCCCTCTGCTGCCCTCTTATGTTCTCCTTTCTCCGTAGCTCTTTCCCTCTCTTGTTCTGTGCACACCTGTTCCCAGTTTCCTCATTAGCCCTCTCTTTGTCTCAGTCTCCTTTAAAAAGCCCTCTCTCTTCAGTTCCTCTTTGCTGGGTCCTCGTCAAACATGCTCCAACTCCTTCTCTCTGAGCCTTCCTCTTTATGATTGTGATTCCCCTGATGTTTCCATGGTTTTTGGTACGTTTTGACTAGTTTTCATGTTTTGATTTTTGGACTCCTGGTTTCATGTTTGTTTGGACTTTGTTTTCTTTTTGGATTTTAGGATAACCTGCCTCTGTTTTCGGTTAACTCATTATTACATCCACAAGAGATTCACCTCTGCCTCCCTGCCTCTGCTTTTGGGTCAACTAACCATAGCCAAATCGTGACAGGTTATAAAGGTTTGAATTTTAAAAAGATACTTTTAATCTCAGCTTTTTTAAAAATCATATTCTAACTTCTTGTATATGACTCCACACCGCCTTCCCCACTTACTTGGATTCCAAAAAAAAAAGCAATAAATTAAATTCCTCTTTTAATTCGGTTGCATAACTCTCTACCAAATACTTATTAATGCAAAATTTGATTTCATTAAATATATTAAGTTTAAAAAATCTTACATGAAGAGAGAATTCTGGCTCCCTGAACAATGCTAAAAAAAATAAACTCTACCAAATTTCAATTTTTTTCTTCTAATTTTAATTTGATCTAAATGTTGGATAATTTTTAACAAATAATATATGAGTCCATGTTTCCCTTGGGAAAAATAATTTAAAACCAAGCTTTTGTTTAATCTAAAAAAAAATAGAAAGACAAGGGAACACATCATTTAAGTAACAGATTACTATTGATTGCCATAAATAAGACTAAAGATAATTTGCCATTCACTGATATTTTTACACAAAATATATGGAATGCTTAAAATAATTTTGAAAGCAACAAATAAGGCTAACCAAAGATTCAAGTTCATTTTCCACCACAAACAATGCAAGATATTGAAGAGGTATAAAACAAAGCTGTCTAAGTCTGTCACTTGGAGACCTGCAGGAAAGAGAGGCACCATGGGGTTAACAAAGGCTTCTCCCACCGCCATCTTGGTCCCTCAATGAAATCATGGAGAGAACTTGTGGGGTGAACTGAAAATAGGGCAGAGGTATTCAATGACTAATCAAAGAGAATGGGCAAATGTGTTATTTATTAGTGTGAGATCATGCAACTTTAATTAAAACTGATTTTTACCAACACTTTTTTTTTGTACCGTTAACACAGTGCTTAAAAATAGCAACAGAAAGATGTTGCTAAGGTAATTTTAGATCAGGGTAAAAGGCTAAATGTAATGTGAAAAAAATTGTTTTACCCAATATAAGAAAAACATCAGGTAATAATTTGCATATATATATACATTTATATATATATATATATTTTTTTTTTTTTCAAACAATTTAACCGGTCTCTGTATTTCTTTTTCTCTTTCCTTCTTCTTGGTTTTGAAGCACACAACCATGTGACTAATTAAAGGGTCACCCAATGACAGTTAGCAATGCCACTGCAGACAGCATGTTCACCTTTGGCTCAATGTCAAGAGAGTGGGAGGTCATTATGAGAGATTAATGAACACCTGATTAAATCCTCATCTGAACCATCACTCAGCATAATGAGCACTTTTAATATAGTCTGGATATGCAAATAAAATATACAGACTCCCAGAAAGCAGGATCCATGAGTGATGAAAAAACAAAAAAACACAAAGTGTACAATACAAGAAATTGGATGAATGATAGGAGTAAAATTGAGTTTAAGTAAAAAAAAAGTTATCAGTCTCTCCTATTTGTCTTAGGATGATCTGATAATTCCAAATGTGTTGTGTTGTGTTGTTCTCATTAGCCGCTGCAGATCGCCTTCTTCCTCTTTTAATGATGGCTAAACAACCCGCATAGCGGCTGTGACAATTCTGGCCTTGCAAGGAGAAAAAGAAAGACAAATACTGCATTTTAATGAATTATGGATGGGAAAGCATCTATTATTCAGCCCAACAGTTGAAAGCCATGTCAATTATAGAGCAGGCATGATGTCAAGAATTACTTAGACCTTCTATTGCATATGATTCAAGGAAAAAAATCTCATGATTATACATTTTATTATTTTAGATTTTCTCAAACATCTATGTTGTTGTAGAGCACTGTGCTTTACTTGTGTTTCTCTATTACTCACCTAATTAGATGAATCCACTAATTAATAAAAACATGACCCTGTTGTCATAAATATAACAGCTCAGTCTCATAGCAGAGGCTTTTAGAGCCCACAGGACAAATTAAGGTCATTAAGGCCATTCAAGTGCGACATATTTTGAAAGGAGCCATACTGGGGGCATGTTTTGAATAATGAATATCTAGTTTCAGGTGGATAAAGAAATTGTGTTTAAACCTCACAAAAAAGTGTATGCTTTAGGTGGTTTTGTCAGGGTCTGGTGGAGTTTTTTTGAGGACCCAAATGCAGAGACGAGGAGACAAAAATGAGTTTGCAGATTTAATGGAAAGTCCAAAGGCAAGGGAGGCAAAAATCCAAAAATCCAGAAAAGCAAAAAAACATGAGATGCCAGGTAAAATCACACACATGGTGCAGAAAAATAAGCAAAATAACAAATTAACAAGAAACCAGCAAACTGCAGAGGTGGTGTATATATGGGCAACAGAACAAAAAATGGGCTAATGAGCTGATATGGAGCAGGTGTGAATAGAGCTAACTAGAAGGGAGCTAAGGGAAAACAGGCAGGCACAAAGGGGGCAACAGAGAGTATCTTAAGAAATACAAAACTGCATAAATAAAACACAAAATGGAAAAGAAACAAAAAAAAAAAAAGAAAACACAGAATAACCTAAATCAAAGTGGAACTGAAAACTTAAAAAGAAACTCAAACAGAAGTCCACAAAGAGGAGAACCATAACAGGTATACGTTTGTAATAGCTGATAAGGTATTTTAACCATATCATTGTACCAAAATTAAGAAACTATCTTATAATTAGCTGAAAATGTATCTGAAGGATAAATCTTCTACATCCATTGAACAGCTGTCTTCACATATTATAAGACTGATTAAACTTAAATCTGGGATTATAAGAAAATCTCCAGCAACATATAATTACTAATATAATCTATTCTCAAATACTTCTCATTTCATTGATTAAAAGCTTCAGCAAACACAATTAACGTGTTGTAAAAACATATTTCTGTTTCATTCTTTTTGCCTTTAAACAATAAATCAAAGATGGATCACGACTTTTAAGAAACAAATGAAAATCCAAATATATAATCTAAACTAGTTAGAGAGTATCTTTCATAAGATAACCTAAATATCTCTCTCTCTCTGGAGTTTGAAGAAAGGGGATGTTACCCTGATTTTCTCTGATAGGGGATTCTAGGTCTGACTTTTCATAACCACAGTTTAAACCTTAACTTCTCTCACCATAGTCACCAGAGAAGGGCTTACTGTGTGAACTGGAATCAGATTCCCTCAATCCACCCCTGTGATTCCCACAGTTTCTTTTACCATCTTGCTCAGGTCATTCGCAGTGGTTGGTTATTGATTCTGGTTTGCTAGGTTCCTCATTTCACGAAGCAGGTAAAAGACAAGGAAGAAAAACAAAAATTTCCTCTGATCTCATCATAACTATAGTTTCACTCTGTCTGAGGCTCAGGATTAAGTTTCCTCAGGAGTCGATAAACTCTATAAAAGAAGTCACTGGGCTTGATTGGCCAATCAGAGTAGGACTCATGTTTGGCTCTCAGTGTAGTTCTGTGCTACAGCTCAAGTATAATTGTACCATCCTTTGGTGTTAGAGTCAAAGGTAAACACTGCAATAAACCAATGAAGTACTGCAATAATACTACCAACTGATGCAGAAAGCTGTTTAGTAACAAACCATTCTTCACATTAGACATTAAAAATTAGATGCATATAAAACATAGTGACAGCATTATGAGCATTTCTCTCAAGGGTAAAAATCAGATGACTTCCAGAAATATTTATTTCTCTATATCTCTCTAAAAGGAGGAAGATGAGAAAGATATAATGTTAACCCAGAAACTCAATAATCTCACAATCTTCTTCATAAAAATAAATCTGTGCTGACCAATTTAGTAGATAAATCTTTTGTTTTGAAAATAAGCTGAGAGTATCAGCTTACATCTTAGCTTTTTTTTCCTTTTGTGAATACCAGTCCTTTTTAGGAGAAAGCCATTTGGGAAATAATGACCAGAATGATATAGTGGAGGAAAGTGGCCATTTATAGAACCTCAGACCTTAGAGAGCTTGAATGGAGGAGCAGTTACAGATTTCATTTTTCTTCATCTTACATTCTAATGATTACTCCTCTCTCAGGAGTCGCACATTTAAGAATTGATTTTCTTAAAAGCCTTTCCAAGTCAGCATGCATCCTAAAGAAAGGTGTTCAGATGCCGATGCGACAGGGAAAATAATTGTGTGGTAGAGCTTCATGGATTTCTGGCAGCCAGTAATTATGTCCACACTGGTCTTTCGGCAAGGAACAAAACATACATTTTATGTGGGTTGCACGCGAGGTTTTTGCAAATGAAAAGCAGAACAGAACGAACAAACAAGCTGTACTTGATGACCTTTTGACACCCACAGAAATCCCAGGGCGATATTGTTCATTAGTCTCAGCATCAGATGATGTGACAGTGTGCACTGGAAATAGCTTTTTAAATAAGGACGCCCCCAGAAGCCTGCCAAGGCTCAGAGAAAAAGCCCACCTGAAATTGGAGCACAGACAAGAAAAATAAAGTGGAAAAACATAGAGAATATATAACTGCTAATCCAGATCAGAAGCAGTAAATATTTACATTTCCAATATTATGTAAGCTTCTTAATATTTAAGGTTTTCTTTAGTACATGTGCATTGAACTCACAGAGTTCAACCATCAACTCCTTTATGTTTTATAGTTCTTACAGTATGGGTTAGGCAGAGATGGGAAGTAACGAAGTACAAATACTTCGTTACTGTACTCAAGTAGATTTTTCTGATATTTTTACTTTACTTTACTACTTATTTTTATGGCGACTTTTCACTTCTACTCCTTACATTTTTACACAAATATCTGTACTTTCTACTCCTTACATTTAAAAAAATATGCTCGTTACTTTAGTTTGGAATCATTTCAATGGAGTTACCGTTATTATTTTTCACGTCATAAATACCAAATTTAATCTAATTGGATCTAATCTATGTTGCATTTGACGCACCACTACAAGAGGAATCGACAGATTCGGCGCTATTCATTCGCGGCAAATCATTGCAGCTTGGTGGCGGTGGCGTTAGCATAGTAGTATGGACGACGAGATGATTGAAAATGAACACAACAGAGATCTAGTCCTATTGGCAGACATCCATTTAAAATGTAGGCAACGGCATGAAAAAAGTGGTTTCTACTTTTACTTTTATACTTTAAGTAAATTTACAAGCCTGTACTTTGTTACTTTTACTTGAGTAAAGAAATTTAATCAGTACTTCCACTTTTACCAGAGTATTTTTTAACACAAGTATCTGTACTTTTACTCAAGTACGGAAAGTGAGTACTTTTGCCATCTCTGGGGTTAGGTAATGAAAACATGATGATATTGTCATTACACAGGACAGAAGGACCCAGTATTCAAGGCGAGAAAGACAGTGGGATAATTGAAAACATTTATCTTTAAAATGAAGAAGCAGAGCTGGGGATTTGCAGCGGCTGTGGCGGGGCACCTTCCATCACTGGAAACTCTGGTTGGAGAAAAACACAGATAAGTGACCATGCAGTCTGACGGAGGAGGGTTATCCATGTGAGTCACTTACCTGGTTTATCAGTTCAGTCCATCTCTGTACAACGCGGAAGGATCCAGCCGTAGGGCTGGCAAATAGATGCTGTGGGTGCCGCCCGGGGTGTCCCAGGAAGCTGCAGTCCCAGACACTGCATGAAAAGTGGGATTTTCATCAATAGATTGTCGTGGAACTTCAGGTTAGCGGCAGTTTACGGCAATTTGCAGGCTTCGCCGAAAACTCCCTTAAATTGTCAGAAATTGACGTGGACTTTCTTAGGCAGTGTTCCCCCCATGCCTCCCCCCATGGAATTCTAGGGGAGGCTTTAACATGTAAATGAAAATGCTGTGAGCTATACAAATGCAAATCAGGGTTGCAGGGGGAGTTTTACCCAAGTGACATTTTTCTAAAAGGTAAGAAAATCTCTGATACAAAGAGATCAGGCTCAGTATAGCCTCTTACATTTTAGCTTGAATTGATTTATTTAATTAAAGTATAGAGACCAAAACAGATCTTTAGCTGACAGAGCAATACATTTAGACCAGTAATTATTTTTAAAAAAAATTGCATTTAAGAGAAAAAATAAAATATTGTCTGTCAATATGCTCAATTCACAATTACTTAAGTGGAAAAGTTTTAAGAAATGAGTCTGAGATGATTCACTTTATAACATGGCGCATTATCCTGTTGGAAGTAGCCATCAGAAGATTGGTACACTGTGGTCATAAGGTCCGGCCAGGTCAAGATCCACAATTGCAATCGCACCAAACAGGAAAAAGAACATCGACAAATTCCGGTTTGTCAAATTAAAATATAGCAGCAACAGATCGGTGACTAGAAAATATAGCACAATTCTTATATATTAAAAAAAAACTAACACCGTTTATTTAAATGATTGGATCCAAACTATTGGTTATTCACCAACGAGGAAGCAGATTTCTCATCTCCATCAAAATATTTATTTTATACCGAGGGACTTAAACTTTAATCAAATCCATTCAAAAGAAACTTCTTATTACAGGAATGAAAAGACATGCTGAGTTTGGGAGTAGAGAACAAGTTCATTAAAAAAAAACAGTTTTGAATTATCCTTATCCCCGTTACAAAAATCTACAAAAATATATATATATATTTGGGCAGAAACTGAACATATGCTGGATGATGGTGGGATTTTTTTAATATGTCATATTAAATTAAGCGCTCACAGGGTTCATACAGGAATGAGTGACTCTAATTTAATGCTTTTTAATGCTATTAGAAATGATTTTAATGCCATCAACAAGAACCATGTACACAAGTTATTAGTGTCCATGAAATATGAAGGAGCTGTAAGCACAGTTCCATGACTCCTGTATGTATGTAAACACACACACACACACAAACTCAAACATATATACGTATATATATATATCCTCTAGCTTTTTCTCCGCCTGGAGCTTCCTTTCCGAACATACGGCTTTATGATCAGTTCCACGCAAATTAATAGCGATATAATATATCTGACGAAATATTTTTTATAAGCATTTTTTATGAAAGAATTATAAATACTTTGATTAACATATTTAAATAATTTTAGTGCCAATTAAGGCCTTGATTAAAAAAAAAATGAATGAATTGTAATTATTTTTAATGATCCGCGGAAACCCTGGTTCATCTCGCGCATGCTCTCTACGATCTCCAAGAAACTCAGAGCGGAGCGGTCTGGAGCCACAGCGGAGGATGTATGCTTTGCTTTGTGCAGGCGGTCTGGAGCGGAGTATGTGGGATTTCGGGGTAAAACTCCTCTTGGACTTGATGGCGACTCTGCAGTCGAACAAGACAAACTCAAAGAAGAGATGCTAGTGGTAAATATATGTTCGATTACTGCCTGCTAAGCTAAAAGCAGCCTGGCCTTAGCTACGGCTAATAGCAGCCTAGCCTAAAGCTACGGCTAATAGCAGTCTAGCCTAAAGCTACGGCTAATAACAGCCTAGCCTAAAGCTACGGCTAATAGTAGCCTTGCAAGAACTAGCTTTATTAAAGTGTATTTTTTGTGATTCACAGGAAGCAGTCTTCACAACTCGGAGACTAGTTGCAGGCGCTATGAACCGGAGCAAGGGTAAGAGTTAAAGAATATGCTTCCATTCTGCGGTAAAAGGAAATGGATACGGATAGATACCGATCATAGCTGTACATTTTCTTTTCACAGACTACTGTCGCCTCACAATGAGGCGGTGACCTCCTATTTGCTCGGAGCCATATCAGCAAGTCCAGATTTGCACGATGTTGATAAAGACGACATTGTGTGTAAGTGACTTGTTTTAATGTTTTCTCCTTCCTTGTTACTGTGACTTGCATTTGATTTTTTATTCATAACACTCTCATTTAATTGTTTTCCAGCTGCCTGTAAGACGTATTTTGAGACGGTACGCAGGAGCTTCAGATATACGCAGCCTGAGAACACGTTGCGTGCGGAGGCTGCCAAGCAATCTGCTCGGAGTCGGGCTAGAAGAAAGAGGGTAAGACTTTGGCCCCGTCCACACGAAGTCAAAACGAACACGAAACGCTAATATTTTCCAGAACGTTTGTCGTAAAGACGGAGAGGTAAAATAAATGTCATCGTCCACACGAATGCATGAAAACGCTGCAAAATGTATTCCAGGCCTGTAAGTGGCGCTGCGGTGGCAAAGTAAAAATAGGCGACGAAATGTTGGGCATGCGCACTAATATTTATACATGGTTGCCCTGCGGGTCCATTTTCGTGGTTCAGTCAAATTCAGGTGCTGAACAATGTCGTCGATATTGCTCTGTTCTTCCTGGAGATATTCCAGAAGAAGAAGATTCTGTTGTAAGCCCGACAGCAGGGTGAGTAGCATGAGCAGCAACCATTCAACACAGTACGGCGCCATTGTTGTTGTGATACTGTGTCGCGCATGCGTGTTTAGAGGCGACGCTATGACACATGCGTGTAAAAAAAAAATGCGGTTAGAGCTTAATAGATGTGTTGTGTCCATATGCAGTGCGCTGATTCGTTGTTTTTTTTTCAGCTGCTGAAAGCGAGGCAGAGTGTGCTAGCAGATGAGGAAGTGGAACTCTGGAAGTCCGCCACTGTCGACCTCATGTCCGACGAAGAAGATGGCGTCGTTGGCGGTGTCTCTGGATGGATTGTACGGTCGCCGCCATTTCGTAGGCCGGATCTCACTGAACTCTGTGTTAAGCTGCAGTCCCGGTTAGAAGCGATGCCGAAGTACAGGGCCACGCACAGTAGGCGTCTGCACATCGGACCTGCCTCGGAGGGAATACTGCCAGTTACCTCCAACCCCGAGGAAGCAAACGGACCGTTCACGGACTTGTAATTTTTAGATACGCATGTGTTTGGATACGCGTTGTATATAGTTGTTTGTTTTAATAAAGCTCTTTCTTTGCATAAACAGCTTCCTGGCAAATGTTCATTTCCTGTATAAATTCATTCATGTCCTTGATGGTAGCCTAATAATTGTGTAGTAGTGTAGGATAACATAAATACACAGCATATGAATGAATAAATATATGAATGAATAAATATATATTCATAAATATATATATATGTAAAAATATATATATGCCAACCAATCACGAGCGACTTTACTTGTTTAAAAAGAAGTGGTTCCATCCAATACTCAATAAGAAAATTCAAACCTGGCGTGGCCACGTGTGGTTTTACTGCCAATCACGAGCGATTTCACTTGTTTGAGAATAGTGGTTTCAGCCAATACTGAGTAGGTTATTCAAGCCAGACCTGGCCAGCCGCGCGGGTTTGCTGCATTCATATGCTAATTAGGGCCATTAGTACAGCTGATCGCTCTCCACATACGTCAGAGTCCGTTTCCGACAATTTGTGGCACTGACAAACGGGGACAAGCGCGGGTTGCAAATTGTCGGAAACTGACGAAAATCAGGGAGATCTGCGGGAGTTTACAGGGACGAAAATCTCACTTTTCATGCAGTGAGAGGGCAAGCAGGAGTCCAGAAGTCCAAGGCCTGATCAGGGATACTGAATTGGTTCAAGGAGTCACCTGAGATGTCAGGCAGAACGTTCAGATGGGAACAGGCAAGCTCAGTGGTTGAGAGGCAGAACAGGTGAGGATACCAGGAACACCACGGAAAGCTAAAAACTTGTTCTCTCCACTCAGCCAAGACAGGAACAGACACATCCGGGGAATAAGACACAGATCAGGAACACTACGAAACACTAAAAGCCTCTCTCACCACTGGCTCCCAAGAACTAGAACATGAACCATGGCAACATCAATGGTCTAAACCTCAATGATCTGGCCCCGATAGCTGGGACTGAGCCGTATATCAAGAAGCAGGAGTAGGTGATTAGATGAGTGGAAATTGGAAACCGGGCAGAGTTAGGCAGCTGAATGAAACGAGCAATTAGGCCAGCCCTCAGAGGCATGATTATGACAGATATAGGAATAAATCATTCATGAATTCATAAATAGATAAGTCTTTATTTTGGATACACACATAAATGCAACCCTGCAGAATTGACAGAAGTCACTTCAGAAAAAATTATTTTACAACCAATCAGTATCCAAAAAGGGATTCATGCTAATATAAGATGGATTTACAGTAGTAGGCATCTGCAGTACCATTAAGAAAAGGCAAAGTTCAAAATTTTTAAGGATGAATGGGTAGGAGTCTGATGCAGCCCTAATGTAAAAAAAAAACCAACAACAACAAAGAGAGGAAAAAACACAGACGATTATTCTCCAAATGATTTTCACCTGTATCTCAATCCCTTTTGAAATAAAAACAATGCACCTGCTTGACAATACAACTGATAAAAACTGCCTCAGCAGGTTATACTTTGTAATAGTATTTTGGGGTTGGGTCTTTGCAAATCTACCTAATAAATATTTGAGCCCCTATTTAATTTGCTTAGTAGCTCAAGTAGAGTCAGATGGGAAATGTGTTCATTTATATTTATACACTGTTATCATGTTTTGTAAATCGCTAATTTTATTTGGTTAATTTTAGGTGATTCAAAGAAAAGGTAGATAAGCCAAACAGGTGTTTTTCAATCCAAGTGAATTTCAAGTGAAGAAGTGAAGTGTGAATATTTTACAGTAGAGGTTCCTTAGATAAAAAAAAAAAACAACACAACTATAGAGAGCGTCATCAACATTTAAAGCTACAGTGTGTAATTTTCAGCGACATCTAACGTTCAGACTGCAGACCGCAGCAACATGAACATCTCCCCCCCACCGCTTCTCCCCCCCAACAGTACGGCGAGTGTTACGGGACAAAATGTCTTCCACGACGTCCGCATCACCTACCTTCTCAAGTGATGAGGTTTGTTTACATAGATAATTTTAATACTGCCATCTTTTGTTCAGTACCGTCTCAGTTCATCTCTCTCAACTTGCCGGAGTTACTTTCGAGCGTAATGGGCGATCTCGCAATCGCTAGTTTGTTGGCTCTGCGCTGCCGTAGCGCAAAGATATCTGCCTCCATGGCTGCGAGACCCGCTCCTATGTAATTATAAATAACGAATTCTAAGGCAACGCAAATATTAAGGTTAAGAGGCTGAGCTCGTAGATGATGATAAATAACATAGTTATGTATAATATATTACATTTCGGACTGTATATCCCTGTAAATATTACACACTGTAGCTTTAAGGTTATTGGAAATTAGCATAAATATCTATTGATATTTAAATCAACATGGGTCATTTATAGAATTTGCAGTTTGGTGTCTGCTTGAAATACATTACAGCTATTTGGATGTTCAGCTTACATCAACTCATTACAGCTGCTAAGTGAATGTCTTTGTTCATGCAAACCAATTTACTGGATATCAAAAATAATTTTAAGCTTTGTATCAAAAAGAAATATTGATCAAATTGCAGTGCGTTTTCGTTTTTACAACAACTGAATTTAACTAAACGTGGTTAGAGTTGAGTCTGACCTGTCAGTCTACCTAGAGAGTCAGCAAATGACTGATTGTTAATCATAATTTGACCCAAAGTAAAATGTCACTTACCTGCAGGAACTGTCCCCTCTTTTTCTCTGACAGAAATTTTTGGATTTTGAATTGCAGACACATTAATGTCACAGGTATTTTGCAGAAAAACATTGACAAAGCGTTTTTCACTCACAGCCAAGGTGACTTTATGGCCCTCAGGACTGGATTGACTATAGGGGAGAATTTGGCTTTTGTCATTGCAGCTCCCAAACTATAGAATGCTTTGTGACTGCAAATTAGAAAAGCCTCTTTAATCGAAATTTTTGAATCTGTTCTTAAGATCCACCTCTTTTCTTTGGTATTTGAACATGTTTAAACTGTTAACTCATGTAATATTAGTTTAGGTCTCTTTTTAACTCTTTAATTTGCTTTACCACCTGTTTTTATCTTTATTTACTTTTACTCTGCTTTTATTTTTCTTCTATTTTTTTGCTAATTCGCATAGCATTTTGAATTGTCTATGTACTGAATTGTGCTATACAAAGAAACTTGCCATGCCTCGCCTTGCCTTAAAGTGTTAATCAGTTTTATTTTCTTCTGGTCAGTGGTGTACGTACATTTTGTTGCTTAATGGTCATCTTATTTTTGTAGACATTATTGTTTTTTATTTTTATCCTTCTTTCTTTTAATTTAGCACTAGAAAAGCAGCTGTAGTAAGCTTAGTGCCGTGGTGTTGGAGTTAAGGAATTTATTATACAGCTGCTTCAATAAATGTACTGCTATTAAGACAAGGCAGACAGCACTGTGAGGATCAGGTTCTTTGATATCTCCAGTGCATTTACACAATTCAACCTGATTTACTTTGGGGGAAACTCCTTAAGATTAAGATAGAGGGATCCAAATTTCCTGGATTAAAGACTACTTGACAAACAAACCACAGTTTGTTCAGTCAGGCTCATTCAGATCTGGTGCAAAACAGACCGCTAGGAGATCTTTACTGCCTACAGCTATCAACATCTACAACAACTCATTAAAAGAAAAAGGAAAAGCCAAAGAGTTACTAAAACATTTAATTTCCCTTTGGGATTAATACAATCTTTTTTATTTGAATTCAGCTAGTCCCAGCTGTTTTAATGTGCTCTATAAATAAAGTTGGAAAAGCTTCGCTCATCATTCTTTCTGGCTGCAGAAGACTTGAAATAACTTCATGGATCCATTGCACCACTCACTACAGAACATTTCCAGTTTATTGACTTAATGTTGGCCTATAAGGCATCTCAACCGGGGTCAGGTTCAGACATAAACTTCACAATTTCTCCCATTGCAGCTAATTTGTGTAGTCAGAGGTCATTTCACCCTGGATTACATTTCTACACAGCCGGAAAAAAACATGGAAGCTCATGTCATTTAAATTGGTGGGTTGGAAATTAAAACTCTGCGATGGACTGGCGACCTGTCCAGAGTGTGACCTGCCTCTCACCCATAGTCTGCTGGAGATAGGCACCAGCGTGATGGATGGATGGATGGATGGATGGATGGATGGATGGATGGATGGATGGATGGATGGATGGATGGATGGATGGCTGACAGAAGCCCTCCATTAGTTTCTGATAGAGGTTAAACCCAGCTAATAAAGTGAATAGCATTGAAATTTGCTTCTTACTCAATGTAACTAAATTGGTTAATAAATAACACATTTATTTGAAAGGTGGATAGTGTTAAAAATAATATTGTAAAACCATCAAACCATAGACCATAGACCAATATTTGCCCAGTATATTTGATTAAAAAGATTTGCTATGGTTTTATTTACTTTATTTCGTTTGGTGTAAATGCAACTAAGAAACAAGTTTTATGAAAACTGATTATTGTATTTTGTTCAGATATGCATAATTGCTAACCGATAATAGTTTGTATGTTCAAATATGATTGATGTGCCTTACTTTTTTATATAAAACCTTTTTTGTGATTCAGTAGTTCCATTGCATCTATAAAACAATATGTGAAAACAGTCTCAGTCATAAGATAATATTTGTTTTTATTTGTTGTATTGTTATTTTTAAGTCTTTCGTTTTGGTAATTGGTAATTAGTGAATAGCACTAACAATTCTTGGATTATTGGCAACCCCAGGTAAATCCTGTTTCTATGTATAATGTCTGTTTAAATGATATACATGTTTCAAAAAACATCAGAAAATTTGGTCCTGAAGACAAAAAAGGCATATTTATAAAAAAAAGAAAAAAAGATGTGCATCTACCCGCACATAGTACTACAGAAGATCAGAAGAGGCTGTAGTATTTATGCTAGGCCGACAGATGAGCCAAATGCATGCTTTGGTATCTGGTAGAGAGAGATGGGCCTACACTGACGTATGGCAGTATCGTTTTAGATTAAATTGTGAAAACCCAGTTTCAAGAATGATTGCTTGTGGTTTCTTAAAATGCCAAATCAATTTGGACACAATGGTTGAATGACAAAATACCCTTTTTGATACAACTTACATATATACAGGTAAAAGTCAGTAAATTAGAATATTTTGAAAAACTTGATTTATTTCAGTAATTGCATTCAAAAGGTGTAACTTGTACATTATATTTATTCATTGCACACAGACTGATGCATTCAAATGTTTATTTCATTTAATTTTGATGATTTGAAGTGGCAACAAATGAAAATCCAAAATTCTGTGTGTCACAAAATTAGGATATTGTGTAAGGGTTACATTTTGAAGACACCTGGTGCCACAAACTAATCAGCTGATTAACTCAAAACACCTGCAAAGGGCTTTAAATGGTCTCTCAGTCCAGTTCTGAAGCCTACACAAACATGGGGAAGACTTCAGATTTGACAGCTGTCCAAAAGGCGACCATCGACACATTGCACAAGGAGGGAAAGACACAAAAGGTTATTGCTGAAGAGGCTGGCTGTTCTCAGAGCTCTGTGTCCAAACACATTAATAGAGAGGCAAAGGGAAGGAAAAACTGTGGTCAGAAGAAGTGTACAAGCGATAGGGATCACCGCGCCCTAGTCAAGATTGTGAAAAAAAACCCATTCAAAAATGTGGGGGAGATTCAGAAGGAGTGGACAGCTGCTGGAGTCAGTGCTTCAAGATCCACCACCAAGAGACGCTTGAAAGACATGGGTTTCAACTGCCGCATACCTCGTGTCAAGCCACTGTTTACCAAGAAAGAAAGCGTCTCACCTGGGCTAAGGAAAAAAAGAGCTGGACTGCTGCTGAGTGGTCCAAAGTCCTGTTTTCTGACGAAAGCAAATTTTGCATTTCCTTTGGAAATCGAGGTCCCAGAGTCTGGAGGAAGACAGGAGAGGCACAGGATCCACATTGCCTGAAGTGTAGTGTAAAGTTTCCACCATCAGTGATGGTTTGGGGTGCCATGTCATCTGCTGGTGTTGGTCCACTCTGTTTCCTGAGATCCAGGGTCAACGCAGCCGTCTACCAGCAAGTTTTAGAGCACTTCATGCTTCCTGCTGCTGACCTGCTCTATGGAGATGGAGATTTCAGGTTCCAACAGGACTTGGCGCCTGCACACAGCGCAAAATTTACCTGTGCCTGGTTTACGGACCATGGTATTTCTGTTCTAAATTGGCCCGCCAACTCCCCTGACCTTAGCCCCATAGAAAATCTGTGAGGTATTGTGAAAAGGAAGATGCAGAATGCCAGACCCAAAAACGCAGAAGAGTTGAAGGCCACTATCAGAGCAACCTGGGCTCTCATAACACCTGAGCAGTGCCAGAAACTCATCGACTTCATGCCACGCCGCATTAATGCAGTAATTGAGGCAAAAGGAGCTCCAACCAAGTATTGAGTATTGTACATGCTCATATTTTTCATTTTCATACTTTTCAGTTGGCCAACATTTCTAAAAAAAAAATCCCTTTTTTGTATTAGCCTTAAGTAATATTCTAATTTTGTGACACACGGAATTTTGGATTTTCATTTGTTGCCACTTCAAATCATCAAAATTAAATGAAATAAACATTTGAATGCATCAGACTGTGTGCAATGAATAAATATAATGTACAAGTTACACCTTTACTGAAATAAATCCAGTTTTTCAAAATATTCTAATTTACTGGCTTTTACCTGTGTATACATATATATACATATATATATATACATATATATATATATATATATATATATATATACATATATATATATATATATATATATGTATATATACATATATATATATATATATATATATGTATATATACATATATATATATATATACACACACACATATATAAAGCTATAAAGAAATATTTATATAAATACATTTATGTGGAGGAAAGACATTGTGGTAGACATAGGGACATCACAAGGGTCAAAGTATCAGTGGTGCATGTGGTTGTTGGGGGCACTCAGGGCAGTGACCCCAAAACCGGTGGAGAGGCCACAGTACAATACAATACATCAGACATCTCGGTCCATAAAAGTGCAGGTCTTGGAACAACAAAGATACTGTGCAGGACCCTCAAGCTTACTTAGAACCTAGAATATGGCATATATATATATATATATATATATATATATATATATATATATACACATAAATGTGTGTATGCCATATCCTAAGTGTCCTTGTTGGCTTGGCCTATTCCTTTTATGAGATGAGTTCTTGCAGATTTAATTTGGATGTAGATGACAAAAGAAAGATGAATCCAGGAACAAAAAACAAATCAAAACCAGGAGACGCCAGGGGGAAACACACATGAGGATCAAAGCAATGAAGAGAAACCAGCACTGAGGAAGTGCACAGGAAGATTATATATGAGGCAGAGCAAAGGGTGGGGTAATTAGCTAATAGGGAGCAGGTGTGGATAGAAGCAACTAGAAGCTAGGGGAAAGGAGACTGGCACAAGGGGGCAACAGAGAGCAACAAAAAGCAAAACAAAACAAAAAATACAAAACTGCTTAAATATGATAAGAGAACAACTACAATGACACAACACAGAAAAGAAACCAATTAGCAAGAAAACACAAAATCCCAGTTTAATTGAAAACCCCAAAAGAAACCATAACATGAAAGGGATTTACAAATAAACCTGTTTTTTTTTTATCTCAATTTATGTTTCAAAGCTCTTGACAACCTAAGTCATTTATAGTTTGGAGAAGATATAATTGAATGCAGCTCTGAGTCCTTTATTTTATGTGTTGATCTCGCATTGGAGAAATTTATCTCTGCATTTAACCCATCCCCGGGTGGACTTCCATTATGCAGCGCCTGGGGAGCGGTGTGGGGTTAAGGGGCTTTGCTCAAAGACCCAAAGTGAAAGTCTGTGGGAGTGGGGCTCGAATTCAGAACCTCAGGATTCCAGGCTCTATGCCCTAACCACTAGGCCACCACTCCCACTTAAAAACAAAATTGTAAAAAAAAAAAACACATTTTTCCCTAAGTAAGACTGTAGAGCACAGCAGTTTATTCTCACATTAACTGATCATCCCACTGTCACCCTGGGCAATGATCAATATTGCTTATATCAAAAACAACCATTGCTTGATAGCTTGATTATTACTGAAATTCATTAATGAACTTTATTGAAATATAAACTGAAATCTTTTAAAACATCTGGATGTAGACCAGATATTTACCAATGGAAATGTGTGATTCATCCTCTAGATTGATTTTTGATAGACTATGATACTGATGGTTTTATGAAGTGCATGATATTTAAGTTAGTATCTTCAGCATTTTGCCATCTGAAATTAAAAGAGTTAGTTTTAGAAACCAAAAGAAGTTTTATGCCTAAGGTAGTGTAACAAAACTGGTGACACTATTCCTAAATAGATGTTTACTTTCTTTTCATTACTAAATAAACTCTGGATAGAAATAATGCACAAGAGAAAAATGCTTTCTCCAAAATGGCCTCCAAAAAATAATTCGATCTTGAATAATTAATTAATAAAGTTAAATACTTCAGCTTACGAAATGCAGGACAATGTTTTAGAGGTAGTTTCCTGAAGTGCTGTGACAGGTGCAAACTCCAGGTACCTGACATGATGCAGGGAGACAGGGCGATGAGTCAACCAAGCCCTGAGCAAGCTCCCTCGTTTTAACCTGCAGCAGCGGCTCCAGAGCAATTATCTATTTATAACCTTCCACAGCAGGCCCACATCCACTGACAGGCAGAGATATCTGTCTTCAACCGTGCTCCTTCTGGCTCAAAAGCGTGTTAGAAGCATAATGCTAAATTCTCTACTGCCTAATAAATGGTTTAATGGGTTTAATGGTACTGTCTTTAAGTGGAAATCTTCAACATATCCAGACTGCTCCCATAACTTGTTGGATACAGCAGCTCAGCAGGACTTTTTGGTGCATAAAATTGGTAATTCTTCTTATTAAGCTAATAGGAGGGAGTGTAAATAAGACCCTCTCCCTGCAAGATGTACAGCATACAGTCAAGATTCATCACCTGGCTTACCCGCAAAAACACACCTAAGGATTAACTCTAAGTTGTTCTTAAAAGAAAAATAATACATGAAAAGACACACTGTCAGTTTATGAACTATATCACCAGCAATGCATGGAGCTACAATAAATTTCACCCCTTTTTTCTTTTCTTCTTTTTGGCTCACAATCTCTATAGTGGAGAAAATCAATCAAGTTAAGTATCCTGCAACTGCTCTGTTATTTAAAGAGAGGCAGCCCGGCTGTCCAGATAAATTATCGTTAGTCTTTCATTAATGAAAGTTTTCAAATCATGCCACAGTGAATTTCTGTAATTTAAACCCCAACTTGTCACTGCTATCCAAGTGACAGGAGTCTCTGAAGGAAGGGGAGGGAAATATGAGTAGAATATCACATGATATGAGGATTACAATGTACCAGTGCATATGCTGGCTTTACACTTAAAAGCAAACCAGATTATTCTAAAGACAGCCAATAACCTTTGTTTAATGAGCTTAATATAAGCCACTTGGTAGCTATAGTAGCTGCAGGAAGGAGGGGAGTTCTCATGTTATGTCTTTTGCATAATAGGCAAAAAAAAAAAAAAACATACCTGCTGGTGCAGTCTAAGTCTCAGGTGAACACTTTGTAGTCTTTGCTTATTAAAAATGTCCTTGATTTACCTCCACTGCCTGTTCTTCAGTGAGGAAGTTGATAGTGAAATTATAAAAGCAGTACGCCATAGATCAGTGGGCAAGTTTAAACAGAAACACTTTTTTCACTTCATTTAAATAGCAAATCTAATAGATAGAAATAAAAAATTTTACTGGGATCTTAACTCAAATTAAGAATACATTTCATTCCTCACTAATAAGCAAGAAAAAAATTCCTAGATCCATATGAGAGTATAGATCAGGATTTAATAGAGATGATATTGCTGAAGGGCAGCTCAATGGGCCAGTGGGTAGCACTGCTACCTTGCAGCAAGAAAATTCCGGGTTTTATTCCCGCCCTAGGGACTTTTTGCATGGGGTATGCATGTTCTCCCCGTGCATGTATGGGTTCTCTCCGGGTACTCCAGCTTCCTCACAAAGTCCAAAAACATGACTGTTAGGTTAATTGGTTTCTCTAAATTCTCCTTAGGTGTGAGTGTGTGAGTCATTGGTTGTTTGTCTCTGTGTTGCCCTGTGATAGAGTGGTGACCTCTAGTGTACCCCCCACTGGGATCGATCAAAAATGGATCGATCTTATTAATTCCTGATTCTCAAACTGTTGCACAAGTACATCTGATGATACTTGAGCTGACACTACTGACTCTCAGAAAAGGCTTTGTGTTTCTGGCCTAAATAAATTAATGGCTTCAGGATCTTTGAGACACAACAAACCCAATGAAATTACGTCTGAGTTTCTAAGCCTGTGGAATTTGCCAACGGACTGCTCAGTTACCAATTAATTCAATTATGAAAATGTATTTGTTTTCTTCTAATTTAGTATGTATAAGTCATATAAGTATGACTTAAAGTATTATTTAAGGCAGCTGACTTCGAGGACAAGGTCGCTAAGAAATTATGCATTAGATTTAACCTTTTTGTGGACCATACTTCTAACTTTTCTTAGCCAAGAACCAAAAAACTACAAAATGTTGATTAATTTTAACCGATCAAGTCAATAAAGATGTTGTTTTCCATTGCTTTGGCTTTTTAAAGATTGTAACGAAGTTCACATGCAAAATCGCCTTACAGTATATGTCTGTCAAGATGGTGGCACTTGAAATTAATCTACATATTTACTAAGGTACCAGTCATTATAAAAGTCTGAAGAATGTTCCTGTGAAATAAATGCAGCTTTGGTATGTTTTGATCTAATCCTTTACGTTCTATTATTGTTAGATTTCCCATTGCTTTCTGAGGATGGGAAAGTGTATCTGGATAGAATCCTTCCCATGGATCAAAACATCTTACGCATCACTACAAAGTGGTATTCTGTCTGATAATGACCTTTCCCCTCTCATAATGTAGCACTTTTAGCTAATTTGGCACATATTGAATTTGTGTGTTGGATAATTGCTGGTCCAAAAGCCTGTCATTCTCTTGAGACTCCTGGCATCTCTTGTCCCACCCTGGCAAGTGGCGTCTAGACACACAAAGGCTAATATCCTGAGTGAATGCTCATCGTGGGACCTTGAAAAGTCACATAATGTGAAACTTTTGAGTACTTTAACGACATTGCTTTGCATAATGCTGGAATTCCACCAGCTATTATGTTTTTCATTATGACAACCTGCAATGGGACTCATTATATTAAGCTCATTTTAATTTTCTTTCTAGAAGGAAGAGGGTAATAAATCCATTTCCTTTAACATAATCAAGGCCCCTATTTTGCATTGGACCTTTATAAGTAACTGAATAATATGTTCTGCATAGTCCTCCCTAAAAATTACTTCTATGGGCAGCTCACTGTAGCAATTTATTGTTATAAAAGAATAAAGTATTCTGTTTCACTTGCTCTTTACGTTTTCTGTGAAAGAAGAAGCCAGTGCGTGAAGGTGAACTACATCTTTTTCACCTATCCACTTTAACTTAATGTTCACCTCACTGTTTCCTTATTCACCTGGCAAAAAACTTTTTTTTGTTTAGGCATTATATCTTCAATATGAAATTTAAGGTATGGCTCAATAAGTTTGTAATGTCTGTTTAAGGAAAAACCTTCACTATATGCTGAGCTCCCCCCAATCTCTGCACCTGAGCCTCAAGCTGCTCATGCTGAAGTCAAGCTGCTTTCTGTACAATGACCTGTTTGGCCAAATGAATGAGCTTCTCACAAAACACCAGGAATCTGCACTCTGCAGTGCACAACAGCACCAGAAAATGGTTCACACAAGCATAAATGTGTCAAACAATTTATGATTAGTTCTCAAAAATCCTACATCCTATAACACCTGCCATATCTTAAACTTTACATTCTAGGGGTGTGAATACTAAGGTGCAAAAATGTTTTAACAAATCAAGACTGGAAGAGCTGTATGGTGATAAAACAGAAAGGACAACTGGGAGGATGTAAGTGTGTAATGGGTGCAAACCAAGCATGATAAAGATCAGGATAGCAAAGTGTTATGACATAAGTGATCTGCGGAAAAGCAAATTGAAGGACTGTGCTTTATTATAGAAGTCCTTGAGATTTAGTAGAAGGCATGATGTTTCTGATTGAAACCTATTATACATGGCTGTCACCCTTTTTCTTGTTTGCTGGTCGCTATCAATTGTACACTGTCATAAGTTTTTTTTTTTAACTCTGGTGTACAACTCTTTATTAATACATATGCTGTATGTATAGAAGTAATATAATTATTATTTATTATAATATCTATCTATCTATCTATCTATCTATCTATCTATCTATCTATCTATCTATCTATCTATCTATCTATCTATCTATCTATCTATCTATCTATCTATCTATCTATCTATCTATCTATCTATCTATCTATCTATCTATCTATCTATCTATCTAGTCTATCTTTCTGTCCACCATCCATCTAGATAGTCATACAGATAGTCATACCGATATGTACATATATACTGTAGATATCAAATTAAGGCGAATCTTTTCCATTTATTTTAATTGCTCACATTATGATTATTACTGTGACTTTGATCTTTAACATACTATAATACTGTTGTTTTTTTTCTTTTTTTTTCATTAATTACAATTTGCAGCATTTTGTATCTTTTTCTTTGACTTTTTGATTTGTGTCCTGCCTTGCTAGTGTATTTTTGTTTTATAAGGGTGAAATGATTTATATGATAAAGACATGCAGGTGGGGTATTAAAGCTAAAATCCAGATTAAACAGCAATAATGATGGAGACAGTGACTGTGCTTGTAGGTGTCATTCAGTAAAATAGGAAATTGTGAAGGTTGGTAGGTGTTGTGGAGGAGGGGCTGAGGATGCTGTGGGGGTGATAAGGAGACTGATGAAACAGGATGGTTGAAGAAAAGCAAAATATGTGCAAGTACTGAGCCTATTTTCTTGCTTCAGATTTGATCTTCTCATTTAAACTGACAGGTGTACAGACAATCACATGTCCAGCTTTGTGGATGTGATAATATATAGCCTTATGTATAAAAACAACCATAAACATAAAAAGTTTTTTTTACACAAATAGGCTAAATTAGATAAATTAAAAGCTTTTAAATTTATTAATAAATCTTACAAACCATTTACCCTTAATATTTTTCCTTTGGCTGTTTTGCCCATTAAAAGTCTTCATTAGAACATTGCTAAAATGTCAATCAGGGAGTAACTCAAATGACGGACACATGGAAAAGCTGCTTATAATGTCCCCATCCCCACCCCTCCCCTTTCCGTGTAAAAGCCGACCAGGCCAGATCAAATTAAGTGGTTTGATACTTTCCCTGCCAATCCGATTAGGCCGATTAATTCCCAAAAGTGTTCAAATGATTAAAGCTGGTCAATGGGCCTGGGGAAGGTTCATGGTATCAGAGTTGGCTGCAGTATCCTACAGTGTCAGAGAAAAAAAATCAATATAAAAAGGTAACTGTAGAAATGTGCCTTCGTCTGACTTTGCTTTTAGTTAATAGAGTCGTAACATGCTTGTATGGATAAACCTATGGGTGTTTTTAGTTTCCTTAAATCACGAAGCTTTAAGGAAATCACGGATGATAAATAGTGCATCTGCTCTGTGGTGACATGACGCCTAAATATAGAGTAGAAAATAGAACAGAAGAAAGGGACACTGGGTAAGCCATAAATATTCACAGACCATCCTTAGTAATACTGAAAGAAATCAGGTTTTATGAATTATTTGATGTGAGTTTAATAGGGTAATAATAAACCCTAGGAAGGTATCACATTGATGGATCATGTTGATGTTTTAAACAAGTTTAAAGAAAAGAGAATTCTGCATAATTTTTACCAAAAAAGATATATGAGAAAGAGACAATTGGATTGAGAAGGTAAATAGTTGCAGGTTCCCTTCCAGCCTCCACGCTTTCAAACCATCACTCTGTCTTCTAATACACTCATCTCCGCAGGGAGCAGTATCCATCACAGGAGACGGCTGGGATGTTATGCTGCACAGTTGTGTGTATGTGTACACAAGGTGACTCAGGGAGCGACACAACTTGTGTGTGCCCTTTCTTATAAATGCAGCCCCATGTTTCCCCCATAAAGTGTCCATCAGCACCTTAATGCATTGCCCAGTGAATGTGACACAGCCTGGGCTTCCACATTATTAACTCTGGGTGTTTTTATGAGCCTGTGGATTGTGGAAGTCTTTTTCAAGAAGACATGTGTTATGTGTGCCCAATCGCTCTTTTAGTCTCTTTGGCATGTAGCATCAGAACCTTTTTAACCATTTCATATTATGAATCTAAAGTGTAGACCATATGGCATTTAGGGAAAACAAAATCCATGGGGGAAAGAGGTCAGATAAAAAAAATAATAAAAAAAATACCTTTCAGCCTTCCATGCCAGAACAAAATCTATGCTGATATATTTGTATTTTGAACACCACAACATCCTAACTATGAAACATGGCTAGGCAGTATTCTGCTGTGGGTTTATATAGCCCCAATTCACAACTTATGTCATCTCAAGCAATTTACAGAGAAAATTAAACCAGATCATTTAGTCAGATTGGTTAGTTTTATATCTAAGGAAAACCAGCTGATCGAATCAACTCATTGACTCTTCAGCAATCCCTCACACCAAGCATGCTTGTAGTGACAGTGGAGAGGAAATACTAACTTTTAACAGGAGGAAACCTCCAGGAGAACGAGGCTCAATGTGAGCAGCCATGCACCAAGGCCGGCTTGGGTTCAAGGAGAGTGTTGGGATCTGGAGGTCTGCCCACCTTTCTCCAACAGAGGGCGTTCTAGGTCTCCTGGAGCTGAAGCTGACCACCACACCTGCGGCTCATGAGCTCATCAGGAGACCAGCATTTAAGGAGGGGCAGAGCTACAATCCTACGCCAGAGTGTTTGCCAGTTATGGTTAGCAAGCCTGAGCCAACCTGCCTGTCTGAATCTCTGACTCCCCTGAAGCCTGTACCTGAACCTAATCTGCTTTTTGTCCTCTCTGCTTCTCAGGAAGAACCTGCCTGGAAACCTGAAAACCTGGAAGAGTTTCTCAAGCGTGAAACCAAGCTGTCTGTTCTCAGAAGAACCCTGGAAATCCAACTCAGTCTGAAACCTGCCTGCCCGCTCTCAGTAAGAGCTGAGAGAGAAGCTCTGAACCTGCTCAGTAAGATTAACTGCTCTGCCCTGCCTCTGCCTAGCCCTCTGCCTGCCTTCAGCCTCTGGACCCTCCTGGTTCCCCCCTTCTACCGCTCTGCTCATCTCTGATCAGGTATAGGCCTGCAAACACCCAAACCTGCAAGTTCACTGAAAGACTGCTAACCAATCTGTCCCTCTCTGCAGTGAAAACCAGTCGTGACCAGACCCGGACCCAGTTCATCCCAGAAACCATTGTTCTTTATTGTGATTATTCTTCAATAAACTTTGAGAACTTTTTCCCAGCCTCTGAGTGTTCTGCATGTGGGTTAGATCCCTGAAAGCCAACATGACAGAGAGAAGCCGACATAACGAAAGAAGCAGAGATACAAAAGGTAACTGGTAACTAGCTCCAGAGGCAGCCCCGTCCAGGAAACACACAGCCAGGCAGACGTGCTCCGAGCCTGCTCCCATGTCAGAGGTTGAAAGGGAACACACACTGAGAGTCACAGTTAGAGAAAAGGGACTACACTGAAAAACAGGCCAAGCTCCAACAGTTCCAACATGCCATAAACAAAAGTGTTGATGGCAGCGGTACAGCTGATATTTATCTCAAGAATGGTGTTACAGCCTAACAGGAACAGACCAGATACGAAAAGTAGGGAAAACATAAAATTAGGAGTTTACCAAACAAATACTGAAGAATGGGAAATTAGAAATAGAATTAAACAGAATGAAAAGAGGCCCCTATGTCCTCCAGGATCCTAAAACTATAACAGCATAACTATAGAGATAACTCATGACCTGACCCATTCTAATTATGGGCAATTTGGCCAAAACCGGTGATTTAATCAATAACAAGTATAAAATACTATATCATACATACACTGCCTGGCCAAAAAAAACGTTGTCACCAAAAAAAAAAGGTCACTCAGTCTAATACTTTGTTGGACCGCCTTTAGCTTTGATTAAGGCACGCATTCGCTGTGTTTCGATAAGCTTCTGCAATGTCAAAAGATTTATTTCCATCCAGTGTTGCATTCATTTTTCACCAAGATCTTGCATTGATGATGGTAGAGTCTGACCGCTGCGCAAAGCCCTCTCTAGCACATGCCAAAGATTCTCAATGGGGTTGAGGTCTGGACTCTGTCGTGGCCAATCCATGTGTGAAAATGATGTGTCATGCTCCCTGAACCAGTCTTTCACAATTTGAGCCCGATGAATCCTGGCATTGTCATCTTGGAATATGCCTGTGCCATCAGGGAAGAAATAGTCCATTGATGGAATAACATGGTCATTCAGTATATTTAGGTAGTCAGTTGACCTCATTCTTTGAGCACATACTGTTGCTGAACCTTGACCTGACCAACTGCAGCAACCCCAGATCATAACACCGCCCCCACAGGCTTGTACAGTAGGCACTAGGCATGGTGGGTGCATCACTTCATCTGCCTCTCTTCTTACCCTGATTCGCTCCCATCACTCTGGAACAGGGTAAATCTGGACTCATCAGACCACATGACCTAATTCATTGCTCCACAGTCCAATCTTTATGCTCCCCAGCAAATTGAAGCCTTTTTTTCCAGTTAGCCTCACTGATAAATGGTTTTCTTATAGCTACACAGCTGTTCAGTCCCAATCCCTTGAGTTCCCTTCGCATTGTGCGTGTGGAAATGCTCTTACTTTCAGTATTAAACATAGCCCTGAGTTCTACTGTTGTTTTTCTTCGATTTGATCTCACCACACGTTTAAATAATCGCCGATCATGATCATTCAGGATTTTTTTCCGGCCACATTTCTTCCTTAAAGATGATGGGTCCCCACTATCCTTCCAGTTTTTAATAATGTGTTGGACAGTTCTTAACCCAATTTTAGTAGTTTCTGCAATCTCTTTAGATGTTTTCTCTGCTTGATGCATGCCAATGATTTGACCCTTCTCAAACAGACTAACATATTTTCCACAACCACAGGATGTGTCTTTTCACATGGTTGTTTAGTAAATGAGAAGCAAGTCATCGCACCAGTTGGGGTTAAATAACTTGTTACCAGCTGAAAGATAATTGCACATGCAGTAATTATCCAATAGGAGGCTCATACCTATTTGCTTAGTTGAATCAACGTGGCAACTTTTTTTTTTTTGGCCAGGCAGTGTACTTTCTCAATGCAAAGGCTCTAACCTTTAATGGACCTTATGTAAGGGAATATGTGTTAGGTAAACAATATTAGTAGGGATAGATTGCTGTAAGTCATAAGTTAACATCTATAGTGTCAGGTTCATGTGAATGCACAGATTTTCAAACATTAGTCAAACCAAGATAGGCGGTTATTCTAATAATGTTTTCATTTTGAGCTATATATGGAATCAGCTTGAATGCAGTTCTTCATGTAAAGAGAGAGATGGATGCATAGGAGTGAGGGAGAATTTTGTTGTTTGGCTCTTTCACAACGTGGGCGTTCTCAGCTGGGGATGAATAACACTCAAGCAGATTGTGAAAGAAATCAGCCCAAGTGGCTCATATGACATAAAACAGGTATAAGTAGCTTTCTCAGGAGCCAATAAAGGACAGCTTGTGCAACCGGAACCATTGGACGCGGGAGTGCGTAAAAATACCTCAGCCGGTAGACTAATTGTGTGAACTCAGGGTGATATGCACAAGCAACCAAGTTCGGAGACGTGAATACGACAGTAGATTTTACAGCGCGCCGCCCACAACCACTAACTCCGCTGGAGTCCGATCTGCCTTTGTCGGAGTTGTTTGGCGCTCAGAGAGATAGACTGTGCGTAAAATCAACCAGCCAGACGCAGCAGCGCCAGTAGTGCCATGACATGCAGGATTCAGCGCGCCAAGTCCGAGAAATTTTACCATTTTACCCGCACGGATATCTTGCACTGCAATGGTATTTTTTTCTCCAAACTGAGCGGAATCTGAGGTAGAGGGTGGTCGGTTGGTCAATGCCTCTCTGTCAGCTCAGCTGCGCTGAGGAACAATGCTGAGCAAATCTCCTGTTGGTAAGTTATCTGTATAATCCACCTTGTTTTGTGCGCAAACAGCATCCATGTGCTTTTATGTCTATTTAGTGGTCACAGAATTATGATTCTGATTTCAAAAAAAAAAAAAAAGAAAAATCACCTGCGCTCATGTTTTGCGCATTTAGTTTATCACTTTTAAGTGAAGCTACGTATCTCATAATTGGAAAAAAAAACCCTGTTTGGATACATTTAGAGACGATGAAGTAGAAACTGCTGCGGTCTAACATAAGAGAGAATATTATTAACCCTGGAGTGTGAGCCCTCACTCAAGTGCACTTATTCTTGGATGTGTGTTGTGGCTTTTCTTGTCTAATGTAGTGTGTAATGGAATTCCTTGTTATCTGGTGTTGAGCTTATCCTTGGACGCATGTGAGGATGGACACTTTGTTGTATTGAGTCTCATTATTGTGTGTGTGTGGGGTATGTGTGTGCATGTAGGCTCAGATTCAGTCCATATTAGTCAGGCATCTCCACAGCAAACAGCTGTGAAATCAAGCTTGGCTGCCTGAGTTCTGGCTCTCTTGAGGTCAGAGGTTTTATAGGTCTGCTGCACATCGGTAGGTCATCTCCGCCTCTGAATGTCTGTCTCATAAATCATGCCCTGTACAGTTTTTCTTCTTTCTTGTCATCTGGTAGAGCTTGTTTCTTGGTTAATACTAATTCAGTGCTACTGCCTCACTGGATGTGATTTAATTGTATTATCAATTAAATCATGAGAGATGGATTTGCTAGATTTAGGACCATCAGGCTTGATGGCGTTGGGTTTGAAACACAAAACAGCCCATTTATTTACTCAAATCAGGAAATGCTTTTGATTGCCCGTATTCTTCTTACTCTTTTGCTTTTTTAATCAAAGGAATAGTTCTGGATTTATGAAGTAATTCTCTTTAACTAGTCCTGCAGTGAACATAAGACAGGATTGGATTTCAGGTATTATGATGGGATTTGAAAGCATGTTCTAACTTCAAAAAGGCAAGAAAATGTCCCATTTTCTGGTTTCTCTAACTGAATACAGGTTTTTAGGTGCTTCAACGATTCCCTGTTTCGCTGTGATAGATTAGCCACCTGTTCAGGCTGCACCCCAGAAGCAGCACCCCTGTGACATTGCATAAATAAAGCAGTTTAAAAGATGGATGAATTCAAATAGATGAAGAGTAAAATACATTTTATGGCTCAAAATCCTTAGATTTAGAAACAAAGGAGTATAGTCCAGGATTATTTTAAAAACTAAAATTATACTCTTCTTATAGGAAGCTCTGAAGCATCTTTAATTTCATTTGAGCAAAAAAAAAAAAAAAATGCCTTGATTTTTTTTTTTTTTATCGTATCCATTATCATTTATTTTTTACTTCGATGCACACATGTAAAAGCAGTGGAGTTAGGAAATTCTTCTTAGATAAAGCATAAAAGCAATTGAAGAATTACTTCCTTTGTTTTTGATATCTTTAGTAGTCTAATGGCTTGACTATTGGAGACAACGAAACCTCCAAAAACCTCAGAGATGTCTGCTAATGTTATGCAGTAAGAACATGTCATCATCCCGTCTGCAGTGGATGTGAATGATAATCATCTGTAATGGAACAATGCAAAATATTTCCACTCAAAGTAACTGTCTGATATAAAAGTTAAGCGATGCAACAAACATAAATGTGTTGCTAACTGATCAGGTTTCTGCTCTGACCATATACACTTTTAATGTTCATCTTTTGGTGCATGTTTAAAAACCCAGTAAAGGATTAATTAATGATTAGAAGTCCTCATTAATTTCACTAATCAAATAACTCCAAGAGAAACAAAAGCATAATCGCAGATGTCTGAGGTTGTTCATGTGGCTCTCTTAGAAAGTACAAATCTTTGTCTGAAAGCAGTATTTAAAAACAGGAAAATGTCATATATCTAAATCTGGAAAACTTTGGATAGACAAAGAAAGAGCAAAAGGAATGATTAGATACTGTATGTGCAACCATTGCAGTATGTTGCTATATAACTATCCCTATAACGCTATTTCAATCTGAGAAACTCACACGAAAAGACAATTAGGAGAAATTTATTGATACAATTACTTTGTCTTTGGCGCTCAGACCTCGGCAGGAAACACAGTGCTTCATTTTGATAGATATGCATGAACAGGAACAAAGAATAGGACTGTTTACCCCCCAGGCCTGAAACTGGTGGTGGAGTGGAGATAGATGAAGTTGGTCAGTCTGTAGACTGCTATTGATGCTTCTAATCCAGCTTGGTTATAGTTTTGTTATCAAACAAAAGTTATGATTAAAAGCAGCAGGTCCTTTTTTTAGATCTCAGGAAATATAAACCTGAGTTAAAGGTGAACTGACATTTCTTTTTTTCTCACTGCATTTTATTGTCATTACACTGTCACAAGTAAAGCACAACAAAATTCCCTCTCTGCATTCAACCTATCCCCTTGGGGAGCAGTGGGCAGCCATTTTCGGTGCCCGGGGAGCATTGTGGGGTTAAGAGTCTTTGCTCAGGGAGCCAAGGTGGCCATCTGTCAGAGTGGGTTTCGAACTCGCAACCTCAGGATTCTAAGCTCTATGCCCTAACCACTAGAACACCCCTCCCCACTAATCAACTATTCAGCGGCACAGCAGCACAACAAGGGACGGTACTCCCACCATTCCTTTTTACTTTGCATATCTCTGACTTCCAGGAGGAAGACAGAGTCGTCTACAGTTGTTGCTCAGGTCATAGATGGACAACTGCTGGCAAACTGCTTTGTGATATAGTGTGGAAATAATCTGATCCTGAGTGACAAAAAAAAAGATAATAGATTTTAGAAGAAACAGTAACAAGTCAAATCCTATCATGGGAGAAGAACTGGAGGTATTGATGAGTATAAATGCCTTGGTATTCACCAGGAGAACAAACTGGACTGGAGATACAAATGAAGCCATCTACAAGAAGGGACAGAGCCAATTCATCTACTTCTTACTTCTTAAGAAAGTTTAGCTCATTCAGTGATTACAGCAAGATGCTGCATATATTCTATAATCTGTTGTGGAGAGTTTGATCTCTTCTCCTATCATCTGCTGGGGTAACAGCATCAGAGCAAAGATTTGAATCTATAGTGAATATTGAGTATTTTAAAACATCACTGATGTTATTTTAAAGTGCAAAGTAATATCACACCATGCTAAAAATTGTGCAAATAATGGCAAGGTCTGATAAGCTCGTCTTTATTATCAGAACAATGTGACAGAATTGGTTTACTGATGATAAAGGTTGACATATTATAGGCAGAGATTATTTTATTTTTAGATTACACTGCATTAGTGGTCTTATTTACAGTTAGTCTGAAAAAAGCGGGCCAATAAAGGCATGGGCTGAATTTATTTACAGATATATTAGTCTTTTATGAAAATCACTGTTGTCTTTATACAGTTTTTGTTTTAAATAAAACATTTGTTTTCCCTGTCATTGACACCCTTTTTTTCTGCATCAGACTTGTACTGTTGTACCTCATGTTTGCCCTTCTTCAGTATTATCCAGAGTATTTTTCACTCTGACTTCTATATTTTTCAACTAACCTTTTTATTAAACCAATGATGATTTTCTCAGACATCTGGAAGGAAAAAGGTTATGCCTCTTTAACTGAAAGATTACCGGTGGCTCACTGCCTCCTACCTCAATTTCTCATAAAAAAACAAAACTCAGCTTCTGTGCATTTAACCTCCTACTGAAAACGAGATCATGGTTTAAAAGATTTAAAAACTAGAATTTATATACGCTGCTCTGAGATATCAGGGACTTGAGTTGTTTTAAGATGGCTGAAGTCATCTTTAGTCTTCTTAGACTAGCTGTTAGCCCCTAAAACAATAATGGCTGTCTATACATCTCTATCAGAACTTCACTTAAAATCCTAAACAATCAATTTAACTTGTCTTTCTCATTCAACCTCTGGATGTGTGAGAGCATTAGAAAAACAAAACAATCAGTATACCAATCATTTTCTGACAGCAGGACCTGCTTTGTTTTCCTAAGGTTTCAGTATAGCCAATGTTAACACCTTTGAGGGATGTTTTTTTATGTTTGTATGGACTATGGAACTGTGTAAGTGATGCAACAGTAGAACATGCAGCAGATGGTGATTTCATGCCTCAGTCTGCTGAAAGCTTGTGAGAGGAACGCCTGTTGCCAATGTAAATGAAACACTTCCCGCAATGAACTACTAGAAATATACCCAAACCCGAAAGCTTTGTTTTCAGATTTAGCTAAACTCCAAAGCAATGCCTAATTTAAGAGGAATGTGCCACCGTGTTTTGGGGTTACTTTTGTTTTAATGTTGGTGAATAAATTAGTTTTTTTCTGTTTGCAGCCACCAGACTGACGGATATTCATTGGACCTCCACATTTTAATCCAGTCCATAAGTCATGGAGAGCCTGAGCGAGCTTCAAAACCCCCTACTTGACAAAGCCACAAGACATGAGCTCCAGAATGACTACCAGGGGTACCAGTGTGACTACTCAAACCAGCCATACCAGGACAGCCTAATTGATTACTACTACACTGGAACCAGCAGCAAGCACAAGCCCCCCCAGTTCCTGGATGCAACCTCTCTCCATCTAGCTGTGGAGGCTTTTTACAGACCCAACTTCATCCTGTTCAAGGACAACGTCAGCCTCCACAGCAAGGACTCTAAGAATGAGAGCTTTGAGACCACTTTCACCGAGTGTAAAGACACTGTTTCATTTGGAGTTCCATCAGAAAACACAATGGACATCAGTGTGCAGGGAGAGAAGGACCTTAAGATCCAGACGGTGTCATACGAGGTGGAGGAGGAGCAGTGTCCTGAGTATGAGGTTTGGGATCACACAAAAAAACAAATCATCTTTATTTAGCATGTGTGGCAGTAGTCTTTGCTCCTGTAACAGCATACAGTTTGATTCAGTTATGCTTTATGTATTTACTACAATATAACATCTAAACTGATATAAAAGCACAAAGAAAGAAAACATCTAAAGACATTCAAGGAATAGCTAGGAAAGGGAGGAATAGAAACACACCATCAATAAAAAATTATATAAAGCCAAAAATAGCTACGTGGATAAAAAGACCCAGTGGCTGCAGCTCAGCATTTCATTTATACCAGCCTGACTTAAGTGGTAGGCTATGTTCACCCAAAAGCGGAGGTTTTAATTTCTGTTTTAAAAATTAAGAGGGTGTCTACCTTTAAAGTCTATACTGAAGGTAGTTCCTCAGAGAGACTCCTGATAAGCAAAGCCATTATCTAAGGTTCTTTCTCTAGAGCTAAACATTTGAAAGGGGATTTTTGTTATTATTCTTTTCAAATACTTATAGATGTTTTTGTCATAGATGAGAGTTTGAGATCTTAATTGCTAATTGCCATCTTAACATTCTCTCACATGAAATAAATTGAGCTGATAAAGAAACACAACCTTTGAATCCTAACTTGAGACATTTCGTTGTAAAGATATTTATAACCCTTGGATTTTTACATTTTTTTCCTAATGCTACCACAAACTTAATTTTTTTTTATGGGAATTTTATGGAATTAATCATCATAGAATAGTGAATAATAGTGAAGTCAGATACTAGGCATTCATCCATTGTTTATGCTCACTTGTTCAAATAGGTTTGTGGTGTATCTGGTGAGCAAGAGGCATTTACATGCTAGAGGCTGTTCCATTGATTACCACAGGGAAACACACAGACATACAGTATAAACAACCATGTACAGACACACTTACACCTTAACCATTTTATAGAGACCAAGTATCAAACCATGTTTTTGGACTGTGAGGGAAGCCAAAGTACCTTAAAGGAACCCATGCATGCATTAACAGAACAGGCACAGATTTTGAACCCAGGACCTGCTTGTTGTAAGGGATTAATTCTTCACCAACGTGCAGCCTACAGTATAAAATCAACTTTTATTTTAGTCACAGCCAGAAGTCTGGAACTGTCTTTTCCAGCGTTGCTTTTATAAGGACAGACATTTATTGGCAAAGCTTGAATATAGCTCAAGTTCATCAGGTTGGAGGGAAATTGTCTGTGAACATGAATTAGATTAAACCACAGGTGTCAAACTCCAATCCTTGAAGCCCACTGTCCTCTTAATGAGCTGAGGCATATTGAAAAGAGCATGACTGCATGAGGAGATAATTAAGTGATTTTATTTATCACACCTCGATGGCATATTTAGGGTCATTGTCTCCAGAGGGGGTCAAAATGTGCCCTGGTATCAAGTCTTGCTGCAGCAAAAAGGTTTTCTTCCAGCATTTCTGGAGTTTATATTTACCTATATAGCCATCAGCTCTGATCTAATTCCCTGTTTCTTCTGTGAAAACTATTCCCACCGGATGATGTGTCCGAGTGGGAATGGTGTGGGTCCAGGATGAAGTAGCATTTGGTTTCTGCCACACAAATATATGGTGTTTTTCAATGTTTAAAAGACTGCTTTTGATAAGTTTCTGAATAAAACTAAAGATGATTTTACATTTAGCATTGAGTTTAATAATGTAAAAGAAAATGTACAATAGTATCATGTAATATTATTATAATTTCTCTGAAGAAGGTTTACTTACTTAGGCTCCTGAAATTTTCATGCAGCATATTAGTCTTCTTTTGTTTTATTAATTTCCAAGAAAATTGCCTTGCTGACCTAATAAGTCCTGACCCTTTTAGTGTGTGGAGCAAAACTCCCTTAAAATGAGAGAAAAAGAAAAGCAGCTAAAGTCTTTTCAGAAGTGTAGAAAAACTAATTTTAAGCAAGGACGCTTATAAAATACCCAGGGCTCTGAGCTGGCAGAGGAAGAAGTATAGCACCCTAACTGAGCTGATGATCGCGCCAGCTCCTGTCACTCGGAGGCCTGGCAGATGGATAGGGACACTGAAGCAAGCTCCATTAATGCTGAAACTAATGTCCTGCTTTGAGGGAATTAGGCTCGACTCGACTGATGCATGACCCTTGTAGCAGGTAAGCCTTGAGCCAAAGTTTCAGTTCAAATAAACACAAATCTGATGAATAGAGCTTTGATTTTAAAAACAAACTAAGAACAAACGTGGCTTTCTAGCTCCAATGCAAGTATGTCAGGCTCAGAACAAAAGGACACAAGTATTCAAGGTGGAAAGACGATTTTAATAAAATGTTTATTTATGATGGAACGGCAGCGTCTAAGTCAGGATCCCCTGCAGAGGGAGAACACAGGTTAGTGACCACCTCTATCTGGCGGAGGATGATAATGAGTCACTAACCTGGTCTTATAGTTGAGTCTGTGTCCATAGGACGAGGTTGGTTCGAGCCAGTCGGCTGCCAATAAGACGCGGCAGGTGCTGCCCAGAGAGTCCCAGACGCTGAAGTTGCAGAGGTTGGAGAACAGGCAGGAGATCAGAACCGAGCAGACAAAACAAGGCAGGATAAACCAGAAGGTGAAGCCAAGGCCGGTGTCAAGGACAAGCCAGCGGGTCAGAGCCAGGAGATCAGAGGTCCAAAGAGGTACTGAAGGGAAATCCAGGACGGTGTCGGGAATCAGTTCCAGGTTTGGTACACAGACAGGCAGAAATTCAGCAGGAGTCCGAGGACAGGTCAGGCAAAAAGATTAGAGCGGGAACAGGCAGGCTCACAGGTCCTGAGGCAGAATGGGTCAGGATCAGACAATCAGGACGCAATCAGGTACGCTAGAGAACTCTCACCAAAGGCTTGAATAATTTGGAACTGATAACTGGTTAGAAGGCTGGGGAAACAGAGGCTGAAGCAGGTGGATAAGATGAAATGTAATGAGTTCTGGGCGGAGCTAGGAAAGTGAATGAAATGAATAATCAGACCAGACATCAGCGCCAAGATCATGAGACAAGTACTTGTTTCATTCACTTTTCAACACTCCTCTTTGAGTTATACAAAATAGGTGGAGGTCTAAAGCTTATGGATATCAAAATAAGAATAAAAATAAGAAATGAAAAGCAATACAAGAAATTAAAAATTTACCAGGAAATTAAACTATTTTCTGCAACAAAATGGAAAATATAGCTAAACACACAGATGTTTGATATGAGTTTGACAGGAGAAAAATAATGGCAAAATCCCATGCTGCCCTCAGTCAACAGGGTGGCATCAGTGTTGAGGCGACTGTCCCCTCCTGAGGCCAACAAGGCATTGGAGAGAACCGTGACAGGGTTTGTTAAAGGTTCAATGTCTCAGTGGAGCCCCCATCAGTTATACAGACAGACAAGTCCAGGGAGAGCAGCAAACCCAGCCAACAGGAGCTGGACTCAAAGAGACTGTCTGGAGGACTGAATGCATTAGTCTCTATGTACTGTTATCAGGTGTTCCCCACAGAGATAACAAAGGATTACACATGTTTGTAGGTTATTTTTATGCAGTGATGACCAGCTGTTTGGTTCATGTGGGCTGAGTTCATAAGGCAGATAACAGGGAACTGTCCTTGGCAAAGCTTGCCATTTCTAAACTGCTTGTAAAATTTTTCCAATCTCCTGTTTCCCCAAAACATATAAATACAGGTACATTCTAGTTATGAGAAATTGACAAATACAATTTTTTGTCCTAAATCTGTTTATTGTCTTACAGCTAATGAAAATTCATTTTGTGAAACCAAAAGAGTATTTCTACACAGAGCAAATTTGACCACTGAAGCTATTTGAATACCTCAGCAAGCAAGGCACATAATCAAAGTTTTCTGAGGTCCAGTATGAAGGTTTTGCAGTTAGTGATTATTTGGGGCAATCTACAGCACAGCAATCTAAAATACCATTTTCCTGCCAAAATGATAAATAATAACAACTGTTGCAGTAAGCAAATCTCAGTAATTGTAGGCTACCATCAAGAAGAGTAGACAAGCTTAGGGAAACTCAAACCAACCTACTATGCAGTTAAACCACAAACTCATAGCCTGCATCTGGAGTCCCTTCCAAGAAATTGGTTCCTATGCTAAGCAATGGACTTGCATTAAAGTAGGCCAACATCTCTTTTTGAAATAAACTTATTATATTTATCCTGTAATTTTTCTGATATTTCAAGAATCTTTTTGTCCTTTCCCTTAATTTTCTACCCTATATATATACTTTGGTTAAAAAAAAAGAAAAAAAGAACAGCTTCTTTAGAGATGAAATGTTTTAACATCCTCCTTATGCTTACTGGTTGTTCAAATTATCAGTCTTTTTCATACTTGTGTAGGCCATGATGTGAGTGACTGTAACATGGTTCTGAATTATGTTTAAATCAATTGATCCT